>JAWNOP010000014.1:0-462500 GCA_035045925.1 Drosophila atripex
CACTTCTCCTAAGTGGGACTTTTTTATGTTCATTCACTGGCAAAAAATAGTTATTTTATTTATTTTTCTTATAATTCTATATTAAATTTAGAAGAATTAATAAAATGTATGAGGAAGAAATAATAAACAGTATTCTTTACCAGGTTTTCCCTTAAGGTATACTACATTAAATTGGTATTCTTCTAAATCTTATTTCATTCTGGTTACCTTGGAAGTCGGGTTTTTCATTGAAAATAGGTATATTTATGGTTTGTGGTCTGTTTTTATAGTGAAGTTTTTACCATATATGTATGGTCTAAAATAGTTAACTGCCCAATGTATAGCTGTCAATTCCTGTTCAGTTGTGGACTTATTATATTCTACTTTTTTGAATGTTCTTGAGGTATGCTACCGGGAGGTCTATCACATCATATGATTGGGTTAGCACTGCACCGCATGCTTGCTTAATAGCATCAGATGTTATACAAAATTCTTTATTAAAATCTGGGTATTTTAATAAAGTAGGTTGGACTAGTGCGTTCTTAAGATATTCAAAAGCTTCTTGACACTCAGTAGTCCAGTTGAATTTTACATTTTTCTTGCACAAATGGGTAGAGGAGTCTTGAATAATTTTTGCAACTTGTATGAATCGTCTATAATAATTGCAAAAGGCTACGAATCTTATTGATTCACCTGCATCGGACGGAACAGGATGGTTTGTTATTACGTTAAATTATTTATCATCAAGCAAAATTCCTTTATTTGTGCATTTGTGTCCCAAAAATGTGACTTCATGCATAAAGAAAGAGCATTTTTCTGGCCTTATTCGATAGGCCCTTATACTCTAACTGTATAAAAGGTACCTGTAGATAAAAGTTTCGCAAAAATCCACACTCATTATAGCAAAGATTTGAAATCCTTCAACTCTCTCGGTTAGAAGATCAGCCATGACTCTAGTAGACGAATCTTAGCGCAAAACAGTGTATGCATTTGTTTACAATCTTTGAAACGGTTTCCCTCCCCCAACGGGCCAGTACTGGGAACGGATGTTGCAATTAAAGCCCGAGGGCCAGAGTGCAGGTTCTTCTCATGAATGTGAGTCACTATAGCCGAAGTGACGGGATGGCCTCTTGGAAGAATGATCGGATGACGTCCATCAAAATCCAGCGCATAGTGCCACAGCCGCCCGTCAACACGAAGCAAACAGCATCATCTACAAAAGGAGGAAGCGAGGCAAGTGGGCAGAAACTCCTTCATGACGGATACATGTACAAAATTTGTACATGTAGGCAAACACTCTCTCTAGGGCGGGAAACGAGTTGGCAAACCTTGACAGTGCAGTGATGTCGCTGGGTGTAGCCGTAGTCAATAAGGTCCTGGCGCGAAGTTCGATGGTTGCCCTTTCGGCCTCAGTAGTGCTGGGTCAATCATTTTTGGAGCCTCGAAGAAATGAAGGGCCATGGAATCAAAGCTGGGAATTCAATAGCTCAGTGGGAAGAGCACCTCTGGACAGTAGACATTTCATTGCCTTGGTGAGTTCTTGTATGGAAGAGACTAGATTAGAAACAAAAACGTTAAACCGAGGGATCACACCAACAATAACGAAGAGAAGGAATTGGGGAAGGCTTTCATCCCATAATATTTTTTCTCTCCATAGCTTCTGTAATAAGATCTTTGCCCTGGTGACAACAGGACCTACCAAACCCATCGGGTCATAAAATCGAGCGACGGAAGAAAGGATCAATATCCTGGTTGGTTTGGCGGTGTGCTGAAGGGCTGAAGAAAACAACAGAAGGTCAGCAGACCTCCCATGCTAATCCAAGAGTTGTAATGTGCGAGTGTTCGAGCCCCCTTACGTTGTTAGCCGACTTGTAACGTGGGGTGTTCGGGCGTGCACTTCTTGTGATCTTAGACTAAGCTCGACGGGTGGGGGGTGGTTCTTTTCACGTATCCATACAACACATCATCAAAATAAATTTAAGTGCACTAGCTAGATGCAAATCAATAAAGAAACCCCCGTATGATTGTCCTACCGAATCAAATCTAAAAAAAAAACTACAGAAACAATCACCTAAAAGGCAAACAGGCTCAATAGAAGAGAGAGAGTGAATAAATCTGATCAGTTTAATTGTAATTAGATGTTTATTAGTACCCTATTCTTCACTCACCCGATCTCATAACGAGATCTACGACGTTTGATTCGCCCCATATCACAAGGGGGGTAAAAAGAGAGAGGGGTCTATCTTTATCATATAAATTTCTTCTCTTAAGGAAGCTACTTCATTTTTTTTTTTTTTTTTTTTTTTTTTTTTTTTTTTTTTTATAATTTTTGTATTGGCATTTCATGTTCTAATTTTTTTATATATATATATATTTATATATATATATGTATGTATATAAGAGGAATATTTTATAATATTGGATTGAATTCAATAAATCGGTTTACTACCATTAAATTAGGAATTAGAAAAACAATTGCGATTTCATTATTTCAAATTATTCAAGAACATGCCTTACAGGAATTTACTATACTCGCCGCAAATATAATACATTAGGGATAGTCACTCACCCATGTTCGCCGCCGTCGAGCTCAAAGACAGGAATAGCTAGAGATGTTTATAATAATTAATTTAAATAGTACAATTAATTTGCTTGGCCATGCTCGAATATTATCGCAAAGGTATTTCATTATTTCAGTAAATTAAAAAATTTTTTAATTTATTTATTTATTAATTATTATTTATTTATTATTTATTTTATGTATTCATGCCACTTATATATATATATATTTATATTTATTTATAATGTATATTTATTTATGTTAAAAATAACAATGAATATTTAGATACTAATTAAAAGAATTAATAATTTTAAAATATTTGCAAAATCATGATCAAAATAAAGAATTATACGGATGAAAATTTTCGTGCATAAATAACTCCATAATAAAACAGCAAAATTGTAAAGCTTTGTATAAAAATTAGGCAGGCCGATGATTAAAATATTACACGGCTGGACCGTGCTGGATTACCATGCTGGAGTTTTCTCCGTGTAGCGAATAGGGGGTGTCCGTAAGGTCGTCGGGAAATTATTGCCTCGTTTCCTGAGGTTGTGATCGAGTCCAAAATATAATAAAATATCATGATCCCACGTTGGATCTCTGCACCATATAATTCCAAAAATTCCTTGATTCAGGCTTCCAGATAATCTGGTGCTAGCCGATTGCATAATCTGGTGCCAGCCGCACTGGCACATGGCACTGGGGGGTTATAATTTAATTTAAAAAAACTGCACTGCACTGAATGTAAAACATACCTGACATAAAATCACTAAACACCATTAAATTGATCCCGATAATTAGACTGGGATTTTTTTATTATTAAATATTTCTTTAAATATCACTACTTTTTTTTAAGCACTATTTAAACATTTATTAGTCTTGGCTTTAGATAGCAGCCGTTTCGCTTCAAAAGCTCGTCAGTTAATGTCCAAGCTTACCTATGCAAATCTAGACCTAACTATCATAGAACGAAAACGCTTTTACATAACTGCACTCTTATCTCGATATGCAAAATCATAGATAAGAATCGCGTGATGTTTCGTTCGCTTATTCAAGGTGATAATAATATTATATGGTTAGCTTTAAAGATTATTTCTTTTTTCTGACTACCTGCGGTCCTTCGCATGAATGCCCTGTTGGAAATCCACACACTACACCTCAATTAATGCTCCAAAACTCTTATTAGCAGGAGTTATTAACTGAAATTACTAATATCTACCAATATTTTTATTTTATTTTACTATATGTATGTCCTTTAAGTGGTAGGTTCCTAAAATTTTCCCTGATTCATTCACCAGTTCATAATAAGAACGTCCTACTTTCTTTTTCACTTTGGCTTTAATAAAGAGAGAGGCGCTACTTTAAGCGTTAAACTTCTTGCTGGCATTGATTTTGTGAGAAATTTGCGAAATTTTTTAAATTCTACCGATCTAATTCTTAATTTTATATACCTAAGCGTTTATTTCATGTGCTAAAGATATATTTTTCTAGCTTTATTTCGAATACACTGCATGGCGTCGGTACGCTGTATATCCGTATTGTCCTTTAAAAGATTCAAGTTTCACAGCAGTTCGTAGTCTTTCCGCAGAAGAATTACATATTCGACTGGAGGTGAAAAAATAAGGCGAAAAAATATTCTAGAGTATTCTTTATTCGGCAGATATCTATCCCAATTGGAATTATCTGTGCCGATGTAGGCGCGTATTGCGGCGAGAACTGACCTATTTTAGGCGTTCGCTTGCGTTAACCTGAGGCGAATAGATACCTGTACAAATATGCTTGGTTCCGAACCGGGTCAGAAACGATTTGAACTCGGCCGAATGGAACTGTGAGCCATTGTCGGTTAATATTGTCTCAGGAACACCGAAGGTGTTAAATACTGAAGTTTCGAGAAATTCACAAATCCGGCTCGAAGTAAACTTCTTGATCGGATGTAAAAAATGGAACTTAGTATGATCATCTATGACTAGTATGCCGATATTCCCTCTTTTGGATCTGGGATACGGGCCTAATAAATCCTTGTACAATTTTTGAAAGGGCCTATCTGATGTTATCGGCTTTCCCGTCGGAGGTTTCAACACTAGTTTGAGCTTTTTGTTGTGCGAGATACGGAACACTTCAAAACGTAATCCCGAATTTGCGATACCATTCCTAGCCAAAAGAAGAATCTTTTAAGATTTGTCATCATTTTCCCAATACCACCGCAGTGAGCTGCGTCTGTGGGGACATGTGATCTGTATAAAGTTCCTTGTCTTAAGTTTGGAGTGTTCGCATAATTTCCATGAATTCATTTCTTGGACAACGTCACCAGTTGCCTGGTCTACTCTTTTAGCAACAGTACCATCTATAATCTTTAGATCTGGTAGTCGGGACTCGATTCCGTTGAATGTTTTCAATCAGATTCGTGTATTCTGCTGAATGAAATTCAACTGAGGTCAAATCTATCAATGGACCGAGGTCGTTGATTTCAGACACCGCTGAAAGAGTGTCAGCTACTACGTTTTGAGTTCCACGCCTATGCTCAATCTTCATGTGCTTGGCAAAAGGCTGCAACTTGACCGCCCATCGACCCACGCGACCTGTCAAATCTTTCTGTTCCATTAGCCACTTAACGATGCATGATCAGTGACTACTGTAAACTCTAGACCTTCAATATACGCTCTAAATTTATTCACACCTTTGACTACTGCTAAGCACTCTAGCTCGGTCACTGTGTAATTGCGCTGCGCTTTTGTCAGTTTCTCGGACATATATGCAATCGGCATTTCGTCGCCGTTAGCATTGGCTTGTGCCAAGACACATCCCACTCCATATGTAGCTGCATCGCACAGTAGTATGAAGGGTCTAGAAAAATCGGGAGTGTCCAGTATCGGTGCTGATGTTAACTTTTCTTTCAAATCAGCGAATGCTTTATCTGCCTCCTGGTTCCATTCAAATTGTCTATTCTTCCGTAGCAACTGAGTACACGGAAAACTAACAGTTGCATAATTGCCCACAAAGCGTCTGTACCATCCTGATAAACCTAAAATCTTCGCAGTTGCTTGACGGAAGTGGGAACTGGGAATTCGTTGATAGCTATAATTTTCTCGATGTCTGTTTTAAGCTGACCATATCCAATGATGAATCCTAAATATTTTACTTCGCGCAAAAATATTTTACTAAGGCTTTCCTTAGACATACAGCCACTACTCGAAAAAGCTGCATATGCGACTCAAAGTCTTCAGATAAGATAAGGAGATCGTCTAAGTAAACAAAAACTCTTGTACAAAAGTGAGTCGGGATCCCAAGGTCCATTAATCTACAAAGTGTCTGGGGTGCATTGCACAGGCCAAAAGGCATGACTTTATATTGGTATAAGGGCCTGTTCGGAACTGTGAACGCGGTATACTGCCGAAGGTTTTGTTCCAGAGGGATCTGCCAAAAAGCGTGTTTCATGTCTAAGCCGGTTATGTAACGTGCTGTTGGTTCTTTATAATTACCTTATTAACCACTCTGGAATCAAGGCACAGACGAATCTTTTCTCCCCTTTTTACAATGACCCTGTTACTACTCCACGGGCTTTTCGATTCCTCTATGATACCTAATTCCAACATTTTATCTACTTCCTTAAAGATCAACCAATTTTTCAATCGCGGGTGGATATAGGCCTACGTCTCTGCTTTACCGGCTATGCTTTTCTCCATACATCGATGACGTGCTCCATGAGATGAGTACGACCCAAGCCTTCCACGGAAATGAAGCATTTCCAGAAATCAATTCCTAAATAAACATATTGGCTTAATGTTGGGATAACATAGAATTCAATAGGCTTTATTTGGTCACGGTAGGAAATATTAGTCAGATATTTCCCTACCACGGGACATTTAATATTATTGGCTGTTCGAATATTTCCCGAACATTTTTAAGTTGGGGATTGCTCATAATTTCGGTAGCTGCTTTTCGCCTAAGCAACTAACTGATGCTCCCGAATCTAGCAATGCAATGTAGTTTCTTTCTCCTATATTAATATCGGTATACAACCTATCATCGGATTAAAAAAAAAAAATAAAAATCGGATTTCTTCCAAAATAACTTAAACCGAGTGGTTGAGCTTATTGGTTTCAGTTTGGCCGTCGAATTCGGGTATCCAAATATGTGACATATTTTGTATATTGTATGGGCTCCATACAATCGTCGAACCTATGACCTGGCTCCTGACAATTCCAGCAAACCATCTTCCTCTTATGGATTTCGTCTACATCCATTTCTAGTTCATCTGCTGAAGTGCCAAATAATTCGGAAACGGAACGATTTGATATCTTCGGTTTCAAGGATTGCATCTTGACGTGCTTTTGAAATTGCTCGTGAGTACGAATTTCTTCACGTAATCTAGCAATGGTGTTAATACCTAAATGCATCAATTCGTAACGTAATGAGATCTTTGCATTTCTAATAAGAATTCGTTCGGTAGATTGTTCGGATATGGAAATTTTTAGTCTTCCTAACAAGGTTTCTACTGAAAACTGGTATTCTTCGAATGGTTCGTGTTCTGATTGCCGTCTAGCATTGATCATATCCCAAATGTCCATATCGGAGTCTACTTCATGAAATTTTTCTCGAAATTCCTGCTGGAAGGTTTGCCAAGAGAAATTAGTACAAGAACGATGAAACTTCCAAAACCATTCATTCGCCTTTCCTGCGAACAACAATTACAAATGATCACACAAAAGTTGGTAGTCGCCTCCTAAATTTTGTGCTGTAAGGGAGCGAGTACGATATAGAAGATATAGATTTTCGGGGGAAATACTGGACGTTCTAGAATTTCCGACTGATGTCTCACTATGATGACTGATATTTCTCTGGATGGGTGGTAATTGCGATTGGTAATCGTTAAAGCATCGGGGAAAGCTGGGTCCTGATCTGTTGACCCGATTAAGAGAAGTCATTTTCGCTTTTAGAGCTTGTTCTATCGATGAGTTAATTTGAGTTATATTCTGTATCATGCTTTTTTGTTGAGCTTGTATACATGATTGTACTAGCTCTGTTATTTCGGTTCTGCCTAAACCTTCTCGATGGTTATCGCTATCGAGGTATGGGTCATTCGACTGTCCTTTACGTTGCATAGATCTTGTCTGTACCCCTTTTCTTGGTATAGCACCTTTCCCTCTGTTATATGGATTAGCTCTAATTTGTTCAAGGCTGGGATCTAACATTTCTCCTAGGGTCTCTGCCTCGTTTATTTCAACCGTTAAGTTATTGTTAGTAAGAGATAGTCGGTTAACTGAGCAACTTCAACTGCATTGATTTCACTTGTAAAAGTGGCATTAAACAGCTGTAATGAAATTTATGATTACAGGGAGTCGTTGCCAACATATCGTTTGAACTTGTAGGTTCGCGACAAGTGGAACACATAGTTTCCTGCCCTCCTACGCCTTCAGCTGGATTCTCTAAACTGCCAGTTTAGATCGTACTGCCATGGTGAAATATAATATTATCTATTAAATATATAAAAAAAAATACATAATCCAAAAAAACTCAAAATGTAAAATATGACAAATAAAATTAAAAAAATAAAAAAAAAAATCCGCCACCAAAATTCGTATAACGCTTTTCGGAAATCCGAAATGTGCTGAAACACTTAACTGATAAAATCTCTCTTTCTCTGATTCTGTTTGGGGATACACTTGAAAATTACTGACTCGTAAAACATCCGATAATATGTACATCCAGTTGGTCAAGAGCTAAAGTTCCTCCAGCGTCTTGCAATTCCTAACCAGAAATATTATTCGGACCTGATAAATCTGAATTTATCCAACTTGGTGATGTCAGGTTACACACAACAGTCGCTCTGGTCAATCAGTCCATGCTGCTGAACTACAATCGCAATTCCTAAAGACGAACAGTTTGTGAATTCCATTAACATTCAAGTTAAACAGACCTAATATGTTTTACAAAAAAAAAAATACTACTACGATATATCATTGTCTAATGGGTCAAGATGGCAAAAAAACTCTAGCCTCTTCCAGTTCCACAAAAGACGATATGAAAACAAAAGGGAAACTGACTAGATATCTGTAATCAAGCCCCAACACGATGGGCGCCATTTTGTAATGTGCGAGTGTTCGAGCCCCCTTACGTTGTTAGCCGACTTGTAACGTGGGGTGTTCGGGCTCTAGTTAAACAGAACCAAATTGCAAGGTCTTCTGCAAGGTCCAGAGGATATACCTTGGGGACGTATGGATGGGAGTGAAGGGCGTGCACTTCTTGTGATCTTAGACTAAGCTCGACGGGTGGGGGTGGTTCTTTACACGTATCCATACAACACATCATCAAAATAAATTTAAGTGCACTAGCTAGATGCAAATCAATAAAGAAAAACCAGGATGATTGTCCTAACGAATCAAATAAAAAAAAAAAACTAGAGAAACAAATCACCTAAAAGGCAAACAGGCTCAATAGAAAGAGAGAGAGAGAATAAATCTGATCAGTTTAAGGGTAATTAGATGTTCATTATACCCTATTCTTAACCCACCCGACCTTGGCGAGATCTACGACGTTTGATTCGCCCCATATCACAATCCTTATTAGATACTTTTTTTGTGGTTCCAGAAGCGTTATGGTTGATTCTGTGAAGTTTCGGTGGCGGATCTATAATGGCCTTAAGCCTTTCAAATTATTCAAGAAACATGCCTTACAGGAATTTACTATACTCGCCGCAAATATAATACATTAGGGATAGTCACTCACCCATGTTCGCCGCCATTAAGCTCAAAGACAGGAATAGCTAGAGATGTTTATAATAATTAATTTAAATAGTACAATTAATTTGCTTGGCCATGCTCGAATATTATTGCAAAGTTATTTCATTATTTCAGTAAATTTAAAATTTTTTTTTTGTCTATGTATTCATGCCACTTATATATATATATATATGTCTATTTATTTATGTTAAAAATAACAATGAATATTTAGATACTAATTAAAAGAATTAATAATTTTAAAATATTTGCAAAATCATGATCAATATAAAGAATTATACGGATGAAAATTTTCGTGCATAAATAACTCCATAATAAAACAGCAAAATTGAAAAGCTTTGTATAAAAATTAGGCAGGCAGATGATTAAAATATTACACGGCTAATAGTTACAAAGGTAAAATTAATTTGCTGGAGTTTTCTCCGTGTAGTGAATAGGGGGTGTCCGTAAGGTCGTCGGGAAATTATTGCCTCGTTTCCTGAGGTTGGGGTCGAATCCAAAATATATTAAAATATCATAATATCATTTAATTCCAAAAATTCCTTGCTTCCAGATAATCTGGGTCTAGCCGATTGCATAATCTGGTGCTAGGCACATGGCACTGGGGGGTAATAATTGATTAAAAAAAACTGCACTGCACTGAATGTAAAACATACCTGGCATAAAATCACTAAACACCATTAAATTGATCTCGATAATTAGACTGGGATTTTTTTTTATTAAATATTTCTTTAAATTTCACTACGTTTTTTTTAAGCACTATTTAATCATTTATTAGTCTTGGCTTTACATAGCAGCCGTATTGCTTCAAAGCTCGTCAGTTAATGTCCAAGCTTGCCTATGCAAATCTAGACCTAACTATGCTAGAACGAAAAAGCTTTTACATAACTGCACTCTTATCTCGATATGCAAAATCATAGATAAGAATCGCGTGATGGTTCGTTCGCTTATTCAAGGTGATAATAATATTATATGGTTAGCTTTAAAGATTATTTTTTTTCTGACCTGCCCTTCGCATGAATGCCCTGTTGGAAATCCACACACTACACCACAATTAATGCTCAAAAAATCTTATTAGCAGGAGTTATTAACTGAAATCACTAATATCTACTAATATTTTTATTTTATTTTACTATATGTATGTCCTTTAAGTGGTAGGTTCCTAAAATTTTCCCTGATTCATTCACCAGTTCATAATAAG
Source organism: Drosophila atripex (assembly GCA_035045925.1). Classification (NCBI taxonomy): domain Eukaryota; kingdom Metazoa; phylum Arthropoda; class Insecta; order Diptera; family Drosophilidae; genus Drosophila; species Drosophila atripex. The sequence continues at coordinate 10,478 of JAWNOP010000014.1, forward strand.
AACGTCCTACTTTCTTTTTTACTTTGGCCTTAATAAAGAGAGGCGCTAATTTAGCGTTAAACTTCTTGCTGGCATTACTTTGCGAGAAATTGCGAAATTTTTAAATTCTACCGATCTAATTCTTAATTTATATACCTAAGCGTTTATTTCATGTGCTAAAGATATATTTTTCTTAGCTTTATTTCGAATACACTGCATGGCGTCGGTACGCTGTATATCCGTATTGTCCTTTAAAAGATTCAAGTTTCACAGCAGTTCGTAGTCTTTCCCGTGAAGGACCATATTCTGACTATGCAAATCTAGCCCTAACTATGCTAGAACGAAAAAGCTTTTACATAACTGCACTCTTATCTCGATCTGCAAAATCATAGATAAGAATCGCGTGATGTTTCGTTCGCTTATTCAAGGTGACAATAATATTAGATGGTTAGCTTTCAAGATTATTTTTTTTTCTCTGCCTATCTTATGACCTGCCTTTCGCATGAATGCCCTGTTGGAAATCCACACACTACAGAGTCTTTGTGAATGGACTGCCATCGTCGAATTTTAAGTATGATTCCCAAATGGTAAGAGCACCATTTCGTTAATTGAAACTGACCATTATTCAACAGGCTCGACGTCTGGGCTATTATCTCAACCGCTTCGGTCTTCGATGGGACACCAGATATAAGGTCGTCCAATGGGAAAACCCATTTTACATTTTTATGTTGGTTATATATTGTTAAAAATTCTATTTTGGTTTTGATTTGTGTAGTATCTTCTAGAGTTCTGGCTTCTTTGAAAATTATCATTTTGGCTCTAATTTTTTATTTATTTATATTTTTACCTGAGTCATAATCATTTTTTTGCAATAACATTTTTTGATAAAGATTGCTGTTAACGCAATTAATGGTATTTAATAGCGGCCGAATAAATAGACAGTTTATATTTTGCGATTAATTTAAAATTTGTATTATGGGTTCAGATTTAGCCCAAAAAACGCAGCCGCATAAAATCGATGCAAAATAATAGTACAAGCGAAACTTAGAATAGCATCTCAGATAATGCAATTGTATATTGTTCGTCGGCAACATGTGGTACTGTTGTTAATGGCATTATAGACAGTACTAATGATCCTGATTAAAGTTCCTTAAATATAAAATAAAATATTCTTACCCGGCACTTGTTTATACAGTTTAATGTTATTGTTCCACGTGCCGAATAAAAATATTTGTATAGCTACTTTTTTAAACATATATTGTATTTTTTCGTCACCAAAAATTGATATCAGGTATTCCGGAAGTGGCATGCGGGTTCGCAACTGTTATTTTACCTCGTCAAGCGGTTTTTTAATTTGATATAATTTTTTTTGGTTAATTTTCCAATCTAAAATGACTGATATTTTTTTTTTTATCTTAGCACTCATGTCCTCTTAATTACTTTGGAAATAATTTTTGGGTTGGTAATGCTATAGATATGCACCTAAGCTTCACAGCCAGTACCATGGGCTCCTCTACTTATTGAACTATATCTTGAGTTAGCGACTTTTTCCAGATATAAACGATATTGGGCGACCCCATAATCTAAACTTTTGAATTCCAGAGTTATCTATTTGTTTGTCACCACGCATATGGGAGAACTATATTTGCTTCTGCTTTTCCTAATAAAACCATTTTTTCCCATTTTCGTTATTTGATTTCTAATTTCTTCCTCATATTTTGGCAATATTCTATAAATTTTCGAGTTTATTTGTTGACCTGTTACGGTCCTCATATTAAGTACTATTGCATTTGCATTGGTTAATTGATCCCCATGTTAATAATATAATTTTTTTAAACGCTTGCTTAGGCTATTAATTATTTCTTTTTCTTCACTATTTAACCCTGTTAAATTGAATTTTTCCATTTTACTTACTTCCAATACAGATATCTCTTCAGGGAATTTTGAGTGGAACGGAATTTCCACATCATTTATTAGTTTATGTGTTTTGTTTACGATGACTATATTTTTAACTTTTCTTTGGATGAAATCCATACCTAATAGAAAATGATATGATAGGTCCCAGGGTAAAGCCACCCATTTTGCACGCATATTTTGGGGATATTGGAATTCCCTTGGTACTTCTGTTTTTACTAAGAAATCATTGGTTTGGAATTTTAGTGTTGCTTAAGGTTAAACTAATTGTGGATCCTGTGTCCCGTTAAAAGGAAAATTTACAGTTCTCAATTGTTCCTTCTAATAACATTTTTATAATTTTCCGAGGCTTCTATATAAAAAACTGTTTGTGGTCTTCATTTATTATGCTCTTATTGTCTTCTTCGTTTAAGTTGTCAACATTTATTGCCTCTAGAGGATTTTGTCGAATGTTTTTATATCTATTATAATAATTATTTATATTGAGTGGATTTTGGTGAATATTATTATTATCATTATTTAGATTTTTCTGGTGGGTATAAATAAAATTTATATTTAGGTTTTGATTAGTGTTGTATCTTCTAGAGTTCTGGCTGCTTTGAAAATGATCATATCGGTTCTGATTTCTTTGATTTATATTTTTACCTAAGTCATAATCATTTTTTCGCAATAACATTTTATGATTAAGATTGCTGTTAACGCTATTAATGGTATTTAATAGCGGCCAAATAAATAGGAAGTTTATATTTTCCGATTAATTTAAAATTTGTATTATGGGTTCAGATTTAACCCTAAAAGTGCAGCCGCACAAAATCGATGCCAAAATACAAGTTCAAGCAAAGCTTAGCAATAGAATCTCCGACAATGCAATTGTACATAGTTCGTCGGCATGAGGCGAGGTGGGGAACGCACACAAATGCAAGATGAGGTAGAGTGCAGCAGCTTTTCTCAGCTGCAGCGAACGTGGGAGAAACAAACAATATAGAAACTGCTGATAAGCTCGCCGCTGCTCCTCCGTTTCAGAGTCTTTATAGATTATATCAAAAAGCTCGCCTTTTGCTGCTTGGCCCAACATCCTCCCCCCGTTGAAGGCTGGACCTTCCACAGAATCCTTGAGAAGCAGCCGACACAACCTTCACACTGCATTCTTAGTCGTTCCAGCCGCTGTCTTTAGTACGGCTACACGGTTAACTCCGCCACGAATATTAGTATCCTGGCCAGATGCCACATCATTGGGGGTAGATTCTTATCCTTCATCAGATTCTCATCCGTCACCAATAGTGACTACGAGGCCAGAGGCGCGCCATTTGGAACGCTGTTGCAACAGCTTTAGATACTCCTCCATCCAACGGGCCCAGAAATTTGCTGCAAGAAGAAGACTCTCTGGCACCCATCCAGACGGTCGAAGTTTAGGGCAGTAAGGTCCGGATCGATGAAAGTTGAGGGCGGGCCGCCATTTAAAAAATGGAGAGAGTCAGCACATCTAGGTCAGCAGGATTTTCTGGAATCGACACAAGAGGCCTGGAACTAATGATTGAGGATATGCGGCATAACAAAGTCCTCAATTCCTCGAAACCAAGAATTGCGGGACCAACTGCCGGATATAGGTGGTGTTTTGCAGTCTTTACTGCTGCTTCCCACAGACCGCCAAAATGGGGAGAGCTAGAGGAATAAACCGCCACTCGATAGTTTCCGACAGGCAAAACTCTTGCAGAGAAGTCTGGTGATCCTGGATGAGGAATATTCGCTTCAACTCGATCAGCTCATTCTTGGCCCCAACAAAATTGAAAGCATTTCCATATCTGTCTGGGTTTACGTTGCGTACAGATGAACCGTTAAAGCGCGCTCAGAAACGCAGCTGTGGACAGGTTGTTGACTAACTCCAAATGGATTGCCATCGTACTGAAGCAGATGAATACGCTCACATAACACTTGATAGGGCCCTTATTCCCAGACTCCGACTTGTAGAAAAACGGTCCCCAAACACACCCACACCCGCTACATTAAAGCTTAGGAATCCTTAAACTCTCTTGGTTGGAAGATCAGCCATGACATGCTCCAGTAGTCGAGGCTTTGTGCGAAAACAGTGTATGCATGTGTTTGCAATTCTTGGAACGGTCTCCCTCCCCAATGGGCCAGTACTGGGAACGGATGTTGCAATTAAAGCCCGAGGTCCAGAGTGCAGGTTCTTTGTGTGCATGACGGATGCGGTGGCAAAATTTGTAGCTGTTGGCTCTCTGTAGGGCGGGAAACTAGATGGCAAACCTTGACAGTGCGGTAATGTCTCTGGGTGGAGCCGTAGCCAATAAGGTCATGGCGCTAAGTTCGATGGTTGCCCTTTCGGCCTCAGTATCGCTGCGCTAATCATTTTTGGAGCCATGAAGAAATAGAGGGCCATGGGACGTTTGGGGGGTTCATTTATTATGCATCATTTATTGTCTTCTTCGTTTAAGTTGTCTACACTAATTGAATCTGGAGGATTTTGTCGAATGATTTGGCTTGGAATTCTATTATAATCATTATTTAAATTGAGTGTTTTCGTATTGATTAATATTATTATTATTATTTATATTTTGCTGTTGGGTACAGCAACAATTTGAATTTTTGTTTTGATTAGTGTAGTATCTTCTAGTGTTCTGGCTTCTTTGAAAATTACTATTTTGGTTCTAATATCATTGATTTATATTTTTACCTGATCATAATCATTTTTTCGCAACAACAATTTTTGATTAAGGTTACCAAAATTTTGGCCCATGTATTTTGCAATTTCATCTCTAATTTGTGGTATTGTTGTTATTGGCATTAAAGACACTGGTAAAAATCCGGATGATAGTTCCTTTATTCTTTGAGCTGGGGTCTCCTTGTATTTTGGTGTTGAAAATAACGCTGAATACGATCAAGATCATGATCGGGTCTACTGATGCAATTAATCCATGAACAGGGAAAATATCAGGTCTCTTTCACAATGTTATTTCTCATTTTTGTATTAGAATTTTGTGAGGTATGGGAGAATTGTTGATTGGGCAGGATTTGTGTGAGAGCTTGGATGCAATTCAATTTTTTTAATAATGTTCACTTTTTTACTTTATGCGTGTTTTTTGTTATACCCGTGCAGAGAGTACAATATTTTTGGTCAAAGGTGTGCAACGCAGTGAAGGAGACATCTCCGACCCTATAAAGTATATATATTCTTGATCAGGATCACCTCCTGAGTTCATATAAGCATGTCCGTCTGTCTGTTTCTACGCAAACTAGTCTCTCAGTTTTAAAGCTAAAGTCTTCCAACTTGGCACACACCCTTCTTTCCTTTACAGGCAGTACATAAGTCGGAACGGCCGGGATCGGTCGACTATATCTTATAGCTGCCATATAACTGATTGATCGGAAATGGCATAACTTTGTTGTTTTTTTAAGATAGAAAGATAAGACTTTGTATTGATTCCACTTTGGGTGAAATAATTTGACATGCCAAAATTCATAAGGATCGGCCTACTATATCCCAAAGCTGCCATATAACTGATTGCAAGGGTATATCAACTTCGGCTCCGCCCGAAGTTAGCTTTCCTTTCTTGTTTTTGTTTGGTTTTGTGTTGGACAATTTTAAATTTGACCTGAGTTTGTGTCATAAATTTTTAATTTTTCACTTTTACACTTTCGGTGATTTTTATTATAACTTTTTAGTGTGTGTTTGTATTATTCGATTGGTTCGTGAAGACCGACAGCGCCAGCTATATTTTCCGCTATAGTTTATATTAATTTAGATTGCAATGTTGACCTCATTAGAAGTTGTATATTAGTTGTATTGTATTGTACAGCCGCCATTTGCGATCGGCCTTACCGTACCTAACCCAAAAAGTGTTTGTCATGCCGCGTCAAGGAAGCCAGAGTATTGACCAATTTTCTACTGCGCATTTACGGAAACGACGTAAACGTATGGTGGTACGGACTTGGAGAACAATCAGAGGTTACTGATGGCGCTAAAAGATGACACGCGTGAGACGGTGAAATCGTTGTTGATTCACCCCAGCAATGTTAATGCATCGATGGAGCAGGACCGACCGGAGTAACTCATACGGACCAGCTCAGCAGCATCCGAGATGCGCCCGCAATCACAGAATACAATCTGGGAAAGATTGTCCTCTCGGCCTTCTTGCAGAAGCAGAGGCAGAGGCAGAGCAGCATCTGGATAACCCTACCCTGATGGAAGACCTTGTGGCCAAGCTCCCGATAAGTAAAAGAGTGGACTAGCCAAGGAACGCTACAACTATTCAGCCCTTTCCGACTATTGTACTCTTTAGTTCGTGGCTGACATCGATGGAAAGGAGCCAAGGCGTCGATTGCTTCATGCTAGCATTGACCGTGAGCAGGAGAAGCAACAGGAGAGCTGCTTCAGAAATTGTCCAATATGTGAAGGTCTTGTACCTGAACAACATACAGTTTGGGAATGACAACTATTTATTTTATTCACACCTACAGAGAGGTGGAGGCTCGCAAAAAGACATCGCTTATGTTTTATGTGCTTACGGAGCTGACATATGACTCGATCCTGCGCTGGTCAGGAAAGTGCCCCGTGAATGGCTGCAGGAGTAAGCATCACCGTCTTCTTCATGAGGCAAGCAATGAAGGCTTCAGGAGACCGCCACAGCGAGGCGACAATTGGAGAAGCTACATTCGGATCCGACAGGTAGTTGGACCGAGTGAAGGCCGAGTGAATAAAGGAGCATCGTCAGCCGTGGCTGAGTACCGAGAACGACTACTGTTCCGTGTATTGCCGCTGACGCTATATGGAGGCGGGAAGCAGGTGATTACTTGAGCAGGCAAATGCTCCCGACATGTCCTGAGAATTGAGTATGCCGTCATTATACGTCATTACTGATGTCTTGCCTGCTAGCCACGTGGTTGGATAATAACGTGGAACGGATGGTTGAGGACTACGTCGACATCAAGAACTTTGGTGTTCTCCAAAGAACACCAGCATTCCCCACCATAGGGAAACTACGTGGCACCACAATGTTATCCTTCTTCCACAATAATCCCGTCTGGTATCGGCGGCAACTCGCACCATAGTGTCCTCTACCACCAGATCTTGGAGGGCTTACAATAGGTTGAAAACAAAGCGAGATGGGCAGTTCGCCCAGGAATATTCAAGGATAATGAAGGATTATGCCTTCAAGGGATACGCTAGGTGCTTGGCACGACAGGAGATCGATAAGACATGGTTCTTGCTACATTTTGGAGTGAAGAATCCCAACAAGCCAGGGAAGATACGATTGGTATTTGTCGATTTGTATTTGTACGATTTGGTACCTGTCCACGGATTCCTGCATAAATCTGATCAGGCGGAGTCTGGGAGCGAATGGTGTATTGCAGAGCAATGGTGAAGAGGGTGTTGCATCACACAGTGAAGAGGCGGATAGATATCAGTTAATTCTCGTCCGTTTACCCATTTGCCGGTGAGTGCGGACCAGGAAGCCTCTCTTATGCCAAATGACCTCCTCAAGGGAGCAGCTTGCCCGCCGGATACAGCCGCCCTGGGTGGAGACCTTGTTATGGAAGGAGCTACACGGAAGTAGTGGCGCATAGCAAGGATTTTGAGGAACCGTTTGTGGAAGACATGGGTCTTGGAGTACCTACCGTTTGCGATCCAGCCGTGCCGCGTCGAGAATGGCGGAAAAGCGTCGTGGAGAAGGCCTTTGCTGGAATGGATGGTGAGGTCACAGGGCCCCACGGAAAGAACGCAGAAGCCTAGCGCCGATGGACAACAACAACGATGGCCAATGCAACGAACTCAGACGAACATACACCACGTGTACCACGCAAAAAACTGTCTGTGTTGCTTGGAATACAAAATGAGAATAAATCAGGACTTTATATTTAAGGCTAAGAGGTGACCGAGCGTTGATAAGCCAATGAAGGCCGCTAGCTTTTAGCTTTAGGTGTGTTCTTTTGGCTCCAATGTGCCGGCGCCATGTGAGTCTTCTGTCGAGATGTACTCCTAGGTATGTTACTTCGTTTGCTTGTGGGAGTAGAGTGTTGTTTAATGTTATCGGCGGTCAGTTTTGCCTGTTCAGAGTGAACGTAACATGCTTGCATTTTAGTTCGTTTACTTTAATTCGCCAATCTGACAGCCATTTTTCGACATCGACCATATGAAGAGCTAGTTGCGCAGTAGCTGGGTCATCGGCAAACGTGGATGTTATGAGACGTGTGCTTGTCGGGATATCTGCTGTGTAGAGGACATATAATATTGGCCCTAGCACTCTGCCTTGAGGAACTCCTGCTCCAACAGTGTAATCATCGGATATAGCGGTGTTGCACCTCACGACAAATTTTCTGTCGTTAAGGTAGGACTCTAAAATCTTGTGGATGCTGTAGGGGAGCATTGTCTTGATCTTGTACATTAGACCTTCTAGCCAGACTCTATCGAATGCTTGAGAGACATCTAAAAATATGGCAGTACAGTACTCTCGTTTTTCGAACGCGTTCCGAATTTCGGATGTTATCCGGTTGACCTGCTCAATTGTTCCATGCTTTTCACGAAACCCAAATTGGTGTGACGGGAATTCTTCCTGGATTCTCAGGTATGTGTTTATCTGAGTCATTAGGCATTTTACAAAGAGTTTAGATAGGCAAGAGAGTAGGCTTTTAGGTCTATACGACGTGGGGATAGTGTGGTCTTTTCCCGGCTTTGCTATCATTATTATAATTGACTTTTTCCATCTCACTGGAAAGGGGCCAAGTTTTGCGATGGCATTAAATAGCTGGGTGAGAGTGCAAACGGCGCAGTATGGGAGCTCAATAACCATTTTGGGAGTTATGAGGTCGCAGCCCCGGGATTTTTTCGGATTCAATTGTCGTTTGATGATGTTAACGATTTCGTTTGGACGAAACTCAATCGGCTCATGTTGAGGCTGGGGCTCATCTGATAGAGTCGGCAAAGTAAACGCATTGGTGGCAGGATTTAGTTGGAAGACATTTTTAAGGTGTTTGGCAAACGTGCTGGCTCTGTCTGCGTCGCTGCGCGCCCACCCGCCTGTGGAATTTCTAATAGGCATCACGGTTTCTTCGGTGAGCTCAAAGTTGGGTGAGCTCTCCATAGTGAGTGTTTTGTACTGTTAATTGACAATTGCTCTATGTAGCGGCGGTGGACATACGTTTCTTCTTGCTGTAGAGCTTGATCAAGTTGACGTGAGGCATGTTTAAAGCGTTGCTCAGCAGATGGCGATCTATGACATTGCAATTCTCGACGTAAGCGTCGCTTTTCGAGGACGAGCTATTCGATTTGTAGATTTGTCTTCTTTTGAATGCATTATGTGTTTATAGTTTGGGGTGTTGAAATTCGAGCTGCAGAGACGAGTACAGACTCCAGCGAATTAACAAAACTGTCTACGTTGGCTTCGTCGCTGAGGTGAGGACTCAGCTCATTGTGTGAGCTGATGTACTTTCTGTACTTAACCCAATTGGTTTTATGTGAGGTCAGTTTTGATGATTGATCCCATGTTCCTGGGTGTTGGAGAAGAGTTAAAAGGACAGGCGAGTGATCAGATGAAAGATCCGAAAGGCATTCGGCCCGTATCAGATTTTTAGGAATGTTTTTGGTAATCGCAAAGTCAATTAAATCAGGAAGTTTCTTTGGGTCTGCCGGCCAGTATGTTGGTGTGCCAGAAGAAACATAGTCTAGCTTGTTCTTAGCTTTGATAATTGCATTATAGAGCTGCTTTCTTTTTGGGGCCACGAGACGAGATCCCCAGTGTTTGTGCTTGGCATTGTAGTCTCCTGCTGCTATGAAGTGGTCTCCTAGTAAGTTTGAAAACTGCATAAACTCATCTTCAGCTATGGTGAAGCGTGGGGGGCAGTATATGGCAGCTAGAGTTAATTGCTTGCCAGTAATTAGGTGTATATTTATTGATGTGGCCTGTAGGTAGGTGATTAAAATTCCAGTCCCGCCGTGTGCTTTACCATCTGGATGATTTGTTCCATAGAATGAATAGCTTCGTAGTTGGAAATTGTATCTGTTCGTAAGATGTGTTTCTGATGTAATGCTAATGCTTACTAATGCCGTAATGCTGCTTACGTCGATTTGATTGTCTAGTAGGAATGGCGCTAACTTCGAGTTTTGCTGAGCCGTGTTCAGTTGTTGGTGTGCTGATTGCGGGAGTGAGCTTTATGAGGCTGGGGTAGCCAGTCCTGATTTTAAAGCGCTTGCGTATGTGACATTTTTGTCAGAGTTTATTTGTCCTAGTGAGGATCTGGCTGCAGTCGAGAAGAAGACTTCAGGGTTTGACCTGGAGGCTATGAGCTGATTATTTTGGGTGCGGGCAGTAAATCCCCTTTGGTGGATGCGACTTTTCAGCTCCTTATAAACTAGGCAACCTCTATAGTAAGCAGTGTGATTTCCACCGCAGTTGCCGCACTTTTTCGAGTTTTGGTCATCTTTGCTCGCTGGGCAGTGTGTGGAGTCATGAAGCTCACCACAAACCACACAAACTGGGCGCAGTTTACAGTAAGACCTTGTATGGCCATATTCTTGGCAGTTCGCACATTGTACCGGGCCATTGCGTTTGTGCGGCTCCTCAACTGTAATTCTGCGGTGCAGCAGGAACTGAAGATTGTATATAGGGTGCACTTCGTATTTCTTTCGGGGCTTAATTTGTGGTTCGAGCTCAACCTTAAAGAGTGTCTGCGGCTTTCTATCCCTGTTAGGGATGTTGAACACTGTCTTAGCGCTAAATCCCTTCTCTTGTAGCGCCTTTGTTATCTCTGCAGGCGATACTTCGGGCTCTATGCCCTTAAGTACGTCTTGCAAGCCCTTGCTGTTTTTTAGCTGATACGTGTAGAAGATTTTTTTTTGTCGGTGAGGTATTTCGATAATACTCTGTAATTATCTTCAGACTTCGTTTGAACTTTTGTTTCCTGGATGTTGCCCTTTACGAGGGGTATTATGTGGAAGTTGTCCTTGCCAATGAGCTCTATAATTTTGTTGACAAGAACGTTGGAACTTTTTTCTCATATGTAAATTGGCTGGGGCTTAGACTTCCTTTTTTCGACTTCTGTAGATTCGGTGTCATCCTCATAGTCTGCCTAGATTTTAAAACGGTTTAAGTTCGTGGGCGTTTCTATTGCGGCTATGTTAGCATTGCCACGGGTTATTTTGCGTTTTCGAGTTTTAAATGTTATGTTTTATATTAATTAATTAATTAATCAATATAAACATTTGCGATTTCATCGCTGAAAGCGTCTTTTCGCGTTGTTGTTGATTTACGAAACCAGTCACTGCACTTTTTTGATATTATTGAATACTTTTCCCGGAGCACAATAATTACACGTCTGCATGCGACGACGATTCGCGATTACCGGATCATATATAGTCGGCAGATCCTTATGATATTTGGCAGATCGGATTAGTTTGCCCAAAGTAGAATCCATAGAAAATTCTTCTATCCCATTCTTCTATCTTAAAAAACAACGAAATTATGGCATTCCCGATAAATCAGTTATATGACAGCTATAAGATATAGTCGACCGATCCCGGCCGTTCCGACTTATATACTGCCTGTAAAGGAAAGAAGGGTGTGCCAAGTTGGAAGACGATAGCTTTAAAACTGAGAGACTAGTTTGCGTAGAAACAGACAGACGGACAGACGGACATGCTTATATGAACTCAGGAGGTGATCCTGATCAAGAATATATATACTTTATAGGGTCGGAGATGTCTCCTTCACTGCGTTGAACACTTTTGACCAATATTATAATTTAATTATCTTTAATTATCTTTCTCTTTTTCTTAAAGCGAACGGACGTGTTTTTTTTGTGCGAACTGCGTTTTTTTAACTTTGTTTATTGAGACTAAACAATCCGGTGTTTATTTTTATTTATTTATATTTTTAAAAATAAACATTTCAATATTAATACGGATGCGCTTCGCGTGTAGCAGTGGTATATTTGGAGGTAAAATAATAATTTTATTAATTTTCATCCAAACATAGCTCTGCTTTGCTTCTTCTCTTACGGTGCTGCTTTTTTTACTGCTCAGAAGAAATTCTTATCTCTTTTCTTTGTTGTTCACTAACCCACACTAATCGCTCTGTTGGATCTCCCCTCTTTCGTTTTCCTGGCACAGTGGTTCAAGGTACGACAATAATAAAATCGAAAATATTAATATAATTTATCATGAAATTTAAACTTCCAAAGCGTAAGAAATCCGCTATTAGTGATGTGCTTGTGGCGAATAAACTTCAGCCTAATCAGCCGACAATTATTCAGCCGCTAATATCTCTGGCCACCCCGAGGGCTGGAACTGGGAAAAATTCGGCTTCCGAATTTTTCAGTATTAATGAGCAATTGTCCGATTTGTCCTCTGTGGCATCACTCCAAGTAATACCACCAGACCCAATAACTCAAACCCCCTTGCATGTGATCTCGCCATCGAAACACATATTTGTTTCTCGGCTTGCCCCTGACCCTTCTGAGATAGATATCTCGGCTTATATCAAAGCATATTTATAACAAAAGCCGATATTAAGGTGGCAGATATTAGAAAATTTAAATATTCATACACCAGGCACACGTCATCTTTCAAAATACGTGTGCCAGTGCAGATGTTCAAGGCGATCTGATCCCCCAGCTTTTTTTCCAAGAACATCAGCCAAGTACGGTGAAGAAAAAAATTACCAAGCCTGTGGGAGTGAAACTCCCACATGTTAGAGCCACTGACCAACCTTCCACCTCATCTTCCTCACCCTCAAAAAACTAATTTCTTCACTAACACTTACCTATCAGAATAGTAGAGGGCTACGTAGTAAACTTCCCAAACTGTATTCTGATAGTACTTCCTTTGCATCTCACATTATAGTCTTTACAGAAACTTGGTTAAAGCCGGAGATTTTAAGCTCCGAAGTTTTCCCAAATAAGTACACCACTTTTAGACGTGATAGAACACTGCGAGGGGGAGGAGGAGTGCTAATTTCTGTAGACTCCAAATTCGCTTCTGAAGAGGTAAAATCACAAGAGTTTGGTGACATAGAATTTCTTTGCGTTAAAATCATTCTGTCCGGTCAATCTTTATACGTTACCTGTTCTTACATACCACCTTCGTCGGAACCGCCCACATACTGGCAACATTTGTCCGCTATTCGTCTCGTTTCGGATCGTTTGTCTGACGGGGAGCTGGTAGCTCTGGGGGACTTCAATATACCAGATATATTATACCAGAATTCACCGTCCTTAATGCTTAACTCGCGCCACGACTTCCCTGTTCGACATGTCACTCGGGCAAATTAACCACGTTAGAAATTCCTTAGGTCGGCTGTGTTTCTTGTGCTCTGTGACTTGTGTTTCGTTTCTGATCCTGATGGAATTGCTCTTTCTAGAACTTTGCCCCTTTCTAACCCTGAGGATCCGTATCATCCCACTCTTGAAGTTTTAATCGAAAACAATAGCTTAATTGACCTTAAGTCTAAACTTAAATCTCAAAAAGTACGTTTCTTCCGTAAGGCTGACTTTACTAAACTAAACGAGTTAATTCTTGAATTTGATTGGTCCGATTTACTGGCATGTGAAGATATTAATATTGCCTCTGGTTCAATTAATTCACCTTGGTATACAAGGCATCTATTAAATTTAAAGAACGTTATGAATAGACTTTTAAATAAACATAAATTATCTGGCTGTACAGTTAGTTATTCAAGATACTTAGTAGCTCGGTCTAATTTCACCGTGCATAACGCCGAATGTTATAGGAGTTATATCCGCCGCTGCCGTATTCAGTTTACTCAGAATACGAAGCAGTTTTATAACTTTGTAAACACTAAGCGCAAATCTGTATCTTTTCCGTCTCTGCTTACGTTTGAGAACTCTTCTGCGAACACTGATCTGGCAATGGCCGATGTCTTTGCAAAGTTTTTTCAAACAACGTATTCACATAGCACCACTCCAGCTCAGCCTTACACTTATAATATCCAATCAGCCAACCTTATTTTTTGCCCATCTTTTGATCAAAGTGGTGTGTTATCGGATCTTCTTAGGGTTAAGCCCGTGTATTCGCCAGGCCCCTCTTTTCGAAAAACTTATTACTCCACATTTGCAACACCTATGTAGTTCAATAATATCCCCGTGCCAACATGGCTTTATGAAGCGCCGCTCCACCACCACCAACTTATTGGAGCTAACATCTTTTGTCACGGATGGGTTCCGGAATGGCTTACAAACAGACGTCATTTACACTGACTTTAGTAAAGCATTTGATTCTGTTAACCATTCGCTTCTTATAAGTAAACTCAGTCTTATGGGATTCCCAACTGATCTCCTTATCTGGATTTCGAGCTACTTATCTGGAAGAACCCAACGTCTCTTCTTTAAAGATGTTATCTCGCGTACAATCCGCGTCACATCTGGGGTGCCTCAAGGAAGCCATCTTGGACCCTTACTTTTTACTTTGTTTATTAATGACTTGCCCCTTGCCTTAACTGACTCACTAGTACTTATGTACGCTGACGATGTTAAGCTTTGTCTTCAATATAGATCTACTAGCGCCCAATCTAGACTTCAATCCGATTTGGATAAATTTCAAAATTGGTGCTTAGCAAATGACCTAAAGCTTAATGGATCGAAATGTAAACTCATGTCATTTTATCGATCTAGCCCTCACCAGGCTACGTACTTTCTCTATGGGATCGCCTTAGAACGTTTAACTCAGGTTAACGATCTGGGAGTCCTTTTAGATTTGAAACTTAAATTTACCGACCATATATCCACCATGGTTAATAAAGCGATGGGTGTGCTTGGTTTTATTAAAAGATGGTCAAAAGAATTCAACGACCCATACATTACAAAAACTTTATACACATCCCTTCCCTCCTATCATAGTAGACTTTTATTAATCAACTTACCATCATTAACAAACCGTAGAACGATGCTGGGTGTCATGTTTCTATATTATCTTATTAATGGTAATGTAGACAGCCAGCATTTATTAACACGCTTAAATTTCAACGTTCCTAGTAGAAGGACTCGAAACTTTCGTCCTCTACTCCTTAGCCATTGTAGCTCGACATATGCCCAACACGATCCGTTCAGGGTTTTATGTTCGGACTACAATGGTCTCTACCACGTTTTGTCCCTTTGCTCTACTAACAATCTTAAATCCATTATACTAAACACCTTATCTTTGCAACACTTTTCCTCGTGATTTCATACTCCTATTCCTCTCTTTACTCTCTCGGATCTATCCCCGCGATTCGAGCCGTACGTTATGCGGCAAATTACCAAGCCTGTGGGAGTGAAACTCCCACATGTTAGAGCCACTGACCAACCTTCCACCTCATCTTCCTCACCCTCAAAAAACTAATTTCTTCACTAACACTTACCTATCAGAATAGTAGAGGGCTACGTAGTAAACTTCCCAAACTGTATTCTGATAGTACTTCCTTTGCATCTCACATTATAGTCTTTACAGAAACTTGGTTAAAGCCGGAGATTTTAAGCTCCGAAGTTTTCCCAAATAAGTACACCACTTTTAGACGTGATAGAACACTGCGAGGGGGAGGAGGAGTGCTAATTTCTGTAGACTCCAAATTCGCTTCTGAAGAGGTAAAATCACAAGAGTTTGGTGACATAGAATTTCTTTGCGTTAAAATCATTCTGTCCGGTCAATCTTTATACGTTACCTGTTCTTACATACCACCTTCGTCGGAACCGCCCACATACTGGCAACATTTGTCCGCTATTCGTCTCGTTTCGGATCGTTTGTCTGACGGGGAGCTGGTAGCTCTGGGGGACTTCAATATACCAGATATATTATACCAGAATTCACCGTCCTTAATGCTTAACTCGCGCCACGACTTCCCTGTTCGACATGTCACTCGGGCAAATTAACCACGTTAGAAATTCCTTAGGTCGGCTGTGTTTCTTGTGCTCTGTGACTTGTGTTTCGTTTCTGATCCTGATGGAATTGCTCTTCTAGAACTTTGCCCCTTTCTAACCCTGAGGATCCGTATCATCCCACTCTTGAAGTTTTAATCGAAAACAATAGCTTAATTGACCTTAAGTCTAAACTTAAATCTCAAAAAGTACGTTTCTTCCGTAAGGCTGACTTTACTAAACTAAACGAGTTAATTCTTGAATTTGATTGGTCCGATTTACTGGCATGTGAAGATATTAATATTGCCTCTGGTTCAATTAATTCACCTTGGTATACAAGGCATCTATTAAATTTAAAGAACGTTATGAATAGACTTTTAAATAAACATAAATTATCTGGCTGTACAGTTAGTTATTCAAGATACTTAGTAGCTCGGTCTAATTTCACCGTGCATAACGCCGAATGTTATAGGAGTTATATCCGCCGCTGCCGTATTCAGTTTACTCAGAATACGAAGCAGTTTTATAACTTTGTAAACACTAAGCGCAAATCTGTATCTTTTCCGTCTCTGCTTACGTTTGAGAACTCTTCTGCGAACACTGATCTGGCAATGGCCGGATGTCTTTGCAAAGTTTTTTCAAACAACGTATTCACATAGCACCACTCCAGCTCAGCCTTACACTTATAATATCCAATCAGCCAACCTTATTTTTTGCCCATCTTTTGATCAAAGTGGTGTGTTATCGGATCTTCTTAGGGTTAAGCCCGTGTATTCTCAGCCCTCTTTCGAAAAACTTATTACTCCACATTTGCAACACCTATGTAGTTCAATAATATCCCCGTGCCAACATGGCTTTATGAAGCGCCGCTCCACCACCACCAACTTATTGGAGCTAACATCTTTTGTCACGGATGGGTTCCGGAATGGCTTACAAACAGACGTCATTTACACTGACTTTAGTAAAGCATTTGATTCTGTTAACCATTCGCTTCTTATAAGTAAACTCAGTCTTATGGGATTCCCAACTGATCTCCTTATCTGGATTTCGAGCTACTTATCTGGAAGAACCCAACGTCTCTTCTTTAAAGATGTTATCTCGCGTACAATCCGCGTCACATCTGGGGTGCCTCAAGGAAGCCATCTTGGACCCTTACTTTTTACTTTGTTTATTAATGACTTGCCCCTTGCCTTAACTGACTCACTAGTACTTATGTACGCTGACGATGTTAAGCTTTGTCTTCAATATAGATCTACTAGCGCCCAATCTAGACTTCAATCCGATTTGGATAAATTTCAAAATTGGTGCTTAGCAAATGACCTAAAGCTTAATGGATCGAAATGTAAACTCATGTCATTTTATCGATCTAGCCCTCACCAGGCTACGTACTTTCTCTATGGGATCGCCTTAGAACGTTTAACTCAGGTTAACGATCTGGGAGTCCTTTTAGATTTGAAACTTAAATTTACCGACCATATATCCACCATGGTTAATAAAGCGATGGGTGTGCTTGGTTTTATTAAAAGATGGTCAAAAGAATTCAACGACCCATACATTACAAAAACTTTATACACATCCCTTCCCTCCTATCATAGTAGACTTTTATTAATCAACTTACCATCATTAACAAACCGTAGAACGATGCTGGGTGTCATGTTTCTATATTATCTTATTAATGGTAATGTAGACAGCCAGCATTTATTAACACGCTTAAATTTCAACGTTCCTAGTAGAAGGACTCGAAACTTTCGTCCTCTACTCCTTAGCCATTGTAGCTCGACATATGCCCAACACGATCCGTTCAGGGTTTTATGTTCGGACTACAATGGTCTCTACCACGTTTTGTCCCTTTGCTCTACTAACAATCTTAAATCCATTATACTAAACACCTTATCTTTGCAACACTTTTCCTCGTGATTTCATACTCCTATTCCTCTCTTTACTCTCTCGGATCTATCCCCGCGATTCGAGCCGTACGTTATGCGGCAGCGTCCCTCAGTCGGTTGGACGGGAGGTGGGCTGTACGTATGCAGTGAGAACCGCGCGATTATAATATCCTCTGCAGGGGTATAATAAAAATAAATGTCACAGTGATACTGTTCCCTTCGGCAAAGGTTACGCCGCTTGTGAAATTCTTGTTGCGTCGCTGTGCAGTGGCTGCCGCCAACAGCTGATGACGCGCCATATTGGCGGAGCCACTCTACGCACTAAAAAAAACAAACCATATTAGAAAAATAAAATAAAAACAATGAATTTAAGAAAAATGTTATATGTTTTATTATATATGAAAAACAAAAAAAAAAAAGAAGAAAAGAAACAACAAAACATTCCACAAACCACTAAACTTATATTGTTGTCACATGTTCACTAAACTGCTAATGTGTACATCAATCGCCGTCCAAGCAACGGGACAATCCGCACACAGTGGTTTACAAATATAAATGTAAGTTATGTGGTTAACGACTGTTAATGTATACAACAATCGGTATTAAGGCACCAGGATCGTATCCATTCATCAATTTACATGAACGCAAATTTATTATTTTGAAATACATAATGTCGGGTCAGGCAGCAGCCACAGCATAGCATAATAGACTATCACTAAGATAACTAAAATATTAAGAGTATAGTTTGTACTATTGTTATTTATATTTTTGCTATTGTTGGTCGCAAGCCGACAATTTTCGGCCGCTCGGCTTCAAAGGGCCTTATCTGTAATATTTGTTGAAGATAAATGTTTCAAATTCAACATTACCCGCCAAGCCAGAGGGCGCTTTATCATATCGCTTATCATATCAATTGTATCGAATCAAAACATATCAAATATAAACTAAAAGCTGTCGAAGAGGGTAAATAAACACGAGTTTGAGTTCCGAGAAATATTGTTTATTTACTGGCCTAAATAACTAAATAAGTAAAAGTTATAATAGGTTATGGGCCCAGGAACGTTTTGTTCAGATTAAAGTAAAAGAAAAATGTAAATTTTGCTCGATTACGATGGATTTGGCGAAGCACGTCACGAAGCTCTCAGGCGCGACCGATTGGCCGATTTGGAAAAGAAAATTAGGGACCTGATAGATTATCACGACGGTGCTCTCGACGCGTTGGACGGAAAGATCGTCAAACCGGATCCATTGCCAGAAGGTGCCTCAACAGCAGATGAAAGAAGCACAAGGAGAAGAGCGACTTTTTTCGTAAAGCCAACAGCTATGCAAAATCCATAATTACCACTGCGGTCACGGACTCTGTGTACCAGAAGATCATGGACAAGGAGACAGCACACGATACGTGGGAAGCCCTGAAAAATCAGTTTGAAGCAACAGCGAAGGATCAGGTATTCAGGATATGCAACGAGTTGTTCGCTTTCTCTTGGAATCCAGGTAACGATGTATCAACCCACATAGCAAAATTGCGTAGTCTATGGAACGATTTAAATCAAGCTTTGAAGGCAAAAATTGAAACTGAGCTGCCAGATTTAATACTTGTTTGTAAAACGCTACATATTTTGCCATAAACCTTTGAAACGTTCCGTCGAAGTTGAATGCTTTTGACAAAAGAAGAAGAAAAGATTTTCGACGAATTAACTAATCAAATTGTCAGTTTGAGAGAAATTTTAGAACAAAAGAAAATGACGAAAAGGAAAGCCAGGAGGCTTTTTCTACCACAGCAAAAAAGGAGCATCGCCAGGATTCAGGAGCATCTGGTCGGAGATTCGATACCTGCCGCTCCTGCAAGAAAAAGGGGCACTGGATCAGGAACTGCATAAAATGGAAAAAGGATGAACGTCCGAAGCCGAACTACCAGAATGCTGAACAAGGAAATTGTGCAGAACCAACGTTAACTCTCGTCTCAGTCCACAATGGCGTGTTTGCAGCAGAGGCAAACTCAGAGGTCGACTGGTGGATAGACAACGGTGCAACAAAACACGTTGTGAAGACTGCGAAGTATATCGAGCATTTTGAGAAGTTTGAGAATTCGAGTTGGATGAGAGCAGCTGGAAATGAAACCTTGTCAGCTTTGGGCCAGGGCACAATCAAAGTCAAAACGATTGTCAATGGAAAAATTCTTTTTCTTTCTTTGAAAAATGTATGGTTTGTTCCCAATATAACGAAGAACCTGCTTTCAGTTTTGGCTGCCCAAGACAATAATCCAAGTAGTCGTTTCGAGACGTCAGCAACCGAGTGCACCCTCAAAATAAACGACAAGATTGTCCTTGTTGGAGCCAGAGACGTTGGAGGAACGCTCTACAGAGCAGCGATCGAGCCCATATTTCCAGAACGAAACGTCGATGTCAACGTCGCAACTTCAGGAACTTCAATTCTACAACTCTACCACGAGAGGTGGGGACATCAGGACAAGAACCACATCAAGGACTTGCTCAAAAGAGAAATGGGCAATCAAGTCAAGCTCGAGAGTAGCTTTTGCGAGCCTTGCATCCTTGGAAAGACGCATCGATTGCCAATTGGAACGAGGAAACCAGCGATGAAGCCAGGGGAACTGATGTCAGGCGATGTTTGCGGCCAATTGAGGATTCTTTCCAGAAGAAGAGGTATCTGGTAGTTTTTATGGATAATTTCACCAGGTTTCGATATAGGTACATCGTCAAGCAGAAATCATAGGTCAAGGACGTGCTGCATATAACTTTTCGACTCACCGCTCCGTATACTCCAGAAAAAACGGTGGTGTCGAGAGAGAGAATCGAACGATAGTCGAAATGGCGAGAACTTTCAAGTATTCTAATCCAGAAATAAAATTTCCAGAAGCAATTTGGGCCGAGTTGGTCAGCACAGCAGTCTACGTTCTCAATAGGACGGGCAAATCTTCGTTGAAGGGTCTGAGCCCTTACCAACAAGGAAGAACAAGGGCAAGAAATCAAGAATCAAACATCTTCGAATCGTAGGATCGACGTGCTATGTACACATTCCATACCAAAAAAGGAAGAAGATGGACGAAAAAGCTGAAAAGGGGTACCTGGTGGGTTACGACGGCGATGAGAGGTATCGTATTTACTTACCAGAGAAGCACAAAGTAGTCGTGTCGAGGGATGTAAAATTTCAAGAGAAATTCAGCAACTGTGAACCAGGCGTCAACCTACCTTTCCAAGATTTTGGATCCAAGGACGTCGTAGAAGACAAGGAAGAGAAGACGTGAGCTTGCACCAGAGCGACGACGAAGACAAGGAAGAAGAAGACGCGAATTTGCACAAGGGCGAGGACGAAGACACACTCCAGGAGCGAGACTTGAAAGAAGACACAGCCGAAACAGGAAGCGAAGACAATTACGAAACTGGAGTAGAAACAAGCTTTGACGAAGAAAACAACAAGAAAAAAAATGCAATCAATGCGGTTGAGGGCTCGTTCGAAGTTGAAGAGACCGGAGCATCTGGATGACTACGTAGCAGCAGCCGAGAATTTTGTGCTGGAGAGTCCAGATTCCTTCCATCAAGCCATCAACAGCAACGTCGAGTGGAAAAAGGCAATGGACGGGGAAATTGATTCCTTACGAAAGCACTTCCGTGCAAGTGGGTCTATCGAGTCAAAACCCACCCCGACGGAAGTATCGACAAATACAAAGCTCGCTTGGTCATCAAAGGATTCGCCCAGAGACGAGGGATTGATTACGACAAAACTTTTAGCTTTGTCGCAAGAATGGAAACAATCCGCTCAGTGTTGAGCGTTGCAGCCAAAAATGATATGTTTTTGTTCCAGTTTGACGTATCGACAGCTTTTCTATACGGTGAATTGGACGACAAGGAAATTTACATGCAACAACCTGAGGGATACGAGCAAGGACAGGGGCTCGTTTGCAGATTGAAGAAGAGTCTCTACGGGCTTAAGCAAGGGCCGAGATGTTGGCAAGAACGCTTCGGAGGTTTCCTGCGGAAACACAATTTCAAAGTCAGCGAGGCAGATCCATGTCTCTACGTCAGGGAAATAAATGGCAAAAAGATTCTACTCGTTGTTTACGTAGTTGACGGACTCGCCGCAGCAACAGATACGCAAGATTTGGCAGAATTTTTGGACGAGTTAAAATCAGAGTTCTAAATTGTCTGAAGCAAGGCTGAGTGCTTCTTGGGACTCGAAATCGAGAAACAAGAAAATGGACTAAAAATTAGTCAACAAGGATATGCCACCAGGATTTTGGAGTGATTCAGATTCTCGGATTGCAAAGCTGTTTCAACTCCACTTCTCAAGAATGTAGAAATTACGACAGCAGGGAAAGAATCAGAGACGACTGCGTCCCCTTATCGCCAAGCCATCGGAGCTCTCATGTACCTCATGCTTGGAACTAGGCCAGACTTGGCTTTCAGCATCGGATTTCTTTCAAGAACGCTTGAAAATGCTACAAAAGAAAACATTGCACAAGTAAAGAGCGTTTCCGTTGTTCCATTTCCGGAACAATCAACGTTGGGATAGTCTATCGGAAACAGAAGAAGGGAATCCTCGAATGCTACAGCGATGCTGACTTTGGTGGCTGCACGAAGACTGGAGGATCTACATCAGGGATCATCATCATGTTTGCCTCAGGAGCAATTTCATGGAAAAGTCAAAGGCTGGCCATGGTGGAAATATCTACTACAGTGGCTGAGATCGTAGCAGCCAATGAAGCTGCAAAAGAAATAATTTGGCTTAAAAGATTGTTTCAGGAAATCGACACATTGGACCGAGCCCCGATTCTCCAGGTCGATAATACTGCTGCCATGAGGCTGGCCCAAAACCCCGAATTCCATCGCAGGACCAAGCACATAGCCAACAAGCATTTCTTCATCAGGGAAAGAATTGCTGAGGGAGAATTTGGGATCGAACAAATCCCGACTGAGGAACAACTCGCAGATATGATGACGAAGCCGATCCTCAATACTCGTCTTTGGATTCTTTGCAACAAGATTGGACTCTTCTGAAGGAGAAAAAACCGTTTATTTTTGCTTTATATAGAGTCATAAAATTTTGTCAATTGAATTGTTATTTTTGAATTCTCACAAGGGAAAGTGTTGAAGATAAATGTTTCAAATTCAACATTACCCGCCAAGCCAGAGGGCGCTTTATCATATCGCTTATCATATTGATTGTATCGAATTAAAACATATCGAATATAACCTAAAAGCTGTCGAAGACGGTAAATAAACACGAGTTTGAGTTCCGAGAAATATTGTTTATTTACTGGCCTAAATAACTAAATAAGTAAAAATTATAATAATATTAAGATAGCGAGCTTTCGCTCTTTCCATGTTCTATGGCGGGCTCTCTCTGGCCCCTTATATCAGTGCATAAGCATCATAAATGGGAACTTGTCGCTCCGTTTCATATGTGCGCTTAAAGGAAAATAAACAATATTATAACGTTTGAAATTAAATAATTGTTTTCATTTGGAGAAAAGTCATTGAAAATTGTCAATGACGAAACATTGGTGACCCCGATGTGATATCGGGGATATATTAATATGATATAATTAATAAATTTAACAATTTCACGAACATATAAATATACCTAGTGCGAATATTTGATTCAGTTTTGCGCAGTATCATATGTATGTATGTAAATTTGACCATAAACTGCAAACAGTGCATCAGTGTCCGGAAACAAGTATTTTGTATTTATAAATCTTTTAATAACATAAATAAATAGATAGACATACAATACAATAGTTATCCGGTCCAGTCTAGTGTTATCCGATCCGCAAATCACAACATACATACATACATACATTCCACTTGCAAGTGCATTCGCCTCGCACAAGCATTCATATAAATATATATATACATTCCACAACTCAGTGTACGGTTCTGAGCGCACAGTGGGATAAATCGTATGCGCCGCGCACAAGTATAATTAAATATAATAAAAGAAATTATAAGAACTATTGTTTTGGTTTCAAAAATATTTAGTGCGTTTATTAATTTAATTGAGCGTAGTTTAATTTAGTGGCGATGAACTCCAACGGCGACACAGAACCCACTCCCGCTCGGAGTGCCATTTTAAAATGCAAGCCAAAGGGTATCCTTCAGGATTTAAAGAGGATCCATGGAAGATGCCATGCTCCATGTGCGTCATGTCCAGTTGGTTGCCATTTACGAATACTTCAAGGCCATCCACGGGGAGCTTAAAGAATTGGATGTTACGGAGATCAGCAGCGACTTGCGATGGAGCACGACACGTCGTTGCGCTCTGCTCGAATTGGTGCCAATCCTACCCTTACAGTGGAGTTTCCAATATTCAGGTGGACACAGTGCTCAATCGGAGTTTTCAAGCCTTGCCGCCGCTTCCTCTTCCTACCTTTAGCAGAGGATATTCGGAGTGGGCTGAGTTTCACTCAGTTTTCTCAACAATCGTGGGCTGCAATCCTCATATAAGTTAAGTGGAGAAGTTTAAGAGGTGGCTATTTTGTCTCAGCTTTAGAGGCAGTCCGATCTTTAGAAATCTCCGAGGAGAATTATGATGTCGCAGTGGCTCTTTTGGAGAAACGATTTAATAACCATCGATTGATATTTTTGCCTCATGTGAACGAGATTTTGGTACTCAATCTATTGGAAGGTGGCTATTCAGATAAGTTCACTGCCCATATGCGGGCCTTGAAAAATTTGGGGACGACAGTTCAGATAGCCGGCTGCATCATTGTCCAGGTGCTCCTTCAAAGGTTGGATCCAGCTACTCAGGCCAAGTGAGAAGAAGGTCAAAATGCTTCGAACTCGGATCTCATCCCTACTTGGGAGTCGATGGCAGAATTTTTGGAGCAGCATTGCAGGACTCTGGAGGCTATGGATGTGGCCATGGCAACATACGCCCCTGGCACTCAGGTGGGAAGACGTAAAGTTGCAAATAACAGTAGATCGTCCTTTATCATTAGTATGTAGTTCCCATGAACTTTCTGCATGCCGCAGATTTCTGCTAATGCCCCCTGAGAGCCGCCTTGGGAGGCTAGGCGGCTCGGCCTATGCCGATAATGTCTTCAAACTGGTCATCACCTGCGTCAGTGCCTTGCTGATAATTGTCGCAGTTGTGGGAGAAGGCATCACAGTTTGCACAGTCAGTCAGTCACAGTCTTTTTTTGGAAATGCAGTCTTCCAGCAGCCAGCCATCGGTTGTGGCATCTACGTAAACCACAGCTGAGTGCCTTACTCAGCCTTACTGGCTACAGCGAACATTTTCGTTCGGAGTCGTGCTGGTGTTTTTGTTCCTTGCCGAACACTATTGGATTCCGGATCGCAGGTGCACGTGATTACGTCCCGTCTAGCTGCAGTTTCTTTGACGCAAATCGTACATGGCAGTATCCGCTTTAGCAACACTGGCTTCGCGACAGACGGGTTATCTGTTGATGTGCTTCTTCAATGTGCTATCATCGCCGCCAACATCACGTATCTTCAGCCTAGTTTGAGTCTTTTCTATGAGCTGGTGTGCGTTGGGCAAATCCAGCTCACAGCTGGCCTACCGTTGCAGCAGAAACCCGGCAGGGATAGGTTGTGTGGGGGGGAGGATCACATCTGGAAAAAGAGTCGTTCAAAGCCACAGCCCGCAAGGACGTCGTTAAGAGCTCAAGCCAGCTGGACGAGCGCTTAAAGTGTTTGCTCCGTAAATTTTGGGAAATCGAAGACTGTGCCAAGCCCATAGTTAAGTGGACGAAGGAGGAGCTGGATGGCGAGACGCATTTCGTTCAACATACTGCTCGGCTCGAATCAGGCCCGTACTCGGTGAGGCTTCCGTTAAAGGGCAGCTCTGAGTTGTTGGTGAATCCTACTCGTAAGCCGTGCGGCAATTTCTCACCCTCGATAAGAAATTTTGCCGTCAGACTCAATTGAAGAGTCAGTATGCTGCGTTCATAAAGGAGTATTTAGATTTGGGGCATATGTCTCCAGTCCCGCCTAGTGCACGACCCGCCAGACAGTATTCTTACCGCATCACTGTGTTTTGAAAGAGGACAGTTCAACAACAAAGCTCAGGGTTGTTTTTGATGGTTCGGCTGCCACCAGCCCTGGGTATTCCTTGAATGACATTTTGATTTTTGGTCCAGTTATTCAACCAAAGCTTCTGCACATTCTTTTAAGGTTTCGTTACCATCGAGTGGCTATTACAGGGGATATTTGCAAAATGTACCGATGCGTTAGAGTTTTCCCCGGGGACAGCTATCTGCAGTGCATTCTTTGGCGGAATTCCACCCAGGATGAGGTGCAGGTTTTCAAACTAGATACTGTCACTTATGGGACAAAGCCGGCCTAATTTTTATCAGTTTGAGCAATGCATAAGTTGGCGGAGGATGAGCAGTTTGTGTTTCCAATGGAAGCCGAAATTCTGCATTGCGGTTTTTATGTTGATGATTTGATTTCCGGAGGCGGTTCAATAGATGAGGCTATCAGAAGAATGCAGCAAACATCACGGATCCTCGCCAAGGGCCAATTTCCGTTGAGAAAATGCTCCAATTTTCCTGAAGTGCTTCCTCACGTGACGGATGAAGATCGGGAGTCCTTTTTAAGGTTTGATGATGGCAGCAATTTTACGAAGACTCTTGACCTCGCTTGGGATCCTGCTACTGATTGCTTGCTATTTTCGTTTGAAAGGCGTTTCAGTCAACCTCAAAGCCCTCTAGGCGCATTACCCTACGCTCAATCGCCCGGATGTATGATCCGATAGGACTTGTTAGACCTGTCATTACGAAGGCAAAGATCTTTCTTCAGAAGCTATGCCGTGAGAAGTTGTCTTAGGATGAAGTCTGCCCCAAGCTCTTCACTCCGATTGGTATATAATTTGTTGTACCTTCTCCATGGCGTAGCATGCTGAATTCCCTTGATGGTCATTGTTATCACAGTCTGAAGTGGAGATTTATGGATTTTGTGACGCCAGCCTTGAGGCTTATGTTGCTTGCATTTATGTCGTATCGAAGGGAACAAGGTCAGAAAGTCATTTACTCTGCTCAAAATGCCGACTCGCACCTCTAAAAAGTGTTACGGTGCCGAAACTGAAGTTATCTGGAGCAGATTTGCTGGCTCGGCTTATGTCGGAAGTGGCTTAGTTGAAGGTCTATGATGCCAAGTATTTCTGCTGTTGCGATTCTGCTGTGGCGCTGTTATGGATTCGGGAGGAGCCCGAACGCTTCAATGCTTTCGTCGCCAATCGGGTTTTGACAATCCAGAACGATGGTATGACATAAAGGCACTTCAGAATGGAAAGGAGATCTCATCAGCCAGCGTTCTTGCTTCATCCTTTCCCTATTTGGATAAGTTTGGGCTTTTGCGTGTCACTATTGCTCTAATCGTTGATTTCCATGAGTGGAATCTACACACGGAGCCTCGTGCCCTAATAGCTATTATTCAATCCCAAGACTGGCCAATCGGGGAGGAAAACGGTGACGAAGGCATTGCACAAATGCATCCGATGATGCTTCCGTACCAAGCATCGGTTGCTGGACCACATTATGGCTGATATCCCGGAGCAAAGAATCAGCGGCTGCCAGGTCTTTGGAGTTACTGGTGTGGATTTTTGCGCCCCATTTTATTATAAGCCTGAAGTTCGCTATAAACCTGGTTATATACCCCCGATTGTTGTCGCAACGTGCACTTGAACAATCCGTACGTGGAGAAATAAAAGAAATAAACAATTAAAAATAGGTTTGTCTGAGACTGGCTTAAAAAGTTCAATATTTATAGCTAATTTGATGCATGGATATTACTTAGGTCGTAAATTAATGGAAATATAAGAAAAATGTAAAAATTATAAATTAACAATTCAAAGTGTAATGTTTAGCAATATTTTGTCGATTGCTTTAAATTGGAATGTCAGCATGTTTTTTTATCCTTTTTAGTTTTGTGTTTCTGTAGTGTTTGGTTCTTTAAGTCATCGTTCTATATGTAGGCTATGACCAAATATTTTCTTTATTATGTATTAATGGTACTTTGATTTTTATTGTGTATATATTTTTGTTCTTGTGACTTAATATTATATGTTGAACAATGTTCAACCGTCGTTTAGCTCTATGGTAAACTCTTATTTTGTAGTGCCTTTAGGTATTGGAGTCCAAATAGACCGTCTGTGTCGCATGATGAGGATGCTTATCAGTATCAATATGATGACTGAAATGACCAATTCAATGGGTGTGGTATGGTCTAGTTGGTTTTTCTAGTTGCATTTTTTTATATATTGGCTAACCGATGTTGTAGTGCCTTTAAATCTATGAAATCCATACTTGGTGATTGGGTGGGAGCCCTTAAAACTAATTCTGATGTTTTCTCTATGAGCTCGGAAATATTTCTCCGATTCTTGAGTATGGATCGTGTGTCTGGAGTCCACAATACGGAGTGCACCAAGATCACATAGAATCCGTACAAAAAAACTTTCTTATTTTCGCACTTAGGGGACTAAATTGGGATGCAAGCATTCACCTTCCCTCCTACCATAGTAGACTTTTATTAATCAACTTACCACCATTAACAAACCGTAGAACGATGCTGGGTGTCATGTTTCTATTTAATCTTATTAATGGTAATGTAGACAGCCAGCATTTATTAACACGCTTAAATTTCAACGTTCCTAGTAGAAGAACTTGAAACTTTCGTCCTCTACTCCTTAGCCATTGTAGCTCGACATATGCCCAACACGATACGTTCAGGCTACCACTAGGCGCATTACCCTACGCTCAATCGCCCGGCTGTATTATCCGATAGGACTTGTTGAACCTGTCATTACGAAGGCAAAGATCTTTCTTCAGACGGTATGCCGTGAGAAGTTTTCCTGGGATGAAAGTCTGCCCCAAGCTTTTCACTGGGGTACAAGATCAGAAAGTCATTTATTCTGCTCAAAGTCCCGAGTCGCACCTCTAAAAACTGTTACGGTGTCGAAACTGGAGTTTTCTGTAGCAGAGTTGCTGGCTCGGCTTATGTCGGAAGTGGGTCAGTTGAATGTCTATGATGGCAAGTATTTCTGCTGGTGCGATTCTGCTGTGGCGCTGTCCTAGATTCGGGAGGAACCCGCAAGCTTCAATGTTTCCGTCGCCAATCGAGTTTTGACAATCCAGATGTTGACCAGATCGATGGTATGGCGATAGGATCCTACGCCCTTGAACCCAGCAGATATCCTTTCGCGCGGTGCTCTTCCCAAGGAGTGAATTGCTTAACTCCTTCTCTTGCTCTTCTTGCTTCACAATTGGTGGCCAGCAGCGGTTCCATACGAAAAGCCCACCCTGGAGTTGAGGGCAAGTGTTCTGCTAATCCAATCTCCATACGTTGACGTGACAGCCGGATCCAAGTACGCTAACTCGCTTCCAGCACTCCAGCAGGTATTCACTCATGTGCACGAGTTCACACAGCGAGTTCGTCACAAGGGTGTCACTGCTAGCGACATCAAGGCTGGAACCCACCTACTATTGCGACTAGTGCAGCGTGTGTATTTTTGGAATGACATAAAGGCACATCAGAATGGAAAGGAGATCTCGTCAGCCAGAGTTCTTCCCTCATCCTCTCCCTCTTTGGGCTGTTGCGTGTGGACGATTGTTTAAAAACTCAACGTTGTATTTTGATAGTCGCCATCCAGTCACTATAGCTCTAATTGTTGATTTCCATGAGCGGAATCTACACACGGGGCTAGTTAGCTAGGGCATTGCCAATCGGGCATTGCACAAATGCATCCGATGCTTCCGTACCAACCCTCGGATGCTGGAGCACATTATGGCTGATCTACCGGAGCAAAGAGATAACGGTTGCCAGGTCTTTGAAGTTACTGGAGCGAATTTTTTCGGCCCATTTTATTAAAAGCCAGAAGATCGAAATAAGGCTCCCGTAAAATGTTACGGGAAAACAAATGTCTTCATTTATTTTGCTACCAAAGCCGCCCACTTAGAGCTTGTTAAAGATCTATCCACATCTGCTTTTTTGCATGTTTTAAAACGCTTTACATGCACTCGTCGAAAGCCGCAGCACATTTGGTCTGACAATGCAACCAATTTTGTTGGAGCTAAAAACGAGCTGGACGAGCTGCTCTAACTCTTCATAAGCGATGAGCATCAGCGAGTTCTTCTAGAATTTAGCGCAATTGAGTCCATCGTATGGCATTTTATTCCTCCTCGATCTCCGCATTTTGGTGGACTCTGGGAAGCTGCTGTCAAAACCGCAAAGCATCATTTTTACCGGGCTTTTTTATCTTCAGCTCTTGGATTTGAGGAGCTTCGAACTCTGCTGTGTCACATTGGTGCTGTCATATACTCACGGCCTTTATTATCTCTTTTAGAAGATGCTGCAGACCTTGATGTCTTAACGCCAGCCCATTTTTTTACTGGTGGTCCGTCAACGATGTGGTGTTAGTCAAGGATGAGAAGGTGCTAGTCTCTTTCCTGCAGCAGTCTTTCTGGGCCCGATGGCAGGAGGAGTATTTAAGCCTTCTTCAGCAGCGCCCCAAATGGCGTGCGTCCGGCCCTTCCTTGGCGATCAACGATGGGGTGCTAGTCAAGGACGAGAACCTACCCCCCATGAAATGGCCATTGGCGAGGATTCTGGATCTAGTCCCTGGTCGAGATGGAGTGCTTCGAGTTGCGGTGATTAGAACCGCATCTGGAACCACTAAGCGCGCAGTGGCTAAGCTTTGCCTGTTGCCCCTTAAAGATGAAGTTCAAGGACAGGCCTCAACTGGGGGGAGAATGTCGGGTCAGGCAGCAGCCACAGCATAGATAATAGACTATCACTAAGATCACTTTAATATTAAAAGTATAGTTTGTACTATTGACATTTATATTCTCGCTATTGTTGGTCGAAAACCGACACTTTTCGCGACACGGGAACTTGTCGCTCCGTTTCATATGCGCGCACGGAAAATAAACAATATTATAACTTTGGAAATTAAATAATTGTTTTCATTTGGATAAAAGTCATTGAAAAATCTCAATGACCATACACAGAAAAACAAGAATACTTAAATAAAAAAATTAAACCAGCCCAAATATTACACAAAAAAAAATAAATAAATGTCATACACAGTGATACTGAATCCTTCGACAAGGGTTACGCCGCTTGTGAAATTCTCGTTGCTGTGCAGAGGCTGCCGCCAACAGCTGATGACGCGCCAGAGTGGCAGAGCGACTCTACGCATAAAAAAATTAAACCATATTAGAAAAATAAAATAATAAAATGAATTTAAGAAAAATGTTATATATGTCGGAGATAAGTTAGATTTAATTTCAAATACCATATTTACTGATTAATTATAAGTCAAGAGCATAGTCTAAGAGGAAATAAATAAGCATTGCAAATGAAGAGAGACAAGCTTTGTAAATGAGAGCGAGGTGGGGAGAGAGTAAAGCCCTGCTGAGCATGGCGCAATGATGGAAAGGAGGAAGAGGAGGAGACGGCAATCAAGAATAGCCCTCTGAAGTGAACGTACGTACAAAAGATCATTGCGACTCGCTGCGCGTTAGAAATTCAAGATGACAAAGGAAAACGATGGCCATTTCCCGACATCAGAAGTGGGATCACCGCCCCTACAAGATAACTCGGAAAATAGCTGGCGCAGGCTATTAGAATCACAAAATAGAGTGATAACTGAACTACTAAAAGCATCGCCGCAGCCTGACACGCGCGCCGCATCCGCGATGTTACCGACATTCAACCCCGAAGCTGCAGAAGCCGACGCGGCAGCATGGTGCAAAACGGCGGATATGATTCGAAGTGAACATCCAAAAGAAGGTGCATCCTTGGTGATGACGCTAAGCAAATCGCTGCTCGGTAGTGCATCGCAGTGGCTGTCGCAAATTTGTTTTCCTGGAATGAGCTGGTCGCAATTCCGAGAATTGTTCATGGAACGCTACGAAGGCAACGAGACGCCGGCAGCAGTATTGCTCAACATGCTCAAGGGTCGTCCCAATGCAAATGAATGCTTCTCGGTGTATTCCAGTCGACTAATTACATCATTATTGACCAAGTGGAAATCAATGACCCATGAGGAGATTGCCATATCCCTAGTCTTGGCTCATGCATCCCAAATTGACCCTAGACTGCAGCGTGTAGCGTTCACCACAAACATAAAAACGCGTGCTGAAATGCAACAACAACTCAAGGCGCACACGTTCAGCAGAAAAGTATAATTTTCTGGATCAGACGGACCCGAAAAGAAGAGGTTTAAAATGCAGACGCCGATTAGATGCCATAATTGCGGGAAACTTGGGCATAAGGCAATGGAATGTCGCAAGAGGAGAATAGACGAGCGAAACGAGACTAGACCAGGACATAGCAACAACAGAACAACGATGAGAGAGAGATCAACAGTAACTTGTTTCAAGTGTGGCGGCATTGGACATATCGCATCAGTGTGTACGAGGGGAACAGCAACAGCGAGCCGAAGCAGCATCGAAAGAAGAGTAGACATGTGCGCAGTACATCAGCCTAACGGGAAAGCAATTCAATTTGGTGAGAAGTTTCCATTTTTATTTGATTCGGGATCAGAATGCTCTTTGGTAAAAAAAACAGTCGGCGCGAAGCTGGCTGGTAAAAGAATCCATAACATGGTTGTTTTGAAACGCATAGGCGACAACGTTGTCAAGAGCAATATGCAAATTCTGTCCACCATACAAGTCTCTGAATTTAATTTTGAACTGTTATTTCACGTAGTAGATAATAAGTGCCTTAAATATGATATGATAAAAATTGTGAAAGACATTTTTGAGCTTGGTTTTGGAGTAAATTTAGAAAGAGATAGATTCGATATCTACAGAACTCAAACCGTATTATCTGTAAACAATGATAAAACTGTAAATGCGATGGATCATAAAAGTAATGTTAATGTGGAGTTAAGTAATAGTGATAAGTTAATATTAAACGACATATTGGCCAAATATTCCAAATTTCTTATTGATGGCATTCCAAACAGACGAATAACTACAGGTTCCTTAGAAATACGTTTAGTAGACGTAAACAAACGGTACAGAGACGACCATATCGTCTTAGCGAGGGTGAGAAAGAAATAGTGAGAGAGAAGATTTAGCTAATGTTAGAATCCAACGTAATTCGACCAAGTAGCTCCCCTTTCTCTAGTCCAATGTTACTAGTAAAAAAAGAAGGACGGCAGCGATAGACTATGCATAGATTATCGAAAACTCAACGCAAATACTGTGTCAGATAGATACCCCTTGCCATTAATATCAGACCAAATAGATCAGACCAAATAGTCAATATGAATTTTTAGCCATGCCCTTCGGCCTCAAAAACCCTTCTTCTGTCTTTCAACGTGCCATAGCTCGAGCTTTAGGGGACTTGGTTAATAAATACGCAGTAGTCTACATTGATGACGTATTAATTGTTTCTAGTACTATAGAGGAAGCATTTGACAGATTGGAAACAGTACTAAGCGAATGATCAAAGTCAGGCATTACCTTTAACATTAAAAAGTGAAAATTTCTGCAAACAGAGATAGAGTACTTAGGTTTTCTTATAAGAGATGGTGAGCTAAAACCCAATCCCCGAAAAATACAAGCACTAACCCAAATGCCCAAACCAGAATCAGTCACACAAACTAGACAGTTCCTAGGTTTAGCATCTTACTTTAGGAAATTTGTCCCACATTTCTCAGAAGTAATGAAGCCTCTATATTTGCTAACATCAAAGACGAACGAATTTGACTGGAAAGAAAAGCATGAGGAAATTCGTAAAAAGATTATAAAGGTGCTAACTAGTGACCCCGTGTTGACCATATTCGATCCCAACTTACCAATAGAGCTGCATACGGATGCTAGCGCCAATGGGTATGGCGCTATGCTACACATGGTAGATGGTCAGCGCCGTGTAATTGAGTACTACAGTAAATGCACCACAATACCTGAATCAAAATATCACTCGTATGAACTCGAGACATTGGCGGTGTACAACGCGGTCAGAAATTTCCGACATTATTTAAGCGGCAGAAAGTTTACAGTGTATACGGATTATAATTCTGTTAGAGCAAGTCAAAAGAAAGCAGCATTGACACCGCGGGTTCATCGTTGGTGGTCATTTCTACAGGCATACGAATTCCAGGTGGAATACAAGAAGGGGAGCCAAATGGCTCACGTTGACTGCTTGTCTAGGAATCCCGTCACTATAGTAGAGCAGGAAAGTTTGAGTAAGGTAGCAGAGGTACGAGTTGACTTGGCAACTATAACCCACAACTGGCTTATATCCGAACAAAAGCGTGATCAAGACATATCGCAAATAATGACCGATTTGAAATGCAGACGGAAATAGCAAATTCTTATGAAATAGGAATAGTTTGCTGCATCGTAATATTCAAAGAAATGGGAAACACGATACTTGCCAGTCCCATGGCATTCAGGTGGTCAGTTGTTAATCATGTTCATGAAGCTATAATGCACTTGGGGTGGCAAAAAACCCTAGATAAGATTTACGAGCAATACTGGTTCGATGGAATGTCAAAATACGTACGAAGATTTGTAGAAAATTGTGTGACATGTAAATTGTCAAAATCAGTGTCAGGTAAAATACAATCGGAGTTACATCCCATTCCCAAGGTAGAGATACCGTGGCATACGGTACACATAAATATCAGTGGGAAATTAAGCGGGAAAAGGACGAGAAGGAATATGTGATCGTTTAAATTGATGCCTTCACCAAGTTTGTTTACCTGTACCACACCTGGAACTTGGACACGGTGAACTGCATACAGTCAGTAAAGTCTGCGATATCAGTATTTGGTGTTCCTAACAGAATAATAGCGGACCAAGGCAGATGCTTTTCGAGTAGCGAGTTTCGAAAATTCTGTTCCAATAACAAAATTGACCTCCATGTAGTAGCAACGGGTGCCAGTAGAGCAAATGGCCAGGTGGAGCGTGTCATGAGTGTGCTAAAGGGCATGCTACCGGCTGTAGAGACGAGTGAACGAACATGGCAAGAGGCATTAGGCGAAGTACAATTGGCAATTAACTGTACCATGAACCGTGTAACTAACCATAGTCCATTAGAATTGATGATTGGAAAAGAAGCGAGGCCCCTGAGAATGCTAACTGTAAATGAGAAAGAGCGAGTAGACCTGAATAAGGCTAGAAAGGAGGCTAAGGAAGGAATAAGTAAGAATGCTCAGTATGATAAGGCAAGAGTGGATAAAAAGCATGCGCAGGTAGTAAGGCATAAAATTGGCGATCATGTATTGCTGAAAAGCGAAGAGCGGCACCAAACGAAGTTGGATCCAAAATTTAAGGGACCATTCGAAAATGTACAATTGCTAGATGGTGACCGATACTTGTCAAAATCATTGACAACTAAACGAGTGTACAAATATGCACACGATAGTGTGCGTAGTGTGCCTAAAGATCGAGAGACATTAGAATTAGCTGGAGAGCTTGATGACGGCAAAAAGTAGTGCGTGTAAACAAGAGATCTGTGACCCAAGAGGGGTGCAGAGAGATTTTTATGCAGAAGAGAACGTAGTATTCTGATTTATGTGTGAGAAGCCTGCTAAAATGATCTTTGATGATAATTGAATTGATAACCAGAGGATTGAGCTTGAGCGGAAGAGAGCGCGTACTCTAGAACATGTAAAAGTGAAGAAAGTTATCCTGCTAAGTTAATCTCTGATGGACATCCAAGTGGTTGGGTTTGAACGGAAGAGAGCTTGCACTCTAGAGAATTTGAGAAGTGTTATCCCGTCAAACTAACGCTTGAAGGCACAAGAGGTGGAATTAAATTTGTTTTAAAGAATAATTGAGTTTTGTAATCGTAGAAATAAGATGAGTAATTTAGGATATTGATAATGATGTGTTATGATAAGTCTTGTCTATGCAGAGCAACACGAGGACGTGTTATAGTCAGGAAGGCCGTGTCGGAGATAAGTTAGATTTAATTTCAAATACCATATTTACTGATTAATTATAAGTCAAGAGCAAATGATTGCAAATGAAGAGAGACAAGCTTTGTAAATGAGAGCGCGGTGGGGAGAGAGAGTAAAGCCCTGCTGAGCGTGGCGCATGATGGAAAGGAGGAAGAGGAGAGGGAAGGCAATCAAGAATAGCCCTCTGAAGTGAACGGACGTACAAAAGATCATTGCGACTCGCTGCGCGTTAGAAATTCAAGATGACAGAGGAAAACATTTCCCGACATATGTTTTATTAAATATGAAAAACAAATAAAAAAAAAAAAAGAGAAAACAACAAAACATTCCACAAACAACTAAACGTTTATTGTTTTCATATGTTCACTAAACTCTAAAAAAAACACTGTATTGAATATTTACAAAATCACATAAATTACAGTTTAAGTCGATAATACCCATTAAAAAAAAACACATCAAAGGTGGAAGGAAACACAGCAGCACTACACGAATGGCATACACCTTACACTAAACAGGGAAGCAAGGAAAAGAGGAAACTGCGTAGCGGATAAACACAACAGGTTTTCTTTTACTTTTTAAAGATTATATACCTAATATGCTGTATATTATATATATAATAACTCAAAACACAAAAAACAAATTTTACATATAAGTTCCTATATGCAAAAATTGTTAATCAAGGTATAACAAATAATGATGATAAAGCAATAATAATAAAAGAAACTCACCGTCGAGCTCATAGAGGATTAGATGAAAATTATAAACAATTTTCCAGACTGTATTATTGGCCAAATTTTTACAAAATATTAAAATATATAAGTTAAAAGATTTATACAAAAAAAAATCCCAAATCAAAAGGTCAGCATTTACATATTGATATCTACTACGCACAAAGCCTAACATGTTCAACATGCATCGATTCCTATTCAAAATAACTAGTTGTGAAGTAATTACTTACAAAAAGAACATTGACTACAAAGTATATGAAATATTACATACAACTCCATTAGTAAAAACCATTATGAAAGACAACGGTCCGAGCTTCACATCGGCACAATTTAAATCATTCTTACAAAGTTCAGGAAGAAGATCCCATTCATTATGCTGATCCCAGACATTACCTTTCGAAGGAACAAGTTGAAAGAGTCCATTCAACCTTAACTGAAATAGCTCGTTGTATTAAAGACGAGTACCGTCTCTTAGATCATTGTAAAATTATTATAAGAGCAGCAAAAAAATTATAACTTGACAATCCACTCTGTAACAAATCAAAAACCCTATGATATCTAATTTAACAAAATCGATCATTGACACCTACCGCTACAATTGCAGATAGCACAAACTAAAATGCTAGATCATCATAATAAAAAAAATTAGAAAAAAATTATCACGTAGGAGAAATAGTTTACGAAAAAATACACGGAGAGAGAAGCAAATTAGGTCCAATATTTAATAAACAAATCGTTCAGGAGAACTTACCCGAAAAAGTTATAATTAATAATAGAAAAAGATTTATTCATAAAGATAATATTAAACGATCCATATTTTACAGACGATGGAAATCGCATTTGTCTTCACCATTTTAATTACCATTTGCCACTCGGAAATTATTGACTACACAAACAATGAATACTTATTGCTAAAAGACGAAAAAGACGTGATGACGAACGACTCATTTGAGATCTAATAATAAGAAATAATTAGAATTGAGGATAAAACCTCTATCAATAGCAGGAGCTCAGACTCAGAATGGGACATTGCTCAAAATTTAAACATTATTAAAATTCTCATGTTCCAATTAATACCAGCCAAGATTATAAGAGGTATTAACGAGTTAGGCACAGCATGGAAATGGCTATCAGGGACACCAGACCAAGACGACTTAATAAGAATCGTAAACAAAATCAACGAACAACAAAAATTCAAATTTTTTAAAAATTAGAGAAAACAAGAAAGGAAAGCTAACTTTTGGCGGAGCCGAAGTTGATATACCCTTGCAGTTGAGTGGCAGCCTAACAACTCCTAAAAGACAAGTGCGTTCTTTCTCATGAACGTACTTATTATTTATTACTTTTGAAATTTGATTTTATGTCTGGCATCCAAAATTTGTTATTAATTTATAACAACACGTTCCCACGTCGTGCATGTATTTGGGGTTGGTATTCAATTGTTTTATGTTTCGTTTTTTTATTTCTTCTAGTCTCCGATTCTTGTCTTTAATTGCTAAGGCAGCTTGTTTCTAAGGGTGGTGGTGTCTCTGGTGTGAGTAAGATCGAATGATCCTCAAAACATACTGGTTACTAGTAAATGTGCATATTAAATGTTTGTGTGGTGTGGATGTAGGCATATACATAGACTTACTTGCTACTGTGGATACTTCACTACCCCAACATTTTCTTGCTTCTGTGTTAATTTGGTATGTCATCAATTACAATTTTAGGTGTGTTTCCATTTAGCTTAGTATATTTTACAATGAATTGTTTAGGGATATTTTTGAACTTATAGATGATGTTATGCAAATTATTTGGAATACACTAATATTTTACGCGTGAATTTATTATTTCCTTTGTTTGGATATAAGCGAGTGGTTTCCATTTTGTAACATTATTACTAACATAAATGGTTTGGGTATAATCCGACATAGTATTGGATAGTATAAACTCATGTATTTGTATAGTACAATTCATGATTTTGATGATATTATTATGTTGAATAAATATTTCTTTATTTATACAATCCTGATTTATGACTCTTTCAGGAATATCCCGATTACGTTGAGTTCAACGTGTTTTTACATTATATATTTTACATATTACATATTTGCATTCTGTAGATTCTTATTTAATTATGCCTATGATACAATCATCAAATATTATTTAGAATATATCAAAAGTGTTATTGGAAAGAGAAGCATGAGCAGATCCGACAAAAGATTATCAAAGTACTGACGTCTGACCCTGTAGTGACAATCTTTGACCCTGAACTCCAAATCGAATTTCATCCAGATGCCAGTGATGATGGGTATGGCGCAATGCTAATTCGCAAAATAGATGGTAAACGAAGAGTAATTGAATATTTATTGTATACGCACGACCGATCCGAAGCTAAATATCACTCATATGAGCTAGAAACTTTAGCTTTTTACAATGCAGTGAAACACTTCAGACATTATTTGCATGGTAGAAAATTCGTTGTGCACACCGATTGACATTCATTAAGAGCGACTCAAAAGACCCAGAATTGACCCCTAGAGTACACCGTTGGTGTTGGTATTTACAGGCTTTTGCTTTTAGTATTGAGTATCGAAGGGGTTGCCAAATGGCACACGTAGACTTTTTATCGCGCAATCCAATTCCTGTAGTTTCAACTGTCAACCGTAGAGCAGCAGATGTTCGTGTAGATCTAGCAGCAATAACAAATAATTGGCTGATAGCCGAACGCAACGAGATGATAGCATAATAAAAATCATGGACCAATTAAGCAGTCAAGTTTTAGACACAGATGTAATGAAAACTTACGAAAGTAGAACTGGGCTATTATATCGCAAGATACAACGTAATGGCAAGACTCGTTGTTTACCAGTGATTCCTAAGGCGTTTAGGTGGTCCGTTATAAACCATGTACACGAGGCTATGATGCATTTAGGAAAACTCAAGACAAGGCCTATGAGCAATTCTGTTTTGAGTATCAACCTCTTAATCTAGACTCAGAAAATTGAATTAAAGCTGTGAAGTCAGGTATATCTTTCTTTGGAGTTCCCAGTCGAATCATTGCAGATCAAGGCAGGAGCTTTGCAAGTAATATTAATATAATGCTCAACGAATAAAATTGAGTTACACTTAATAGCCACGGGCGCAAGCCGTTTCAATAGACAGGTGGAACGCTAAAAGCTAAGCTCACTGCTGTAGAATTTAGCGAACGTTCTTGGCAGGATGCATTGCAAGATATCCAGTTAGGTGGTTAGGCGTTTACGTAGTCCGTCATAAACCATGTACACGAACAAACGTGAGCGCTGTATGCAGTTAATTGTCAAAAAGTACATACATATGTCGGGTTCACCAATCGTTTGGTCATTGCGATTTTTCAATGACCTTTTTTCCTAATAACAACACGATGTTATTTAGATTCAAAAAGTTATAATATTGTTTATTTTCAATTATGTGTGCATATGAAACGGAGCGAGACAAAGCTCCAATTTATGATGCGTATGCACTGAGATAAAAGACAAGAGTGACTCCGCCGTAGAACATAGGCTGTGCGAAAGCTCGCTGACGTATTACGTAGTAGAAAATTATGTTATTCGGGGTGCGGACCAATCGCCCTATGACGCATTTCTCTTACGGGCGATCAGGAATAATATTAAAGGAAAAGCTAACGGGGCAATTACACTGTCAGGAGCTTAACTAGAATGGCATAATATAAAAAATAATCTCATAAAATACACGCACTTAAAAAGTATGGCTATGCTTATAAAGGATATACAAACATTTCCTCAAGATTCTACGGTAAGACAATTATACTTTTGGATTGCTTGACTAAGAGAACATTCTTTGTCTGTTGTAGAACATCCAACCCAAGCGGATAACTCAAACCCAAGGCAAAGCAAATAATACCTCATTTCAAAATTTCTCTAGTGCATTCCTAGAATTGCACTCATTCCTAGAACTGTGCTGTCCTAAAACACACGTTGAAATTTTTAATGGACTCGTTGACGACACGCCTTGCTTGTAGCAGGCGCAAATGACACTATATATTGCCGAAGAAATGAAAAATATCTGTAGTCGTTCAATCTGACTGAGTGATATACCAAATGGAAGGTATTGCTTTCATTAAAGGGATTTTATCCAAACATTAGCCAAAAGTAGTTTGACTTGGGAGAAATTTGTGATAAAACAATTTTAAAAGAATTTCCCAAATGAAGATTTTTGTAAAATTTTTCTCGGATAAAATGTATCGTCAGCGTTTGTCTCTTAAAATTTTGAAAATATTTGAGTATGTTCGTTATTAATATACGAACAACGTTTGTTCTACGATTTTTTTAAATAACTTAAGGTTGGCTTAAAGAATTAAAAATACCTTCAAATTTAAACAACGCATAACTTTACAACAAATGATGCTAACTTCGCATGGTATATTACTTTGTTGGAAAGATTTTTTAATTTTTTTTCATCGTATTCACTTTCTTTAAGATCAAATGTCTAAATCTTAAGGAAGTTCAATGAAACAAAAAATAAAAAACCAGTAACATTTTTTTTTTTCAAAATTGGCTCTCACGATCCAAATTATATTAAATGTGGAGATAGCCTTTGCGAAAACGCATCTTTCGATATACCGTTTATAACTGGGATAAGTCACATTCTCAAGATATAGTTCGATAGGTAGAGCAATCCATTGTACTGCCTGTAATGCTAAGTTGCATATATACATATAGCATTGTAGAAACATATTCGGTTGTCGATTGGCTTTTTGAAGCTTGCGATCATAAAAAACCAAAAAATAAATAGAAATAATACATTAAATGTATTAAAATTAAATAAAAAGTTCTTTGCAAAAGATATAATTAAGCAAAGAGAAATTGCCATTAAGGCATTGAGAAGTTAGACAGTTGACTCGGTTAATAAATTCTTCGCTTGAAGAAAATAAAGTCTTCGATCGGAAATGAAGTTAGAAATCCTATCTAGTTTTTTTACTGAAATATAACTTGGCCTACTAGCTGCAATTGGCTGCAAGCCTATTGGCTGCAATAGGCTGCTATACTTGTTCTATAGCTTTCCATTGAGCTGGTTATAATTTGATGAATACGTTAAAATACGCTCAGCAGGAGTACATTGTCTATCTATCATCAAAGCTCGCGGACAGCGTTGTCTCTACTTTGGACAGGTATTATTTGTTTCAAGACACTCTAACAGACATGCTCTCTGAAACTTATGCTTGCATGGGGTTTCTTCTAACTTCTTCTAACAGACATATTCACACAAGGTATTAAAACTGTAATTTGCAATAATAATCTTACTCCAGATTCAAGTAGGGAATAATATAATCAACAAAAATCTAAAAAACTTACCGTAGGTTCTTTACACAGCATTGTTTAATAAGTTTAAAGGCAGTACAGATTTATTTAATACTAAATGCAATACAAACATACGAAAAGTAGAGGAGTACTATTTGGATATTGTTGGCACCTAGTACCAAGACCTAATATCTTGGCCGCAAATGTCAAGACATATAATACTGCACCATATACAATAATTTGATTCCGAGCACTCAGCGAGCAGCAAACGACTGACCCAGCACTGAGTGCAGACGCCGCCACCAGCCTGCAGCATCAATGCCATATGCAATATGAAGCGCATGACCAAGCAAACTGAGCTAGCAGAACGGGGTAAAACGCTCCCGCTCCCATGAATGGAACGCCGTAGGTCGTACCTCGATACGTCACTCGCTGCTGAGTGTTCCTCCCGTGGAACGAACCGCCAGCCGGCACTGCCCGTACGCTTCGTTGAGTATTGCTTCCGTGGAGCGGACCGCCAGCAGAACCGCCGATACGTAATATACCGAATACTGCTCCCGTGAAACGAACCATCGTTAGGAACCCTCTTTGTACCTCCGTGTGTTATTTCAGACCAAGGATCAACGGAGAAAGCTCCTTTTCCCACCACAGCTGAGCCGCATCAACGAACCCCCGCATCTCAACCACTGCCTGGATCAACCAGGTAGCTTTGTTAGACGATCTATAGGTTTGACTGCGACTCCGGGACCTATAGTTACTCCCGTGAGTTCAAGTTCGACTTTAGTGGCCGCATAAGGCCCTGCGTACGAACAGATATGAACCAAATATAGACAATCTCACTCTTATTTTCGTAAATGAATTAGAAACTTAGCTGATATGGTATAAAATCGAATTAGGCTCAATAATAAAAATCCTATGCCTGTCAAAGTCACTTTTGATTCCGATTGAATTGAAATCTGTTTTCCTTGCCACGGTCTATGTCCGATAGTATTCAGCGTCACAGCAATCCACTAGTGTACATACACAAGCGCTGCTCTTCTTTAAGTATCAAATTTGGAAATATCAAATTAAAGGAAAAGGGAAAGTGGTTTAGTATTCGGGTTTCATTATCTTGCCATAGTCCCCACGTTGGGCGCCAGAATAACTAATACGATCTCGCATTCCAATACTTTGCTGGCTGCTCATTAGCGCTAAGAAAACATATCAGCTCCAGCGGCACCAGTTATTTCTGATAGCTACTGATCATCTACATCTTCATTCTCCCTACTGTTTATTTGTCTACATTTGTCTTCACCATTTTAATTACCAT
This sequence comes from Drosophila atripex, assembly GCA_035045925.1. Lineage (NCBI taxonomy): Eukaryota > Metazoa > Arthropoda > Insecta > Diptera > Drosophilidae > Drosophila > Drosophila atripex. Next base: position 53,331 of record JAWNOP010000014.1, read on the forward strand.
TTGCCACTCGGAAATTATTGACTACACAAACAATGAATACTTATTGCTAAAAGACGAAAAAGACGTGATGACGAACGACTCATTTGAGATCTAATAATAAGAAATAATAAGAATTGAGGATAAAACCTCTATCAATAGCAGGAGCTCAGACTCAGAATGGGACATTGCTCAAAATTTAAACATTATTAAAATTCTCATGTTCCAATTAATACCAGCCAAGATTATAAGAGGTATTAACGAGTTAGGCACAGCATGGAAATGGCTATCAGGGACACCAGACCAAGACGACTTAATAAGAATCGTAAACAAAATCAACGAACAACAAAAATTCAAATTTTTTAAAAATTAGAGAAAACAAGAAAGGAAAGCTAACTTTTGGCGGAGCCGAAGTTGATATACCCTTGCAGTTGAGTGGCAGCCTAACAACTCCTAAAAGACAAGTGCGTTCTTTCTCATGAATGTACTTATTATTTATTACTTTTGAAATTTGATTTTATGTCTGGCATCCAAAATTTGTTATTAATTTATAACAACACGTTCCCACGTCGTGACTGTATTTGGGGTTGGTATTCAATTGTTTTATGTTTCGTTTTTTTATTTCTTCTAGTCTCCGATTCTTGTCTTTAATTGCTAAGGCAGCTTGTTTCTAAGGGTGGTGGTGTCTCTGGTGTGAGTAAGATCGAATGATCCTCAAAACATACTGGTTACTAGTAAATGTGCATATTAAATGTATGTGTGGTGTGGATGTAGGCATATACATAGACTTACTTGCTACTGTGGATACTTCACGACCCCAACATTTTCTTGCTTCTGTGTTAATTTGGTATGTCATCAATTACAATTTTAGGTGTGTTTCCATTTAGCTTAGTATATTTTACAATGAATTGTTTAGGGATATTTTTGAACTTATTGATGATGTTATGCAAATTATTTGGAATACACTAATATTTTACGCGTGAATTTATTATTTCCTTTGTTTGGATATAAGCGAGTGGTTTCCATTTTGTAACATTATTACTAACATAAATGGTTTGGGTATAATCCGACATAGTATTGGATAGTATAAACTCATGTATTTGTATAGTACAATTTATGATTTTGATGATATTATTATGTTGAATAGATATTTCTTTATTTATACAATCCTGATTTATGACTCTTTCAGGAATATCCCGATTACGTTGAGTTCAACGTGTTTTTACATTATATATTTTACATATTACATATTTGCATTCTGTAGATTCTTATTTAATTATGCCTATGATACAATCATCAAATATTATTTAGAATATATCAAAAGTGTTATTGGAAAGAGAAGCATGAGCAGATCCGACAAAAGATTATCAAAGTACTGACGTCTGACCCTGTAGTGACAATCTTTGACCCTGAACTCCAAATCGAATTTCATCCAGATGCCAGTGATGATGGGTATGGCGCAATGCTAATTCGCAAAATAGATGGTAAACGAAGAGTAATTGAATATTTATTGTATACGCACGACCGATCCGAAGCTAAATATCACTCATATGAGCTAGAAACTTTAGCTTTTTACAATGCAGTGAAACACTTCAGACATTATTTGCATGGTAGAAAATTCGTTGTGCACACCGATTGACATTCATTAAGAGCGACTCAAAAGACCCAGAATTGAGAGTACACCGTTGGTGTTGGTATTTACAGGCTTTTGATTTTAGTATTGAGTATCGAAGGGGTTGCCAAATGGCACACGTAGACTTTTTATCGCGCAATCCAATTCCTGTAGTTTCAACTGTCAACCGTAGAGCAGCAGATGTTCGTGTAGATCTAGCAGCAATAACAAATAATTGGCTGATAGCCGAACGCAACGAGATGATAGCATAATAAAAATCATGGACCAATTAAGTAGTCAAGTTTTAGACACAGATGTAGTGAAAACTTACGAAAGTAGAACTGGGCTATTATATCGCAAGATACAACATAATGGCAAGACTCGTTGTTTACCAGTGATTCCTAAGGCGTTTAGGTGGTCCGTTATAAACCATGTACACGAACAAACGTGAGCGCTGTATGCAGTTAATTGTCAAAAAGTACATACATATGTCGGGTTCACCAATCGTTTGGTCATTGCGATTTTTCAATGACCTTTTTTCCTAATAACAACACGATGTTATTTAGATTCAAAAAGTTATAATATTGTTTATTTTCAATTATGTGTGCATATGAAACGGAGCGAGACAAAGCTCCAATTTATGATGCGTATGCACTGAGATAAAAGACAAGAGTGACTCCGCCGTAGAACATAGGCTGTGCGAAAGCTCGCTGACGTATTACGTAGTAGAAAATTATGTTATTCGGGGTGCGGACCAATCGCACTATGACGCATTTATCTTACGGGCGATCAGGAATAATATTAAAGGAAAAGCTAACGGGGCAATTACACTGTCAGGAGCTTAACTAGAATGGCATAATATAAAAAATAATCTCATAAAATACACGCACTTAAAAAGTATGGCTATGCTTATAAAGGATATACAAACATTTCCTCAAGATTCTACGGTAAGACAATTATACTTTTGGATTGCTTGACTAAGAGAGCATTCTTTGTCTGTTGTAGAACATCCAACCCAAGCGGATAACTCAAACCCAAGGCAAAGCAAATAATACCTCATTTCAAAATTTCTCTAGTGCATTCCTAGAATTGCACTCATTCCTAGAACTGTGCTGTCCTAAAACACACACGTTGAAATTTTTAATGGACTCGTTGACGACACGCCTTGCTTGTAGCAGGCGCAAATGACACTATATATTGCCGAAGAAATGAAAAATATCTGTAGTCGTTCAATCTGACTGAGTGATATACCAAATGGAAGGTATTGCTTTCATTAAAGGGATTTTATCCAAACATTAGCCAAAAGTAGTTTGACTTGGGAGAAATTTGCGATAAAACAATTTTAAAAGAATTTCCCAAATGAAGATTTTTGTAAAATTTTTCTCGGATAAAATGTATCGTAGCGTTTGTCTCTTAAAATTTTGAAAATATTTGAGCATGTTCGTTATTAATATACGAACAACGTTTGTTCTACGATTTTTTTAAATAACTTAAGGTTGGCTTAAAGAATTAAAAATACCTTCAAATTTAAACAACGCATAACTTTACAACAAATGATGCTAACTTCGCATGCTATATTATTTTGTTGGAAAGATTTTTTAATTTTTTTTCATCTTATTCACTTTCTTTAAGATCAAATGTCTAAATCTTAAGGAAGTTCAATGAAACAAAAAATAAAAAACCAGTAACATTTTTTTTTCAAAATTGGCTCTCACGATCCAAATTATATTAAATGTGGAGATAGCCTTTGCGAAAACGCATCTTTCGATATACCGTTTATAACTGGGATAAGTCACATTCTCAAGATATAGTTCGATAAGTAGAGCAATCCATTGTACTGCCTGTAATGCTAAGTTGCGTATATACATATAGCATTGTAGAAACATATTCGGTTGTCGATTGGCTTTTTAAAGCTTGCGATCATAAAAAACCAAAAAATAAATAGAAATAATACATTAAATGTATTAAAATTAAATAAAAAGTTCTTTGCAAAAGATATAATTAAGCAAAGAGAAATTGTCATTAAGGCATTGAGAAGTTAGACAGTTGACTCGGTTAATAAATTCTTCGCTTGAAGAAAATAAAGTCTTCGATCGGAAATGAAGTTAGAAATCCTATCTAGTTTTTTTACTGAAATATAACTTGGCCTACTATTATTGGCTGCAATAGGCTGCTATACTTGTTCTATAGCTTTCCATTGAGCTGGTTATAATTTGATGAATACGTTAAAATACGCTCAGCAGGAGTACATTGTCTATCTATCATCAAAGCTCGCGGACAGCGTTGTCTCTACTTTGGACAGGTATTATTTGTTTCAACACACTCTAACAGACATGCTCTCTGAAACTTATGCTTGCATGGGGTTTCTTCTAACTTCTTCTAACAGACATATTCACACAAGGTATAAAAACTGTAATTTGCAATAATAATCTTACTCCAGATTCAAGTAGGGAATAATATAATCAACAAAAATCTAAAAAACTTACCGTAGGTTCTTTACACAGCATTGTTTAATAAGTTTAAAGGCAGTACAGATTTATTTAATACTAAATGCAATACAAATATACGAAAAGTAGAGGAGTACTATTTGGATATTGTTGGCACCTAGTACCAAGACCTAATATCTTGGCCGCAAATGTCAAGACATATAATACTGCACCATATACAATAATTTGATTCCGAGCACTCAGCGAGCAGCAAACGACTGACCCAGCACTGAGTGCAGACGCCGCCACCAGCCTGCAGCATCAATGCCATATGCAATATGAAGCGCATGACCAAGCAAACTGAGCTAGCAGAACGGGGTAAAACGCTCCCGCTCCCATGAATGGAACGTCGTAGGTCGTACCTCGATACGTCACTCGCTGCTGAGTGTTCCTCCCGTGGAACGAACCGCCAGCCGGCACTGCCCGTATGCTTCGTTGAGTATTGCTTCCGTGGAGCGGACCGCCAGCAGAACCGCCGATACGTAATATACCGAATACTGCTCCCGTGAAACGAACCATCGGTAGGAACCCTCTTTGTACCTCCGTGTGTTATTTCAGACCAAGGATCAACGGAGAAAGCTCCTTTTCCCACCACAGCTGAGCCGCATCAACGAACCCCCGGCCACCCCCGCATCTCAACCACTGCCTGGATCAACCAGGTAGCTTTGTCAGACGATCTATAGGTTTGACTGCGACTCCGGGACCTATCGTTACTCCCGTGAGTTCAAGTTCGACTTTAGTGGCCGCATAAGGCCCTGCGTACGAACAGATATGAACCAAATATAGACAATCTCACTCTTATTTTCGTAAATGAATTAGAAACTTAGCTGATATGGTATAAAATCGAATTAGGCTCAATAATAAAAATCCTATGCCTGTCAAAGTCACTTTTGATTCCGATTGAATTGAAATCTGTTTTCCTTGCCACGGTCTATGTCCGATAGTATTCAGCGTCACAGCAATCCACTAGTGTACATACACAAGCGCTGCTCTTCTTTAAGTATCAAATTTGGAAATATCAAATTAAAGGAAAAGGGAAAGTGGTTTAGTATTCGGGTTTCATTATCTTGCCATAGTCCCCACGTTGGGCGCCAGAATAACTAATACGATCTCGCATTCCAATACTTTGCTGGCTGCTCATTAGCGCTAAGAAAACATATCAGCTCCAGCGGCACCAGTTATTTCTGATAGCTACTGATCATCTACATCTTCATTCTCCCTACTGTTTATTTGTCTACATTTGTCTTCACCATTTTAATTACCATTTGCCACTCGGAAATTATTGACTACACAAACAATGAATACTTATTGCTAAAAGACGAAAAAGACGTGATGACGAACGACTCATTTGAGATCTAATAATAAGAAATAATACGAATTGAGGATAAAACCTCTATCAATAGCAGGAGCTCAGACTCAGAATGGGACATTGCTCAAAATTTAAACATTATTAAAATTCTCATGTTCCAATTAATACCAGCCAAGATTATAAGAGGTATTAACGAGTTAGGCACAGCATGGAAATGGCTATCAGGGACACCAGACCAAGACGACTTAATAAGAATCGTAAACAAAATCAACGAACAACAAAAATTCAAATTTTTAAAAATTAGAGAAAACAAGAAAGGAAAGCTAACTTTTGGCGGAGCCGAAGTTTGATATACCCTTGCAGTTGAGTGGCAGCCTAACAACTCCTAAAAGACAAGTGCGTTCTTTCTCATGAATGTACTTATTATTTATTATTTTTGAAATTTGATTTTATGTCTGGCATCCAAAATTTGTTATTAATTTATAACAACACGTTCCCACGTCGTGCCTGTATTTGGGGTTGGTATTCAATTGTTTTATGTTTCGTTTTTTTATTTCTTCTAGTCTCCGATTCTTGTCTTTAATTGCTAAGGCAGCTTGTTTCTAAGGGTGGTGGTGTCTCTGGTGTGAGTAAGATCGAATGATCCTCAAAACATACTGGTTACTAGTAAATGTGCATATTAAATGTATGTGTGGTGTGGATGTAGGCATATACATAGACTTACTTGCTACTGTGGATACTTCACGACCCCAACATTTTCTTGCTTCTGTGTTAATTTGGTATGTCATCAATTACAATTTTAGGTGTGTTTCCATTTAGCTTAGTATATTTTACAATGAATTGTTTAGGGATATTTTTGAACTTATTGATGATGTTATGCAAATTATTTGGAATACACTAATATTTTACGCGTGAATTTATTATTTCCTTTGTTTGGATATAAGCGAGTGGTTTCCATTTTGTAACATTATTACTAACATAAATGGTTTGGGTATAATCCGACATAGTATTGGATAGTATAAACTCATGTATTTGTATAGTACAATTTATGATTTTGATGATATTATTATGTTGAATAGATATTTCTTTATTTATACAATCCTGATTTATGACTCTTTCAGGAATATCCCGATTACGTTGAGTTCAACGTGTTTTTACATTATATATTTTACATATTACATATTTGCATTCTGTAGATTCTTATTTAATTATGCCTATGATACAATCATCAAATATTATTTAGAATATATCAAAAGTGTTATTGGAAAGAGAAGCATGAGCAGATCCGACAAAAGATTATCAAAGTACTGACGTCTGACCCTGTAGTGACAATCTTTGACCCTGAACTCCAAATCGAATTTCATCCAGATGCCAGTGATGATGGGTATGGCGCAATGCTAATTCGCAAAATAGATGGTAAACGAAGAGTAATTGAATATTTATTGTATACGCACGACCGATCCGAAGCTAAATATCACTCATATGAGCTAGAAACTTTAGCTTTTTACAATGCAGTGAAACACTTCAGACATTATTTGCATGGTAGAAAATTCGTTGTGCACACCGATTGACATTCATTAAGAGCGACTCAAAAGACCCAGAATTGAGAGTACACCGTTGGTGTTGGTATTTACAGGCTTTTGATTTTAGTATTGAGTATCGAAGGGGTTGCCAAATGGCACACGTAGACTTTTTATCGCGCAATCCAATTCCTGTAGTTTCAACTGTCAACCGTAGAGCAGCAGATGTTCGTGTAGATCTAGCAGCAATAACAAATAATTGGCTGATAGCCGAACGCAACGAGATGATAGCATAATAAAAATCATGGACCAATTAAGTAGTCAAGTTTTAGACACAGATGTAGTGAAAACTTACGAAAGTAGAACTGGGCTATTATATCGCAAGATACAACGTAATGGCAAGACTCGTTGTTTACCAGTGATTCCTAAGGCGTTTAGGTGGTCCGTTATAAACCATGTACACGAGGCTATGATGCATTTAGGAAAACTCAAGACGAGGCCTGTGAACAATTCTGTTTTGAGTATCAACCTCTTAATCTAAACTCAGAAAATTGCATTAAAGCTGTGAAGTCAGGTATATCTTTCTTTGGAGTTCCCAGTCGAATCATTGCAGATCAAGGCAGGAGCTTTGCAAGTAATATTAATATAATGCTCAACGAATAAAATTGAGTTACACTTAATAGCCACGGGCGCAAGCCGTTTCAATAGACAGGTGGAACGCTAAAAGCTAAGCTCACTGCTGTAGAATTTAGCGAACGTTCTTGGCAGGATGCATTGCAAGATATCCAGTTAGGTGGTTAGGCGTTTACGTAGTCCGTCATAAACCATGTACACGAACAAACGTGAGCGCTGTATGCAGTTAATTGTCAAAAAGTACATACATATGTCGGGTTCACCAATCGTTTGGTCATTGCGATTTTTCAATGACCTTTTTTCCTAATAACAACACGATGTTATTTAGATTCAAAAAGTTATAATATTGTTTATTTTCAATTATGTGTGCATATGAAACGGAGCGAGACAAAGCTCCAATTTATGATGCGTATGCACTGAGATAAAAGACAAGAGTGACTCCGCCGTAGAACATAGGCTGTGCGAAAGCTCGCTGACGTATTACGTAGTAGAAAATTATGTTATTCGGGGTGCGGACCAATCGCCCTATGACGCATTTCTCTTACGGGCGATCAGGAATTATATTAAAGGAAAAGCTAACGGGGCAATTACACTGTCAGGAGCTTAACTAGAATGGCATAATATAAAAAATAATCTCATAAAATACACGCACTTAAAAAGTATGGCTATGCTTATAAAGGATATACAAACATTTCCTCAAGATTCTACGGTAAGACAATTATATTTTTGGATTGCTTGACTAAGAGAGCATTCTTTGTCTGTTGTAGAACATCCAACCCAAGCGGATAACTCAAACCCAAGGCAAAGCAAATAATACCTCATTTCAAAATTTCTCTAGTGCATTCCTAGAATTGCACTCATTCCTAGAACTGTGCTGTCCTAAAACACACACGTTGAAATTTTTAATGGACTCGTTGACGACACGCCTTGCTTGTAGCAGGCGCAAATGACACTATATATTGCCGAAGAAATGAAAAATATCTGTAGTCGTTCAATCTGACTGAGTGATATACCAAATGGAAGGTATTGCTTTCATTAAAGGGATTTTATCCAAACATTAGCCAAAAGTAGTTTGACTTGGGAGAAATTTGCGATAAAACAATTTTAAAAGAATTTCCCAAATGAAGATTTTTGTAAAATTTTTCTCGGATAAAATGTATCGTAGCGTTTGTCTCTTAAAATTTTGAAAATATTTGAGTATGTTCGTTATTAATATACGAACAACGTTTGTTCTACGATTTTTTTAAATAACTTAAGGTTGGCTTAAAGAATTAAAAATACCTTCAAATTTAAACAACGCATAACTTTACAACAAATGATGCTAACTTCGCATGGTATATTACTTTGTTGGAAAGATTTTTTAATTTTTTTTCATCTTATTCACTTTCTTTATGCCGATCATATTGGGAAAGATTAAGATAAATTATAAGATTTATTGGAAGAATATTCAAAATCTTTCATTAATGGAATTCCTTCGACTATAGTTAGTTGAGTGAAAATGAAAATTAAATTAGTAGACCCAAAAAAAAAATTGTTCAAGTAAGACCATATCGGAAGTCGCGAATCGTCGTCGCATGCAGACGTGTAATTATTGTGCTCCGGGAAAAGTATTCAATAATATTAAAAAAGTGCAGTGACTGGTTTCGTAAATCAACAACAACGCGAAAAGACGCTTTCAGCGATGAAATCGCAAATGTTTATATTGATTAATTAATTAATTAATATAAAACATAACATTTAAAACTCGAACAATATCAACCTCGATTGCAATGAGTGTAAACGACGTTAGCACACAACGTCAAACGGAAGCTGAGCCCCCTAAACTCTCAACGCAAAATAACCCGTGGCAATGCTAACATAGCCGCAATAGAAACGCCCACGAACTTAAACCGTTTTACAATCTAGGCAGACTATGAGGATGACACCGAATCTACAGAAGTCGAAAAAAGGAAGTCTAAGCCCCAGCCTATTTACATATGAGAAAAAAGTTCCAACGTTCTTGTCAACAAAATTATAGAGCTCATTGGCAAGGACAACTTCCACATAATACCACTCGTAAAGGGCAACATCCAGGAAACAAAAGTTCAAACGAAGTCTGAAGATAATTACAGAGTATTATCGAAATACCTCACCGACAAAAAAAAAATCTTCTACACGTATCAGCTAAAAAGCAGCAAGAGCTTGCAAGACGTACTTAAGGGCATAGAGCCCGAAGTATCGCCTGCAGAGATAACAAAGGCGCTACAAGAGAAGGGATTTAGCGCTAAGACAGTGTTTAATAATCCCTATCCCTAACAGGGATAGAAAGCCGCAGCCACTCTTTAAGGTTGAGCTCGAACCACAAATTAAGCCCCGAAAGAAATACGAAGTGCACCCTATATACAATCTTCAGTTCCTGCTGCACCGCAGAATTACAGTTGAGGAGCCGCACAAACGCAATGGCCCGGTACAATGTGCGAACTGCCAAGAATATGGCCATACAAGGTCTTACTGTAAACTGCGCCCAGTTTGTGTAGTTTGTGGTGAGCTTCATGACTCCACACACTGCCCAGCGAGCAAAGATGACCAAAACTCGAAAAAGTGCGGCAACTGCGGTGGAAATCACACTGCTTACTATAGAGGTTGCCTAGTTTATAAGGAGCTGAAAAGTCGCATCCACCAAAGGGGATTTACTGCCCGCACCCAAAATAATCAGCTCATAGCCTCCAGGTCAAACCCTGAAGTCTTCTTCTCGACTGCAGCCAGATCCTCACTAGGACAAATAAACTCTGACAAAAATGTCACATACGCAAGCGCTTTAAAATCAGGACTGGCTACCCCAGCCTCATAAAGCTCACTCCCGCAATCAGCACACCAACAACTGAACACGGCTCAGCAAAACTCGAAGTTAGCGCAATTCCTACTAGACAATCAAATCGACGTAAGCAGCATTACGGCATTAGTAAGCATTAGCATTACATCAGAAACACATCTTACGAACAGATACAATTTCCAACTACAAAGCTATTCATTCTATGGAACAAATCATCCAGATGGTAAAGCACACGGCGGGACTGGAATTTTAATCACCTACCTACAGGCCACATCAATAAATATACACCTAATTACTGGCAAGCAATTAACTCTAGCTGCCATATACTGCCCCCCACGCTTCACCATAGCTGAAGATGAGTTTATGCAGTTTTCAAACTTACTAGGAGACCACTTCATAGCAGCAGGAGACTACAATGCCAAGCACAAACACTGGGGATCTCGTCTCGTGGCCCCAAAAGAAAGCAGCTCTATAATGCAATTATCAAAGCTAAGAACAAGCTAGACTATGTTTCTTCTGGCACACCAACATACTGGCCGGCAGACCCAAAGAAACTTCCTGATTTAATTGACTTTGCGATTACCAAAAACATTCCTAAAAATCTGATACGGGCCGAATGCCTTTCGGATCTTTCATCTGATCACTCGCCTGTCCTTTTAACTCTTCTCCAACACCCAGGAACATGGGATCAATCATCAAAACTGACCTCACATAAAAACAATTGGGTTAAGTACAGAAAGTACATCAGCTCACACAATGAGCTGAGTCCTCACCTCAGCGACGAAGCCAACGTAGACAGTTTTGTTAATTCGCTGGAGTCTGTACTCGTCTCTGCAGCTCGAATTTCAACACCCCAAACTATAAACACACAATGCATTCAAAAGAAGACAAATCTACAAATCGAATAGCTCGTCCTCGAAAAGCGACGCTTACGTCGAGAATTGCAATGTCATAGATCTGCTGAGCAACGCTTTAAACATGCCTCACGTCAACTTGATCAAGCTCTACAGCAAGAAGAAACGTATGTCCACCGCCGCTACATAGAGCAATTGTCAATTAACAGTACAAAACACTCACTATGGAGAGCTCACCCAACTTTGAGCTCACCGAAAGAAACCGTGATGCCTATTAGAAATTCCACAGGCGGGTGGGCGCGCAGCGACGCAGACAGAGCCAGCACGTTTGCCAAACACCTTAAAAATGTCTTCCAACTAAATCCTGCCACCAATGCGTTTACTTTGCCGACTCTATCAGATGAGCCCCAGCCTCAACATGAGCCGATTGAGTTTCGTCCAAACGAAATCGTTAACATCATCAAACGACAATTGAATCCGAAAAAATCCCGGGGCTGCGACCTCATAACTCCCAAAATGGTTATTGAGCTCCCATACTGCGCCGTTTGCACTCTCACCCAGCTATTTAATGCCATCGCAAAACTTGGCCCCTTTCCAGTGAGATGGAAAAAGTCAATTATAATAATGAAAGCAAAGCCGGGAAAAGACCACACTATCCCCACGTCGTATAGACCTAAAAGCCTACTCTCTTGCCTATCTAAACTCTTTGTAAAATGCCTAATGACTCAGATAAACACATACCTGAGAATCCAGGAAGGAATCCCGTCACACCAATTTTGGTTTCGTGAAAAGCATGGAACAATTGAGCAGGTCAACCGGATAACATCCGAAATTCGGAACGCGTTCGAAAAACGAGAGTACTGTACTGCCATATTTTTAGATGTCTCTCAAGCATTCGATAGAGTCTGGCTAGAAGGTCTAATGTACAAGATCAAGACAATGCTCCCCTACAGCATCCACAAGATTTTAGAGTCCTACCTTAACGACAGAAAATTTGTCGTGAGGTGCAACACCGCTATATCCGATGATTACACTGTTGGAGCAGGAGTTCCTCAAGGCAGCGTGCTAGGGCCAATATTATATGTCCTCTACACAGCAGATATCCCGACAAGCACACGTCTCATAACATCCACGTTTGCCGATGACCCAGCTACTGCGCAACTAGCTCTTCATATGGTCGATGTCGAAAAATGGCTGTCAGATTGGCGAATTAAAGTGAACGAACTAAAATGCAAGCATGTTACGTTCACTCTGAACAGGCAAAACTGACCGCCGATAACATTAAACAACACTCTACTCCCACAAGCAAACGAAGTAACATACCTAGGAGTACATCTCGACAGAAGACTCACATGGCGCCGGCACATTGGAGCCAAAAGAACACACCTAAAGCTAAAAGCTAGCGGCCTTCATTGGCTTATCAACGCTCGGTCACCTCTTAGCCTTGAATATAAAGTCCTGCTGTACAACTCGGTACTAAAACCTATATGGATGTACGGCTCCCAGTTATGGGGGAACGCCAGCAATAACAACATTGACATAGTCCAAAGAGTTTAGTCGGACTTACACATTCTACCAGTCAAAGAAGCGATCGCAGAACAGAAGGTAAAGTACTTAACCCAGCTATCGGTGCACCCTAACCTGGCGAGAGGTCTAACAAGGTTGAGCAACCAATCACGCCTTCGTCGCAATGACTTACCCACCCAGCGACCGACCTGAGGGACCCGCAACCAGAATGCAGTCTTAGTATACTGGTAGTTAAATTTTAATGTTACGATTCGTCTACTTATAGATCGTCTCAAAATTAAGATAAGATTCAATAAATAAAAGCAAATCTATAAAAAAAAAAAAAAACGATCCGCTATATATCTATTAATATAATATGCGTGTCGCCAACCCAGCGGACTGCCACTCAACTGCAAGGGCTTATCAACTTCGGCTCCGTCCGAAGTTAGCTTTCCTTTTTGTTTTTTTTTTGTATGATATTTGTGCTGGGTTAATTTTTTTTCCCATTTTTTTTTAAGTATTCTTGTTTTTATGTATTTCAAACCGCGTCGGGGATATTAAAGGGCACGTTGTTATTGTTCGGTTCTTTCGCAGCGAGTTCTTTTCACATCGAATTCATGACATAACGAAGTAATGTTCAACTGATCTATTTTCACACGGCGACAGTGACGCCAGGCTGTCGCTGCGACAAAACAGTTCCTCGCAAATTATAAAACACACGCTCGCCACACACAGTAGTTTGAGATGTCGAATTTTTGATCTATTTACCATTTTTCATTGATTTTTTTGTTTGAGTTGCTGTGAAATATCAGCGATTGATGTACACATATACGGTCATCGCACACAGCAATTTGTTGGTATAATAGTTGTAAATTGTCCCGCACAAGCGATCCCGGTTCCTCATCCGTGTATGATGTACACATATACGCTCGCACATTTTGGAGTTGTTCTCTCTTGTATTATAATTATATGTATTATAATTATTTCACTGCTAAAAGTTTCCACAACCACCGCTGTCACCTGTTCACTCACCTCAGGCTACAAGGAAATTAGAGCGATAAGCGTAGTGCGCATGGTTTATCCCTTGTTTGTAGTTCGGCAGCGCAAATTACAGTCTCGTGACCGAGGGAGTAGGGGAAATCGCGTATGCGAATATCGCTTTAGAAAATGCTAGAAGGAACGATTGCAAACAAAAAACTGTCTGTGTTGAGTATATGTATACTCGTACATACTTCTTTGTAATACATATTTATTCTCATTTTGTATTCCAAGCAACACAGACATACATACATACATACTTCTTTGTAATAAATATTTATTCTCATTTTGTATTCCAAGCAACACAGACAGTTTTTTGCGTGGTACACGTGGTGTATGTTCGTTGCATTGGCCATCGTTGTTGTTGTCCATCGGCGCTAGGCTTCTGCGTTCTTTCCGTGGGGCCCTGTGACCTCACCATCCATTCCAGCAAAGGCCTTCTCGACGCGGCACGGCTGGATCGCAAACGGTAGGTACTCCAAGACCACCGTCTTCCACAAACGGTTCCTCAAAATCCTTGCTATGCGCCACTGCTTCCGTGTAGCTCCTTCCTTAACAAGGTCTCCACCCAGGGCGGCTGTATGCGGCGGGCAAGCTGCTCCCTTGAGCAGGTCATTTGGCATAAGAGAGGCTTCCTGGTCCGCACTAACCGGCAAATGGGTAAACGGACGAGAATTAACAGATAACCATGTCTTATCGATCTCCTGTCGTGCCAAGCACCTAGCGTATCCCTTGAAGAGATAATCCTTCATTATCCTTGAATATTCCTGGGCGAACTGCCCATCTCGCTTTGTTTTCTACCTATTGTAAGCCCTCCAAGATCCGGTCGTAGTGGACACTAGGGTGCGAGTTGCCGCCGATACCAGACGGGATTATTGTGGAAGAAGGATAACATTGTGGTGCCACGTAGTTTGTGCTCCCTATGGTGGGGAATGCTGGTGTCCTCGACCATCCAATCCACGTTATTATCCAACGACGTGGCTTGCAGGCAAGATATCACTAATGACGTATGTTGTCGTCCTTCAACGGGCCCAAAAATAACCCATTCTTATTAACATAAGTTAAAGTGCATAATTTGTAGTGCTTAAGAGGCGCTGATGGATGCTCTCGCCAAACAATACGTTGATAATTTTGATGATCAGGGCTTACCCAAACTTGGCGAAACATTTTGACGATGTCTGCGGAGAATACGTAAAATACGGAAAATAGATTGCGTTGGATACTAGGCCCAATGTGTAATACGTCATTTAGTGCCGCTCCATTTGCGTCCTTAAATGACCCGTCGAATGC
The DNA here is from genome assembly GCA_035045925.1 of Drosophila atripex. Lineage (NCBI taxonomy): Eukaryota > Metazoa > Arthropoda > Insecta > Diptera > Drosophilidae > Drosophila > Drosophila atripex. Next base: position 68,367 of record JAWNOP010000014.1, read on the forward strand.
GATCCTAAGTTTTCGCCCAACTATAGGATGATGCGGCAAATAGAAGACATTGCCTGAATCGAAGCTTGGTGTCCTGATTTCATGCATGTGGCCAAGACTGATGTATTCCTGCATAAATTTGATGTACTTTTCCCGTTAATCTTAATTGCGCTGTAGTCTTCTTTCTACAGCCATGATTCTCCCTGGAGAGTGTCTGCAAACTTCGAGTTTTCTATTTTGAATGGTAGCTCGACTGTAGCTTCCAGCGTCGTCCCTTTTGTGAGTTTCGAGGAAATGTTTCTCCACCGGGTCTTCGTCTGGATCCCTGTGTGCGTAGCAGCTGACTTCTTCAATCTTCCAAAATCGTTGTAGTGTAGTGTGAATGTTGAATGTGGAGAATAGCGTTGTAGTTGTTGGAGACTGCTTAACTCCAACCAATGTGATGACCCATCCAAATGATTGAAGATATGGCAATAAGATTGCCCATGTAGTCGTGCAACTTTTGGCCGGTTAGAGTGGTCCAAACGTAGTCGCTCCCCAATAGAATGTCTCTCGGGGCCACTGACGAGAAGTTGGTATCCGACATCAGGACATTGTGTCTCTGAATCGAAGATGTGATCTTACTGAGAACGTGTGCGGTAACCGTAAGAGTGTTGTCCGAAATCCACTTTTAATGTAACAAGCCGTTGTTTTTGTATCGATTAATATTTAACATACTTATCATTACTTTTTTTTTAGCCTATTCGTATGGTTATCTTACTCTTGACCCTCCCCTAAAAAATGATCCTCTGAAATATTGTTTACTTTTATTGTTTTATGTTTCGGTTGGTCCATTGTTCCTTCATGCTCTCGTTTTATTGTATCTATATCCATTAGATCGACATTTTGTTGTCCTTGAAAATTACTGTCGGGTCAAGCAGGCGCCGGAAAGTAGTATGGCCGGCAATAATTTATTGAATTCGTGACGTCATTTTCTTTTATATATATGTTAGCGTCTCTCGCTCTATTCTTGTCGCCCACTCTCGTGCATTCGATCGGCCACCTGGATTTGCCGTCATGCGCTAGCGTTTGTCTCACTCTCGCGGGATCTCTCGATCGCTCCGCTGCATCAGGCGTTGAGCCACACTCCCGCGTCATTATTCTAATTCGGTCGTCAACCCTATTCAGTCACATATGTACATATATAATTTGTAGAAACCCCAAAACAATTAAATAAATTATATCAATATCACCATAGCCTAAAATCGTCTTCTTACATATGTACTACAGAGTTCGTTACTGCAGTGGGCATGTTATTTACAAAAAAAAGTCTCTCGATGTAGTACGGTCCAGGCGGAGAATAGCGTTGTAGTTGTTGGAGACTGCTTAACTCCAACCAATGTGATGACCCATCCAAATGATTGAAGATATGGCAATAAGATTGCGTTTTGGACGCATACCAATGCAGTCGGCAGCGTGCTTTGGCGACGCCCATGATTGTTAGGAATTGCTACAGAGCCTTGTGCGTCTGTAGCCGATTGTGAGCCGTGTGCTCGTGAGATGTTACTCACTGTCACCAATGTAGTGTGAGGAGTGTCCTGATTACGCTGGTCCTCCCTTCCTGTTGACACGGTCTGTACCGTATCCTGCGAACTGTTGGTGTGAAGCCTTCCGCGCTTGCAGCGGATTGTACATGTAATAAAGTATGATGCCGAGCATGGCATATTCTACAGTTGAATTTGGATTCACACTGCCTTGCAAAGTGTCCAGGCTTCAAACAGTTGAAACATACCGATTTCTCCTTGGCCGTTGCTCTTCGTTGTTCACAACTCAGCGCCAGAAATTTCGCAGATCATGTTGCCCTTGACGTCATAATATGCCATTATAATATGCATAGGTTTTTTCGCTATTTCAAATTGCTTGTTCTTGCCATCTCCTATGCTTTGTCGTTGACTCAGTTGAAACTTCTCACACCGTGTTTCCAGGAATTTGAACATATCCTTGGTTGTTGGGGATTTCAGATCGCGGCTGTCCTCGATCCATTTGCAACGTGTTTCGGCATCCATTTTTTGCAAAATTAGAAAAATTATCCAGCAATCGCGTGTGTTTTCCCCAATTGCTATCCGTCACTCTCCTTAGCACTGATAAATCAATCTTTGTTGTTTGTGGTAGCTTTGAGATCTTGGAAAAAAAACAAACAATATGGCGTGATCTGTCGTACCTCTCGTTCAAACGCGACACTGCTTTTTCATATGCGCTGTCAGTAATTGGCAAATACGCAATTAGATTCGCTGCTTCATCGGTCAATAGTGATTTCAAATAGTGGAACTTCTACGTATCTGATAGTAGTCGCTTCTAATGGATAGTGTTTTTATATATGTCTCAAAATGCCGCCCGCTCCTTGTAGTCTCCCGAAAAACGTTTGATTTGAGTTTTCGGTAACTCAATATGCGATGCTATCGAGTCCATGGCGTCATCTTGTGATATAGGTGTACTCGCTGCTTCAGAAAAAGCCATCCGTTCCAACATCATTTATTGTTGTTGTAGTAACCGGAGAAGTGCATCTCCATTACATGGCATTGACTCATTGCTTTGAGTTGTTGTTTGTGGCTCCTGTGAGCAATTTCCTGAGACTGGTAACTCCCTCCTCTTCAGGTACCTTCCTTCGTACTCCTCATAGTCGTCGGCTGGATCTACGTCTCCATGTCTCCAAGCTTCTCGAATACGCTCCATGCCAAATCCAGTCGCTCCAGCAAGACATCGATTCCATCCTTTGTTTGTGTTGCAGGTAAACGCTTAGATAAGGACCCGATCCTCGTGATCGTACCCTTCAATCTGCGGCGCCCTACAACCAATAACTTGTATCCCTCAATTTAAGGCTATTGCCGTGTAGTGGTGTATTATCCTTCCAGTCAATTCGGCTCGAAGGACCAAACGTTTCTATGGTCAGAAATGAAATTGTCTCGGATGCTTAAACAACTTTTTTATTAGTGGACTGTAAATGTTTCGCTTTATATGGATTGACGGTTAAAGAATAACTGATTAAAATCTAAATGCGACGCAGCGCATTGATGCCGTATGTATACCTACATGGATCTGTGTGTGAGAAGGGGAAATCATCAAAGTATATAAGAAAAAGACGCGTCGATCAGCGTTGCCGTGGTTATTGTACACAGAATTCTTATGATACGATTAAAGTCGAATGAGATTCATGTTGCCTAAGTCTCAGCAGCATGAATAAATACAAAGTTGCCAAAATGCATTCTGTTTCTCAACACTCAGTAATAAAATATACTTACTAAAATAAGGATGTTGATTCTTCACGTTGTTCATTTTTAATAAAGGTATATTCATAGTAGTTAAGTTTCGGTAATATAGCAATTACATAATTAAGAAGGCAGAAATCCTTTTTTTTTGCAATTGGATTTCCCTCTAAATTTAAAACTTTTAAATTATTCATAAAACGGAATCGTTCTATCTGAGGAAGAAATAAGGAAATTATAAAACGCTATAAATAATGGATGGAATCACTTAGTTTAAGGACCTTAGTTCCTTAGTTTCTATATATTCTTTCCATAATGTTAAGTATAGTTAAGTTCATTAGTTTGTAGAGTTTCATATTTTTCAAGACCGTTGCTATAAGTAAAGATAAAATCTTAAGCTCATCCCTAAGAGTTAGAATGTGAGTTCTATCGATAGGACCCCTCTACCTTAAGCGTTTTCGAGGCTATCTCTGCGCAGGATTTAGCTGTGGAGGACCCTGGCCGGACTTAGTCATCACCCCAGCACACATAAGAAAAGAATACGATGTATTTTGAATTTTCAATCGGACACGAAAACGGACGGGAAAATAGTTAACGCAGCCAGGCGAGACCGCGGCGCCATGGCATAACCGTCGGGAATCACCGTGGGGAACATTATTTCAAGCCGCACATTAGCCCACGACAGATAGCGCAACCGCATTTGCGTACAGTAGGGTCCATAAGCCAACGACGATGCCAACGATACAGCAAAAGATACATTCGACGACGATGCACAGGACACTTCCAAAGACGCAGCCACGAGGCTCACCGTCCCCATAACTAAGAGGCAAACTCTCACCCCGACGCATGGTTTGTCCACAGCCCGAGCGGTATTACCACTACAGACGTCCCGCAGCCCGATCTCAGCAGCAGTCCTCAGCTTCGCGGATGGGGACTTTTCTTCAATGGTACAACGGACCCGGTTAACTTCGAAGAGGGCGTCGCCGCCTATAATGTAAAGATCCGTGAGGTTCCCCGAGCCAGGTCTCGGCTCCTAACTTGCCGGGCCGAGGACTATTACCGCGCGTATTACTGCGCAAACTACGACGCTACCTTGAGGGATATAAGTTTGACGTTATTACCGGTCACCTCACCCTCAAGTGGCTGATCTCCATCAACAACAGCAATACCGATTGGATGTGACCTACAGGAAGGGAAAATTCAATATGGGCGCCTGCTACCTCTCACGTTACCCGGTAGAGAGGCTATGACTCATGGCAGAGTGTCAAACGCGCTGCAAGTGTATCCGAAGAATACAGAGACTAATCGAACAACGCCCCTAAAAATTTATCGACTAGGCCTGGAATCGCGGCTACCTTTACAGACGGATGGACCGACCAACGGACATGGGAGAGTGCCGGCCATGAAAACTTTGCATATCTAAGGAGCAGCGTCGGAGGGTACTAGAGGAGAGCCATGACCATACATCAGCAGGCCATCTGGTTATCCGGAAGACGTCACGACGAATCACCGGGACCGGGATGGTCAAACAGCCAGCAAAGGTTTCAACGGAAAGTTAGCGCCCAAATAGGCTGGGTCCTACTAGGTACTGAAGCTCATATCCCCGAACATAGTCCGAATCCGATATCAGGAGACGATGGACCGCCAGTATCGTGGACCTTAAGGGATTCTACCCATGAGAGATTGCAAACAATGATCCAGAAGACAACGACACGCAGCCCGAATACACCAACACCGGAAACATCGTTCTGCCGTAAATCCTCGAGCCACAAAGGGGTAATGTTAAGAAATATTTGTAATAATTTTAAGACATGAGTAGTAGAAACTCTCACACCCGGGGCCTCTTGAAAGGAACATTTATCATAATCTAATCCTTAAGAACTTAAGAACCTTATTATAGAACTGGTAGACACCACAGTAGCACGAACCGATCCAGCAGTAGCAGCAGTACAAGGGAGTACAATCCCATGGCTGAGATGAGCCCACCCGCAACGCAACCACCCAAGACTCTCTGTTAGAATTGGCAGCGACATCCCCTATACCACCGCATTGGAGTCCGGATAGTCATCCAGGAGACAAAGAACCCACATCCGTGTCCGAGACTGGGGGCAGGATAACATACCGACCGCCATGGAGAAGGAGGAGAGCGATCTCTTGCCTATCTCCGCTTGCGACGACGAGGTCCTTCAGGCGCTGCGGTAGTGTCGAGAAGCAGGAGATATGCAAGACGAGGATCACTGGGTGCAGGCACCGTGAGGTGTGAGGATAAAAAATTCCACCCACGGCGACAGCGGAGGACTCCGGTTGGGCCAGTGGAGCGCCATCAGATCCAGCGACGTAGGAAAGATAATCCAAGACGAGGTAGGTGTGCCCTGCTAACAGCGAGGTACAAAAGAGAGTTGGGAAACAACCAGGACAAAATGTAGTTTTAGGAAGAACGAAGAGGCAAATCAGTGAAATAAAAGAATACAGATATAAAATTAAAGTGGATAATATATTTATCGGGGAGTTCCATGCTTGTACCTCCAGGAGCCCCGCGTGGCTATCGAGGCTATCTCAAAAAAAACCAATCAAACTACCGTTCTGAGGGGACGTGCTTTGCACGAAAATTGCAATAAAACAAAAAAAAAAATCTAGGGTAACCCAATATAAGCGAAATGACGCTTGACCACAATTTATTAAAAGCAATAGACAAGCTTTTTATAACAGTTGTGCTAAAACAAAATCCAGTGCATTGTTTTAAATACATAAGTGCCACGCAAGGAGCTCATCAACGATCAAAAGAACAAACGTAGAAGCTCAGTGGCTCAAAGAAACGGCTTCTACTCTTACTTTTCAACCAGTAATTCCGAAATGGAAAAATCGGCGATTAAGAGAAACCCGGCTCTACTGATCTCTGAAAGCCAAAGGGCACGGTCTTGCTCACGTACTCTGCTCACTCCGACTCCCGCGTCATGGAGCTCTCTGTGTAAAATCCCCCTCGAATGGCGGAAACAAATTTCGCACCAACAACAAGCAGTGCAACAATTTCTGCAACCACAGCGACGGCTACTGCAACTCAAAATACCGTGAAATCAACGACTGCTGCGAGTACAAAAACAACAGCAGCGAGTACAAAATTTAAGCGCAAGCTTAGCCCCCACCACAATCCGCCAGGCAATAAAACAAAAATTAACGGCGTCCAGAAGATCGACGAAGGACCAGGCAGATCCAGTAGTAACAGTTTTGCCCTGCTGTCGGAGGTTGAGGAATCCCGCCAACATCGCCAAAAAAACGCCCTTAAAGAAAAAGGGTTCGCCGCCAAGAATGTTATTAACAATCTAAATAAAGATAAAAAGCCACAACCGTTTTTCAAGGTCGAGCTCGAGCCAAGAGAGCAAGAAGCTGAGAAGAACAAAGTCCACCCAATCTACAAGCTGTAATATCTTTTGCATCGGAGAATCACGGTTGAAGACCTACATAAACGCAACCGTTCAGTACAATGCACTAATTGCCAAGAGTATGGACACACTAGGTCATACAGCACACTTTGGACTGTCTGAGTAGTCTGATAGGCACTTCAAAAAAGGACTGTACCATCCAACAAACTATAAAGGAAGTATGATGTACAAGGAGTTGGAGAGACGCATTTGTCAAGAGACCGCAAAGCGCAACAAAAATCCACAGAATGTATACATTGCGGCAAAAGCTACGGCAGACGTCTTTTTCGCCAAAGCTGCGAGGTCCTAAACACCACCAACGGCTTCTCCTATGCCGATGCTCTATGATCTGGAATGGAAAATTCAAATCAGCCTAACTCACAAAACGCTCAACAGGCCCCAGAACAGCCACATGGCAAACGGAAACTATGGTTCTTACCCTCTAGCAAAATATGATGGAGCTTATGTCATTCATGAAAACGATATGCAAACGCTTGTTCAAAACCAGTACATGGTAATACAGCTGCTCGAATCACAACCGCACAGATCATCCAGATGGGAGAGCCTACGTCGGAACTGGAGTTCTAATCAGAGAACGCATTAAACACCATTTTCACAAAAGGTTTGCCTTGTTTCTTAATCTCGGTAGGACCATTTATTGACTTCTACAATTCACTTGGGAATCTTTTTATAGCCGCAGGAGACTACAACGCCAAACATACGCACGGGGAATCGCGTCTAGTGACTCCCAAAGGATGGCAATGTTAAATGTGTGAAATAAACTGGACAATGTTTCCCCTGGAAAAATATACCTCGCAATCTAATAAGTGCCAATGCGGTCTCGGACTTATCATCAGACCTCTCGCCTATGCTTTGAACGCTTCTTCAAAGCCCAGAAATAACCGAACACTCTTTTAGCCTGACGTCACTAAAAACGAATTGGCTCGCAAAACTAAATACAAAAAGTACGTGAGTGCCCTCATAGAACTTGCCCGGAGCTCCGGAGAACATCGACTGCACTATGAGCGCCCTGGATAAAGTTCTGGTTGCGGCAGCTAAAATCTATACCTAAAAATGGAAGGAAGTAGACCGAAAGAAATACTACAAATCCAATCATCAAATTGCCAGCTTGTACGAGAAAAGAGGCGCACGCATCGTGATTGGCAAAACAGCAGATCACCAGTTTCAAAGCAACGCCTTAAGAAAGCAACCCGATCACCCAACCAGGCTCTTCACCAAAAGGAAGAAAATGCACTGCTGAGGTACATCCAAAATCTTTCGCGGAGGGCCCACCAAAAACTTTGTGCCCCAATTGTAACAACCACCACGATAAGAAATTCTTTGGGATGCTGGGCTCGCAGCGATGAAGAACGCGCTGAAACATTCGCTACATATCTCGAAAAGATCACACAATTCCGTCATCGTACAGACCAATAAGCCTTCTATCTTGTTTGTCTAAATAGTTCGAAAAATGCTTGCTAACTCGTATAATACCACCACATCTGGAAGCTTGCTTTATTATCCCGGCACACCAATTTGGCTTCCGAAGAAACCACAAAGCTGCGAGGTCCTAAACACCACCAACGGCTTCTCCTATGCCGATGCTCTATGATCTGGAATGGAAAATTCAAATCAGCCTAACTCACAAAACGCTCAACAGGCCCCAGAACAGCCACATGGCAAACGGAAACTATGGTTCTTACCCTCTAGCAAAATATGATGGAGCTTATGTCATTCATGAAAACGATATGCAAACGCTTGTTCAAAACCAGTACATGGTAATACAGCTGCTCGAATCACAACCGCACAGATCATCCAGATGGGAGAGCCTACGTCGGAACTGGAGTTCTAATCAGAGAACGCATTAAACACCATTTTCACAAAAGGTTTGCCTTGTTTCTTAATCTCGGTAGGACCATTTATTGACTTCTACAATTCACTTGGGAATCTTTTTATAGCCGCAGGAGACTACAACGCCAAACATACGCACGGGGAATCGCGTCTAGTGACTCCCAAAGGATGGCAATGTTAAATGTGTGAAATAAACTGGACAATGTTTCCCCTGGAAAAATATACCTCGCAATCTAATAAGTGCCAATGCGGTCTCGGACTTATCATCAGACCTCTCGCCTATGCTTTGAACGCTTCTTCAAAGCCCAGAAATAACCGAACACTCTTTTAGCCTGACGTCACTAAAAACGAATTGGCTCGCAAAACTAAATACAAAAAGTACGTGAGTGCCCTCATAGAACTTGCCCGGAGCTCCGGAGAACATCGACTGCACTATGAGCGCCCTGGATAAAGTTCTGGTTGCGGCAGCTAAAATCTATACCTAAAAATGGAAGGAAGTAGACCGAAAGAAATACTACAAATCCAATCATCAAATTGCCAGCTTGTACGAGAAAAGAGGCGCACGCATCGTGATTGGCAAAACAGCAGATCACCAGTTTCAAAGCAACGCCTTAAGAAAGCAACCCGATCACCCAACCAGGCTCTTCACCAAAAGGAAGAAAATGCACTGCTGAGGTACATCCAAAATCTTTCGCGGAGGGCCCACCAAAAACTTTGTGCCCCAATTGTAACAACCACCACGATAAGAAATTCTTTGGGATGCTGGGCTCGCAGCGATGAAGAACGCGCTGAAACATTCGCTACATATCTCGAAAAGATCACACAATTCCGTCATCGTACAGACCAATAAGCCTTCTATCTTGTTTGTCTAAATAGTTCGAAAAATGCTTGCTAACTCGTATAATACCACCACATCTGGAAGCTTGCTTTATTATCCCGGCACACCAATTTGGCTTCCGAAGAAACCACAACGATAGTCACAATAGTCAGAATATCAGGGGCTTTCATCGACCCCGTCGCACCCGACTGGCCCGCAAAGCGAAGAACCCCACTGGTCGAGCCAAACGCCTTCAGGTCGCGTTTCACACGGCCCTAGAAATCAATCAGAGATTATCCCGCGAACAGGAGCGACATTATAACTTAAGACGACGCGAGTGGCGAGTGAGGCGACCTCAGATGGGATCTCTGGTGATGGTCCTGCTGCATCACCTCTCGAAAGCCAGCAAAGGTTTCAACGCAAAGGTAGCTCCCAAGCACCCCAGGCCCTAAAATGCACGATGAAAATTGCATATTCCCGAGCATAGTCCAAAGGACGACGCAGAAGACGACGACTACAACGATGAGTCTAAAGACATGCAGCCAGAAAACACAGACACTGGAACCATCGGTCAGACGAAAACAATTATAGAACTATATAGAATTATAGAACAATATATAACTTAAGAACAATTATAGAACCGGCAGACACCACAGCAATTCCATGGTTGAGATGAGCCTACCAAGCACCGCAAGCCTAGATTCGCTGTTAGAATCGGCGACGACATTCCCGATACCACTGCATTGGAGTTAGAGTCCCACGAGGTCAAGGCCCTCCCGTGCCCGAGACGTTGTGGCAGGACTCGTTCGCGACCGATCCCCACTTACACAGTGTGGTTCTCAGCGGGGAAAAGCCCAGACCCAGCTCCTTCCACGAATCGGATCCGGAAGCGTCACCGACAATGTCGACCAAAGAACGTTTAGCCCCAATCGCCGTGTTAGACGGAAACACGTGACGCCGATATGGAGGCAATCGCGGACAACCAGGAAGAGAGATGAGGAGGCTAGAGGCGCCTTCATAGACGACTTCATAGTTTCCATATTTTCAAGCTATAATGTTAAGTATAGTTAAGTTCATTATTTTGTATTTTTTCATATTAATTTTCATATTAAAATTCATAGGTGCCCCTCTAACAGCAATGTTTGAGAAAGATTAGGGAAATACCCAAGACAATAGGTAGTTTTTGGAAAAGATAATTAGAAATAAATTAAAGAATAAACAGACAAATCATTGAAATAAAAGAATACAGAATAAAATCTCAAGTGCCCGTGGTTGCGTTTTAGAGGTCATCTTTGCCTAAGACGTAACTTGTCTGAGCGGATCCTTTTCTGGAGTCCGAATACTACGAGGTACAAGCGGGCAGCAAGGGGATCCATGAATTCATCCACCCTGCTACTCGGATAAAACAAGGAACTTTCGACACCACGAGCCGAGTACCTGTCGAGCACTACTGAGCCCTGACAAGCCCACGTTAGCCCTAATCTATGGGTTTCCGAGGTTATCTCTGCGCAGGATTTAGCTATGGAGGACCCTGGTCGGACTGAGTTACCACCCCAACCATAAAAGAGTCCTTACAGTTTGGCGTACGGGCAGGGATATACTACGGTTAATGTCTGCCATCAAAGGTGCCGTATTCTGCGATGCGCAGCATGGCTTAAAAACCGATGATTCGACCACATGGGGATTTCCAAGAAAAAAAATACCGCTTACAAATCGATGCCAATCCACGCCCAACCAGCCCAATGCTGGTGCCGCCTGAGTAAGTTCATCAGCGTCATCGTATAATAAAGTCTCACTTCTGTAGCAACGACACCCACGAAAAGCAACGATGACCACGGCGTCATTGTATAGGCGTCCTGATGACGAAGAAGCGCAGAATAATCGTGGGGACCATGTACAAAATTTTGTGCATAGCATTATTTTTAGCCGCACATTAGCACAAGATATAAAGCGGAGTTTCGTACAACCGGAGTTTCGTACAGTAGGGTCCAAAAGCCAACGACGCAGCCAAAGATACATCCGACGACGAAGCACACGACACATCCAACGATGCAGCCACAACGAGACCCAAAGACACAGCCCGATGCACGATTTTTCCACAGGCGTTATTACCACAACAGATGCCCCGCAGCCCGATCTCAGCAGCAGTCCTCCGCGAAAGGCTTCGCGGATGGGAAATTTGTTTCAATGGAACAACAGACCCGGTCCATTTCATCGAATGCGTCGTCAAGGGCGCCACCGCCTATAATGTAAAGATCCGTGAGGTTCGGCGAGCCATGTCTGGGCTCCTGACTAGCTGGGCCGAGGACTTTTACTGCGCGTACCAAATTCTGGAAGGGAGCTTTCCGGAAGGAATTCTTGGAATTTTTCCTTCCCCCGCGGCTATTACCAGCGGCTCGAGGATTCGATTAGAGCGCAATTCCAGAGGACCGGAGAGTCCTTTGAGGTATTTGTAGTGAAACTACGGCTCATAATGGAACCACCGCTGGCCACCGCATACGAGAATGCATGGGACCGAAACCCAACCTGGCACGCCCTCCTGGTGCCCCATACAGCAGGGAGGCCCTACGAAGTACTGCTGTAGCACACATGATCACGCACGAAAACGTGTCTTCGTCAATGGGGCGCTTGCGCCGATGTGGGGAAGTTGGACACGAGAGTGCGGAAGAAGGGAAAGAAGGACCATTAACTGCCTTCGATCGACGGGAAATGGACGTTTTCTTCGCACATGACGGGAGCAAGCGGAGGGAAGATCGTAGCACGAACCTCGATCGAAGGCCAGGACTTCTCGGCCACCATAGACATAGGCATCAAAGAAGCGGTCGCCGGTCACCTAGATTCGCGATCCAACATGAAGCTAAAAGATCCTTCTTACAAGGATCTCTCTGACGGACGGATCGCCCATGACGGTCACTAAAGTGCTAAAAGTGCCGCCCGTGGAATCTTTGCCTACCTAAGGAGCAACGCCGGAGGGTACTAGAGGAGAGTCATGACCGGCTCTCTATCCGGAAGACGTCGGATCATTCAGCGCAACAAGAGAGAGAGTTCTCGAACCCAGCGATCACACACAGAGTGAGGCCGAGGAAAAAATTGACGTTTGTCGACGTTTGACCCCTTGGGATTTCTGTGATGTCTGATGACAAATTATTGTTGAAAAATATTTTTTTTTCGAGAAAAACAGAGGTCTAGAGAAGGAAGATCCCATCGGATGAGCCATTACCGTCTGAGAAGTACAAAGCCTTTATGGTTTGGGGTAAGAAAATGGACAAAGTGCAACAGTTTCGAAGCCCACGTCACTATTTTGGATCTGGGCTGATGAAGACTATCGAGATGCACGTGTTTGTGGATGCGAGTCTACCGGAGGATCGCGAATGAGGACGGCGATGACGTCAATCGATGACGATTCCACGGTTAGAGCTGCAGGCAGCAGTTCTGGATGGATACTGTCAGACCATAGTGTGCCACTGCAGAGATTCTACTATGGACCAATTCGTAGACAATGCTGCGTTGGATTGGCAGCACGCACAGGCGCTATAAGCAGTTCGTAGTGAACAAAGTACCCGAGATTCTTGATCCTGTGATGCTTTTCTGAGGAGACCAGCAGGCTGCTGGCCAGGAACTGCACCCGCCGACGATGCGAACGCATGAGAGGAAGATGAGATGCCGAGTGAGTCGGGTCGGGTGAGTAACTGTAGCTGAGTGTGAAGCAGCTGAGAATTTGTTGGTCCGTAGAGCACATTGTGAGGTCCTCCCTGACGAGATGCGAACTGCAGAGATAAGAGAGATCTGCGGTAAGAGTTCTATTGTATTAGGATTACTTACTTTTAACTTGTATTCCCCAGCAGGACATACATGAATTTATAAGTTGATTATACACTGAGGGCTAGCGTATTGAAGGCGGGTTGCCATATCGCCGCCCATATGTAGTAGGCAACTTCCACCCGAGTGGCGACAAGGCTGATACAGTGATCTTTTATCGACCTATTTTATCGACTAAGGTATGTTTACATTATCGGAATTCATTCAATTCATTCGTGTAGCTTAAAATCGTATCCTCACATAAGGTGAATGAGTTGTTTAAATATATGTTCGAAGGTTAAAAGGTTAGTGAGTAGCACCGATAAATCAGGAAAAGATTTATCATCTCTAGTTGCCTAAGCCATTTTCCAAAATGTGTATTGCAAGGTTCTCCAATTACGTTATTCCCATTTATTTGGGAACGCCATATGTCTTAAACTAAGACTTTTTTTATTATCATAAGATCGACCAATATGATCTTTAACAATTGTCTGATCGTCGGAATTTTGCCAGTGTACAAGAATATTTATTAACCCAAATAATTTTTAATTCAAATAAAACCCTAGGTTAAATCCAAAACATGCCCAGTATTTTTTCGTACCACAATCAAAGCTAATCGTTTGGCAGTGTCTGATCCGTTGTAATGAGCCAGGTCCATGCCATAGGTGTAATAGGTTCTAACATCCAAATGAATGCGCAAGTGTGGCAGGATCGCCATGTAATATGTTCTAAGTCTCTTTATTAGATTTTTATCATCTTCGGAGCAACTGTTGTTGCCGCTCCGAGCTCATAGGAGTTTCTGGTTTACAAATTTACTTATGAGTTAAAAGAAGTCTAAGTCCCGTAGCTGCGCTGCCCAAAGCGGCAGCGGAGGGACGGTTATGTATTCTTAAATATTTATATATGAATATATATTTATATTATGTTCGCTTAGGCGGAGGTATGTGGACATGCATAAGGTCCACTCGTGTTACGTATATGCGGACATATGCACTTTTCGGCGTACAGCAAAGGCACAGCGAGCGGTTCATATTTCGGTGCACTTAGGTTTATGACCGAGACCTTGGATAACATAAACACTGCGACAAAGTGTTACAGTGTGTACCCTTTAAGTACTCTTGGTACAGTGGGTGGTCGATATATATATATATATGATATTAATAGTGCATATATGTGCATATTACACCGTGTTCTTCGTTTAACATCGTTTGGATTTGTGGCGATTTCGAAACAAAGCCTTTAAGGTTATCCATTATGGTTTATGGTAGCTTTTATGGTATCTGATGGGCTTGAATTTCAGGATTAACGCGTTTTAATATCTGGGTTGTAATTAATTGCTGTTATATTTGAACTCTGTAACTTAATTATTTAGCTGTGAGCAACGAACCCAGAAATCAGACACTTTTATTGATATACTTATAAAAAAAAAAGCGATAACGCATAATGGAAAAATGTCAGCCTCATATTAGGATGCCCCATTTCTAGAATACCTGGATCTTCGTTAAGTTCAGAGAATTCCGTATTGCGACGTTGAGTTGCATAAGCCCTAGTTAGAACGTCGGGTACATAGTTTTGGATTACCTCCGACATCTTCTCATTATTTCATCAACGAGATACTGGATTTAATGTCTCTGAAAATAAAATATTATTAAAAGTCGATTCTGATTTTGTAAGAATAATAATTGGTTTCTCCATATTTCCTGTTTTAAATATTATATATGCATTCCTTGCTGTTCAAGTTTCCTTGGAAGTTCAAGTTTGAACATCGGCGAGTGCAGTCGTGTTCTTTTTTCCTGTCTTCTTATCGTCATCTAAAATTTTATATAAATCCTGTGAGCGAAAGGCGCTTAGTGCGATGAACTTCGTACTTTTTGTGTAATTAAACGAGAAGAAAATCTAAAACAATAAGCTATGAGTGAATTCGACACTTATAAGGAGCTCCAACGCCAGCAAGACGACCATCGGCTCTCTCTGCAACGCAAAAACGCATAGCACACAACCGCGATCAATAACCCCAAGCCCGATTAATGAACTCAATCCAACATCGCTAGTTAGAGCGCGCTCTTGCTCTCCAGCACTCCTGCTGGACAAAACCCCATACCCTTTCCTCATGCCAACCTGCTTAGCCACGGTCACCAGTACAGTGACGTTAGCAGCAACAACTACAATAGTATCACTAGCGCGCTCTCTTCAAAATAATGTTCGGCCGTACAGACTGGTATGGATCGGTACATACAAATATAACGTAAGCTCCGCAGAACTCTAGACTTGGTAATTCTGCTAAAATAACTCGCGGCACATCAAAACAATCTACAATAGAGAAGCCTATAGAAGCAAAGAGATTTGGCTATTTTGGCAGATAAATCCGACGATATACCTCCTGAAAACATCGTAGGGGACAATAATATACCTAAGCCGCCACAGATTTACATTCGAGAGAAAAGTTATCGGATAAAATAATTTCCACATTATTCCATCAACAAAGGGAAATATTCATGAAACAATAGTTCATACTAATACGAAAGTAAACTACAAAATTTTGTCGAAGTATTTAAACGACAACAATAAAAACTTCTACACGTACCAATTAAAAAGCAGCAAAGGCCAGCAAGTAGTACTTAAAGGTATTGAACCGGAAGTAACACCAGATGAAGCACTAAAGGAGAAAGGTTTTAATGTATAAAATGCTATAAACATTTTTAACAGGGAAAGAAAGGCTCAACCTCTTTTCAAGGTAGAACTTGAACCCAATTTTTACTCTTCAGTTCCTACTACACCGCAGAATAACCGTAGAAGAGCCGCATAAAAGAAATGGGCCGGTGCAGTCCTACTACACCGCAGAATAACCGTAGAAGAGCCGCATAAAAGAAATGGGCCGGTGCAGTGTAACAGGAATATTGCCACATAAGGTCTTATTGCAGGCTTCGTCCGTTTTTTGTGGAGACCTTCATGACTCCCACAAATGTTAAAAAAATAAGATCTTCCTTATAAAGAACAGCATAAAAAGTGGAAACTGTGGATGTAACCATATGGCTAACTACAGGGGCTGTCCAGTCTGTAGAGAACTGAAAAGACGTAAACACCAAAGAGAGACCACTGCTCGCACACTTATAACACCTATGAAATCTACGCGCGATGTCTTCCCCCCTACAGCCGTGAAATCTTCAGCTAATAATGAGTTCACCGACAAACCCGTAAGCTTTGCAACTGCTCTAAAAATGGGATTGGACAAACCCGTAAGCTTTGCAACTGCTCTAAAAATGGGACTGGAAAGTACCGATTCCACCAAGCCACGATCATCAGTTTCCCCTCATCAACCAGGTGAAAAGTCTACGAACAAAATTGAAACAATTATATGTAATCTTCAACAAAGTATGATGGATTTCATGTCATTCATGCAGACATCTATGCAAGATTTTATGCAAAACCAGAACATTTAGATTGAGCTGCTTGTTGCTCAAATCAGAATAAGTAATCAATTGCTCCACTCCGTAAAGCACTGTGGAACACCAACGGCGTCTCACAACGCAAACTCGAGTTATCTCGATTCCTTAATAATAACCATATCGATGTACTGCTACTTGCAGAAACTTATCTTACAAATAAATACAATTTCCAAGTTCGAAATTCCTTTTTTTATAACACGAATCACCCAGACGGGAAAGCACACAGGGGTTTTGATCACTGGGATTCTCTCACTGGGATTCTGATTAAAAATCACATTAAACACTGCTTCCACAATAGTATCGCCACTAACTACATGCAAGCTACATCTATAGATATACAAATGGAACACCGTTCCTTAAAGCTTGCCGCCGTATACTGTCCTCCTCCTTTTACAATATCCGAATTCCAATTCATGAACTATTTTAACTCTGTAAGCGAACAATATATAGTAGCAGGAGACTTTAATTCCAAGCATACGCACTGGGGATCTCGACTTGTGACTCCAAAGTGAAGGCAGTTGTACAATGCAAAAATCCTTCACATATCACTCGTCAGAGAAGAGACAGCACAAATCACAACAAAGTACTTCACAGGCTATTAGTACATCCAAATCATTTCGCGAGAGCCCTCACGCGAGTATCCAGCAGATCTCGTCTTCGCCGCAACGAACTTCCAATCCAGTTAAAATTAACCTGTTAGATAATGTTTTATTTTAAGATTTGCAACCTTATTGTTAGACTTATAAAGAGAAGATTCAATAAATAAAACCAAGCTTTATAAAAAATAAAATCTTTAATTCCAAAGAGTCGTTTCCCGTCGTATACCCCCCTTTTCCTCCGCTAAGACAGCATTTACAACTTAACATGTATAAAATATATTTGCTAATAAAAATTTTGAAGCTGCCGCTTATACGCTAAAAATAAGCAGTGATATTTATTTCCAATCGTTCAGTTATAAGGCACCTATAGAATAAAGTCGTCCGATCCTTATAAAATTTTCTTCATTCCTAATAGAAAGGAATTGGGGGGGACCAGAAGTTCGACGCACCTGCAATGGAGGAGGATTTAATATTTTTAGCCGGCAACGATTTAATGGAAGACGATTATCAGCTTACGTTTCCTAATGCCGATACTCTTTTGATGAAATAAGTATTGCGGAATCCATTGCGATGGATGCCGACGACATTTTAGGAATGACCGTGCCAAATTTAAGAGCTAAGCTGTTTGAACTGAACTTGCAAACGGCGGGGATAAAGAGAGTGTTGTAAGATTGGTTGTTTGATCATTTTAGGTTAGAAGCAAATAAAAACGTAGAAGAAGAGAAGATTTCACTATCTTCAAACTCGTCAAAATACCCAGGAGCACCGCAAATTTTTAGATCAAGGTTCACTTTAAGGGATATGCAGGACAGTGTCTCTTCGTTTTCAGGGTCAGAACAAGAAGACGTCAATCATTGGGTGTCTGAGTTTGAAGACGTTGCGTTTACTGTTGCCTGGAACGAGATGCAAAAATTCAAAAATAGGTACTGGTTGTGATTTAATGGTGTATATTCAAAACATTACATCAACAATATGTTGTTTATTTTTTTACTTGCGGATGGCACCACGTCACAGGCTGCTAAGTCACTCCAAAACAAATATGCCAAAATTATTTTCTCTCGCCGCTGCGTACAACTAAGCAATTTTTAGTTCACTGGTAGATGGCGCTTTGCCACTGACAAAAAATATCCAGCTCCTTTTCTTTTTCTAGCATATGGAAACTTATTTTCCAACCTCCTTCAACAATTAGATGCTGAAAAGGCATAAAAACATACCTCCAAACAATTGTTAGTTTATTGTTTCACTTGTGGATTGCGCATTACAACTCCCTAACAATTTTAAGATTCTTTCTTCTCTATTGGATGGCACTTTGCCACTCCCAAACTATTTTAAGTTTCTTTTATAATTGTAGATAGCGCTTGCCACTCCCAAACTATTTTAGGTTTCTTTTTCACTTGTAGATGGCGCTTTGCCACTGACTAACAACTTCCAGCTCCTTTTCTTTTCACCGCTACGGGCGCTTCGCAACTGTTGGGACAAAACCGAAAATAAGTTGAAGATTCCTACACGAATGCGAAAGAGACAATGAAAATTTGCAAAAGTGCACTTTTGCACTAAAAAAAGAACTAAAATGTTCTTTGTTAAGAACTGGCTACTGACCGCAACCGTTTCCCAAGATTTAGCACATTTCAAATATTGAAAGGATTAACAATGAGAAAGTAAGACGACCATATAAAAAAACTTTTTAAGGAAATGCAAATCGTAGAGTTAAACGGTAAAATGACAGAGATACGACAGCAGGCGCAAAAAAATATTGACTAGGTAAGAAAATAGAAAATATTTCAATGAGAAAAGAAAGGAATGTATAGAGTATAACGTTATAAAGTATAGGAGAGTTAATTGGCATGAAGCTTAGGCCAAATTTTTCGGCCCTTATAAGGTAACAAAATCATGGTCGATATGAAGTCAAAAGAGAAGGAAATCACGAAGGGCCAAAGCAAACAACAACTTCGGCACATGAAGAAATTCAGTTCATTAAGGGTCGAATGATAAATTAGTATGCCCGAATGTGGGATTGGGATGTTTTAGGATATTAAGGCAGGGCCACACTTGGGAAAATACTATTTGCCAAACACCAATCCGTATATGCTTATGCAACAATGTCTGTCGTTGATCAGTCGTAGTCGATTAAAAGAAGCAAGAAGTCGTGGATTAATATTAAAAAAAATAGGAATAGGCACAAATCCTTAGGAGTACGATAACCTTTCTGGAATATACGATGTGCATACAGACACAAGCAAACACGGTTTCGGTGGCGCTTTGATTCGAAAAGATTCAGAAGACCAGCAGTTCCATCCAATAGAGTATATGAGTCACAAAACGAATGCTTGCAAAGCGAAATATAGTGCATATGAGTTAGAAGTTTTAGCTGTAGTGAATGCTTTTAATAAATGGAGGGTACTTGCTAGATAAGAAGTTCAAAGTAGTAACAGATTGCAGTGCTTTCTCGATGAAATTTTTTTATACCCTTGCAGAGGGTATTATAATTTTGGTCAAAAAAGTGTAATGCAGTGAAGAAGACATCTCCGACCCTATAAAGTATATATATTCTTGATCAGGATCACTTGCTGAGTCGATATAAGCATGTCTGTCTGTTTCTACGCAAACTAGTCTCTCAGTTTTAAAGCTATCGTCTTCAAACTTTGCACACACCCTTCTTTCCTTTGCATGCAGTATATAAGTCGAAACGGCCGGGATCGGTCGACTATATCCTATAGCTCGGGAATATGATCGGGAATGCCATAACTTCGTTGGTTTCTAAGTTAGAAGGATGGCACTTTGTATGGATTCCACTTTGTGTAAAATAATTCGACATGCCAAATTTATTAAGGCCGACTATATCCTATAGCTGCCATATAACTGATTGATCGGGTACATTCAATACTCACTCAGGTGTGCCCTCTTTTCTTCCTTTGTGCCAACGTGACGTAGCACTGCAATCACTGGCGACGAAATTCACCACTGTGTACGGCCAGTCGGACCGTGATGCTAATTTCGACAAAGGTCCTTCGAAATCCGCACATACCATCAGCATTTTCCCTGCGTCCTGCATCTGACATGTTTTGTACCGCATGCATGTTTTGCACTGTCTGCCATACTTCCTAGTGATCCAAGTGATCAACTCATCACTTCCAGCTCCCTAGAAAACTTGATCCGGATTCGCCACCGTTAATCCTTATTTCCAAAGAGTCGTATCCCGTCGGATTTCCATTGGTGGGCTCGCTTTCTTACCCCCTTTTTCACCCGCTAAGACAGCATTTACAACTTTACTTATGTTGAAAAAATAGTTTAATTAGAGGGCATTATAATTTTTTCCACTTAATTGGAAGAACACATCTAGTCTGTAAAGAAAGTTTTTAAAAAGTTACGAAGCTCAAATTTTAAACTTGACATATGCGAATTGGTAAAGAAAGAACAGTATTCTTAGGACACATTATTAAATGATTACTACTACTTAATTTCGATTACTAAAAACTCCGAATCATTTTTTGGGTTATGTGGATTTTACCGAAAATTTATCATCGTCATTTGAAACGCTAAAGAAATTTACAACTTCATATCCGATACTAATCTACTGACAACTGAGCTTTTATTATTAGATCGTAAGAGTGGCCCGAACCTTATGAGAATTTCACCATAAAATAAATTCGCTAATAAAAATGTTGGATACTGCCGCTTATCTGCTTAAAATAAGGAGAGTTATTCATTTCCGATCGTTCAGTTATATGGCACCTATAGAATATAGTCGTCCGATCCTTATAAAATTTTGAGGTATGATTTTTTGATTTAATGGAACGCGATCATCAGAGTTCCAGCTTACATTTCCTAATGCCAATACTCTTTTGATGAAACAAGTATTTCGGACTTGTAATGGGTAACGACTGGATGTTGCTCTCCCGCACGTTACGTGGTTCCGGCTCTGGCTCGTCGGTGGCGTGGTGTTAGGGGGTTTGGCCAATACCGGGTGCCTTGTCGGGACTTATTATTATTTACTTAGACAAACGTGCGAACAAAATAGGACGAAATAAGCTACTGGATGAGCTAAGACCGTAAACTGAGACATACTACAAGAAGAAACAAAAAAACAGAAGACACAAATTTGTAGAGTCGGTCCGAATCACTCCTTGATGTTTTAGGAGCTAACATGGCCCTCCCTTCCGTGATCATGGCTTTTCCGCAATCTTAAGGGTTTTTCCACGATCCCTTGGCTGGCAAGCGCTACTGAGGCGGGTTTAGGAAATCAAAAAAAATTTTGTTTTAAGCGGACATTATAAATTAATTTATTACCTTTAAAATGGATATATTAAAATCTTTGGGGTGCTTAAGCTTCTTCGCATGGCAGAATTTAAATTAATAAAAGGGTATAAATATGCAAAAGTTTATAACTAGGTTTTCAAAATAAGGAAAAATTCGTACAAATTATGATTCAACCTCAAATATAGGGTTTAACATGTAAAAATGGTGACAGTGATCGTTTGCCATGTAATATTTAAAGGGTTAAGATAATATTTAATTCATTCATTGGGGTTCATCGGGGTTATTTCAATTTAGAATTAGAATTATAAAAAGGTTTGGAATTATGGTTGGTTAAACGAACTCACTCAGTTACTGCATCCACCGTCGAAAGCTTTCGCTGGCTGCTGCGCTGTGAAAAAAAATGTTTATCGCACAAAAATAATAATTCTTTAAATTGAACGTAACTTTGTAACCGCGAATTCCTGACTAAGGGAAATTTTTGTTGCTTTCTGTTTTTTTTCTTTTTTTTTCCCACTCCACCATAATTACAATTAATCCCTAAATTCACAATAGTCTTTCCTTTTAAAAAATAACATTTTAACTTAATATAAGCTCGTTACAGCTGTTTTACAAATTCTTATGCTATCCCTTTCACCACTCTAACTAGGGTTCAATGAACTCTGGGGAGCATTGGGGAGCTATGCTCTGTCACTCCTTCTCCCCGGTAATTCTCCACCGCGTGTTATCGCCTTTTCGCTCTTCTTTCGCAAAATCGCAACGGCTCCCTCGCTACCTCTGCCTGACTCCCATACTCCTTTACTTAATCGTGGATCACATGAGACATTTGGAGCTTTTTTTTTTTCCCACTTCTCTTTTTGGCAAGGTGCGTTTGGAGCTGGGTCGAGCGGAGTGTGGAGGTTAATAGACAGCGGTTACATTCTTACACTATTTGAATTACACGACTAAAACTAGAGAATTCTCTAAATTTACATTTTAACACTACTTGGGACAGATTAGGCTGATTTAGGGTCACAAATTCCACTGTTTAAAAAAAACCCGATTTTTGGATTATTTCCCTTTTTTTTCCTTTTTTTTTTCTTTTTTTTTGTTTTTCCTTTAAAAACTTATAAATTAGCCTAGTCCAAAATAAAATTGTTTTTTTATTCTCTTTTTTTTCCGCCGATAATCTCTCGCGGCGAGGCAGAACTTCCCGAACCCGCAACAGGGATCACTTCACTCCCGGGCTCACGCCGACTCCGTTGCCTTAAAATCGCGAACTGATCCCGTCCCGGAGCTTTGCTTCTTCGCCTAGGGTTCCTGACTTTGAGAGCGGTGTTGACTCCAATCTAGCCGAAGTACGCGGAATTAAAATTCTCCTCTCTTATAATACCTTCGCTAACCCCCGCGCTTACCTGCCGAGACTGCGCCAACCACACAAATTACTAATACTTTGTACTAGGTAATAATTTTACCTTTACACTTTTTTTCCCTTTTTTTTTTTTTCTTCTGTCCCTTTTCCTGGGTTTAGGTCGAGGTACCTCTCTGGACGGTGTCCCGATGGGAAAAGAAAGGGTTTTCAGCCGAGAGCTACTAGGAACCCAGTGCCCGCTGTTCGGGAGATTCTAACGAGTTTACCCGGTTCTAAATTTTTCCATTTCTCTCGCTGGGGAGCAGCGCTGCCACTAAAATTAGCCCGTTTCTTTGCGACAGTTTGACAATAAGTCGCTCCAAAACCTCCTAAACAAAACTATTTGCTACAAACCTTTTACAAAATCCCCCCCGACCAAAATCAGAATTGGGGGTTGCATTTAAACTTCTCAACCCACAAGGCTGACCACTTGTAGCTAAGCCTGACGAATATCTTTGCCATGGTACCGACCGACAAGCTTTCCGTTCAAATCTTCTAGTTCGTAAATTGAGCCCCCTAT
Source organism: Drosophila atripex (assembly GCA_035045925.1). Classification (NCBI taxonomy): domain Eukaryota; kingdom Metazoa; phylum Arthropoda; class Insecta; order Diptera; family Drosophilidae; genus Drosophila; species Drosophila atripex. Next base: position 91,682 of record JAWNOP010000014.1, read on the forward strand.
TTTCCTTCTCACTCTAGCCTTTACAAATAAGGGAGCCAGCTTAGCATTGTAACCTGCTTGGAAACAGCTCTGTTTAAAATTCCTCCGATATACTTCCTGGCCAACCTTGTAAGATACTTCTCGCGCCCTAACGTTGTAATGTCGTTCATTCCTCTCATACTGTTTTCCCAATGTTTCAGCTGCTTTCTTCCTGATTACCTCTAGAGAGTCCTCACGGCTAAAAGTAGCTGCTTTGTCCTCTAGCATAGCCAACTTCCTCAATAAGGAGTATGTTGCACCAGATGTAATCATCTGCTGTCCAAAAACCATATAGTAAGGTGTGGATCCCAGACCGGAATGAGTTGCTGACCTCAGCGCACAGCTGATTTTACTAAGATTTTCATCCCAGTCCTTTTGATCGCTGCGAATATAAGCACGAATGCCAGCAATCACAGAGCGATTTACCCGCTCCGAAGCATTAGCCTGGGGTGCGTGAACCGCCGTTAAAGTGTGCGTGATACGATGACTCCTAAGCATACCTTGAAATTTCTCGGATCTGAACTGCGACCCGTTATCGGAAACAATGCTCTCAGGAAAACCAAATGTGTGAAAAAGATCCTCTTCTAAGTACTTTAGTACACCATCCGCTGTAAGTTTTTTCACGCCTCTAAGAAAAACGAATTTGGAATAATGGTCAAGCACAATAAAAATACCTATATTCCCACTACGAGACCTGGGATAAGGGCCTCAAAAATCAATGTAGAGACGCTGGAAAAACCTCTGCGACTCAACTGCCTTTCCTATAGGTGGCCTCAACGCCCTATTCGGTGCTTTAGTCATCCTACAACTTTCACAGGCTGAAATGTAGTCATTCACCATTCCTGGCCAGAAATAATATCGTCGAATTCTCTCCAAAGTTTTGTGAACACCCCCGTGAGACGCTAATGGATCGTCATGCGATTTCTTTAGCACCTCCTGAATCATAGCCTTCGGTATCCACAATTTCCACGCGTACGCATCATTGAGCAGTTCGCCTTTCGAATGTTCGGTGCGTCGATATACCAAGGAATCCACGATTCTCAGATCCGGAAAGTTATCCAAATTACTTTTAATTCCCTCCATTAATTGTATATACTCAGCGGACTTAAACTGTTCTGAGTCGATGTCCACCAGCAACCCGTTCTTAAAATCTATTGCCGCTATCTGTTCATGCTCAATTCTAGACAAAACATCGGGAACAACATTTAGCGTGCCCTTTCGATGCTGGATTGCAAATCGAAACCCTTGTAACTTTAAAGCCCACCGTGCCAATCTAGTATTTAGATCATTCTGCGACATTAGCCACTTCAAGGACGCGTGATCCGTGATGACGGTAAAATCTAGTCCTTCGACATAAGCTCGGAATTTTTAATGCTTACTAAGGCCGCAAGGCACTCCTGCTCTGTAACTGTGTAATTCCTTTGCGCTTTATTTAACTTCTTTGATACAAAGGCTATAGGTAATTCGTCCCCAGTAATAGACTTCTGCACTAGGACCTCTCCTACTCCCGTCTTACTAGCATCACAATGTATGAAAAAGGGTCTCTCAAAGTCTGGGGTCTGTAATACCGGCGCACTTCCTAACATAGCCTTCAACTTCTCAAATGCTTCTTTACCTTCTTGGGTCATCACAAATTTAGGTTTGTTTTGTAAAAGATCGGTCAAAGGAGCCGATACTGACGCAAAATTGTTTATAAATTTCCTGTACCAACCGGCTAATCCCAAAAAGCTTCTTAACGCCTTGAGTGATGTTGGTAACGGAAAATTTGTAATGGCCGAGACTTTGTCAGGGTCCGTTCGAATACCACCCTCACCTATTATGTGGCCCAAATATTTTACGGTTTTCCTACAGAACTTGCTTTTCTCCACATTCAAGGTTAAGTTAGCTTCTCGGATCTGTTTAGCTACAGTCTCCAAAACTTTCAAATGCTTATCAAACGTATCGGAGATAACCAATAAATCGTCCAGGTATACAAAAACTTCGTTTCTGAGTGATGCAGGTATTACCTTGTCCATTAACCTCGTCATGGTTTGTGGAGCGTTGCAGAGGCCAAAAGGCATAACTTTATAATGATACAAAGGCCGCCCTGGTATCGTAAATGCAGTTTTCGCTTTCGATAGAGGATCCAAAGGGATTTGCCAAAACGCGTCTTTTAAGTCAAGGCTACTTATAAAATTTGCCTTAGGTAACCGGCTAAGTATGCCATCGATCTGAGGAAGCGGATATGCATCCTTTTCCGTCACTGCGTTAACCTTTCTGCTATCGAGACATACTCTTACTTTGCCTGGCTTTTGCACCAGTACTACTGGCGAAGACCACGGACTGTCGGACTCCTCAATAACCCCAAGTTTTAGCATCCTATCCACCTCGGCATATAGCAATTTTTCAATGGCCGGCGATACTGGGAAATGCCGTTGCTTAATGGGCTTCGCTGTCCCCGTGTCTATTGCATGGCTTAAAACGGAGGTCCTACCCAGTCCCGATAACGCAAATGATGGAAAGCTTTTAATAACTTTTTCTAATTTTAGTTGCTGCCATCTCGATATCGAGTGCTGCTCCGCATCTCCTGAGATCTCTGAGATAGCAAGGGTCGGCGGCAACAGCTCATAAGCTGTCCAAAAATCTATTCCTAAATAAATATCTTGCCTTAGAGAGGGGATTATATGAAATTCTAATTCCCTTTTAATTCCTTTATAATCTATCTCTGTCTTAAATTTACGTATTATTTGTGGCTTGTTTCCATCGGCAGTACATACACCACCTAAAACCTTGTTAAAAGGCTTTCTACTGCATATATACTCCCAGCCAGCTGCCCACCTATACACGATATAGCAGCGCCTGTATCTAGCAACCCTCTTCTTTTCTTTTCTAGCAACGTAACTTCTGCGTAAGGCCTATTGTCGCCAACCTTTTTCCTAATACTAGCAATTTCTTTTACTGTCTTCCAGTAATTTTTTTGACGCCGCCTGTTTCGCGAGACAAACCTAGCCTCGTTCTTTGGTATTGCCAAGTTTAATGTTCGGAACTTTTCCAGCTTCTTATGCCAGACTTGCAGTCTCAAATCTCCGGAAGGTGGATTTTCTACACTAAGCGCTCCCTCCCCTCTAACTAATGCTGGTCCTCCAAGCCTGACTGTCGGTTGGGAACACTTGCCTTGGAACGCGGTGTTGCAGTGTTCCTGTGGGAGTTTTTTGTACATCTTTCACAAGAGGGTTTGTAAGCGTTAGGAAGGCCACAACCATAACAAAAGATTTTCCTTTTTGATGCACAATCTTGGTATCTATGCCCTTCCTTTCTGCAGTTCCAACATACCAAGGAAAATGCTCCTATCTTCTCTTGAAGCTCATCCTCCCCAAATTCTACTGCATCGTCGCCTTCCGCCTCCTCGCAAAGTTCACTAATAGGTTTTCTTAACGGGAGTGGTTTTTGGTAACCGTGGTGTTTACGCATCTCTTCTATAAAGAATTCCCTTTTCCTAACCGTATCCCTCAAATTCTCCATGGACTCGAAGTTTAAATTCAGAATCTCATGCTGGATTTCTGGACGTAGATTACGCCGCACTATCTCCACTAGAGTTTCGTCGGATATGGGCTTGCTAAGTCTGTCGGTAAGCTTTAAAATGGAATCATAAAAACTTTCAAATGATTCCTTATCCCACTGCTTTCTGTCCCTTATCATTTGACGAATATCTACATCGGTTCTTGAATCGCGGAATTGCTTTCTTAATGCTGCACAAAGCTCCTGCCAACGCACCACTCCTACGGTCTTATGATGACGCCAAAAGAAATCAGAGGCCTTTCCTTCGAATAGCATATTTGCATTCCCGCATAAGAGTGAGAAATTCCCCTCTAATGTCTGATGTGTGAGAGCCTCGACTCTGTAAATGAAACTATCTACTCCTATTGTGTCTCCCGATTCCGAAAACCTTAATTTCCAGTTCGATAATATGTGCCCGACTTTGTCGGGTCTTTGTGCCAAATCCGAGCTTAGGGATCTGGAGCTAGTGGGTCTCTGTTGAACCGTATAATGCTCTGTATGTGGCACGTTAATTTCCAAAACCTGCTCTAGGGAGGAATTCCTACTTGTATTAGGATTGATCGTTGCCCTTTGTTGATCTATATTGCTCATATGCGCTTCTACATTTGTCTGTATTAGGTTTGCCATCCTCTCAGTGAGCTGAGTTAGTAGCTCGTTTTGCATTGCCTTTACGGCTGCTGAAATTTCTGCTGTTATTTGACTCATTTCTTCTGCTGGTGTATTGTCGCCTGCGTTGTGATCCTGCCTAGACCGCTCCTGGCTGGTTGAAGCTGATAAGTCGAACTCGCTTCCACTGCGCGAAATTGTTTCGAGCCTTGTACGCTGCCTAGTTTGAATTGCTGAAGTCGGAGGTTGCGAAATACGTTGGTCGATACAGACTGACTCACAAATCGGACAAGTTCTTTTGACTGCTAAATGTGTCCTCAGGCACGCTTTATGGAATACATGCTGACACTTGGTTTTATAGCTATCAGCTGCCCTGATCTCAGAGTTACACAATTTACACTCAGAACTAGGAGGATGTCCCTCTTTTTGAGGGGATAGATCGAGACCCATAAATGTCTACGTTTACTTATTTTAAATCCCAAATTCTACCAATATGAATGAGATAATAATAAAAAGGTAAATAATAATATAAGGTAAATTAAGATTTATGATACTTGTAATTTAAACGTAATTTTGATTTCCTTCTACCTACGCACTCTGAAACGCAGCCAGCTATCGACCGTCTTCACAAAAATGTAAATAAAATAAGAAAGAAGAATGGAAACAAACAATGATTTGTGGACATGAAGCCTTATGTGTAATATGACTCCTCATGTTCTCCATGCAAATGAATCGCTTGATTATACTTAAAGAATTGTTTCTCATCAGAGCTTTTATCCGTGGTCACGAGCTCTACTTTGAAGTAAAGTCAACGTGCATTCCAAGCGTCTTATATAGCTCTTTAAGAATAACCAAAGATTAATGATGAAAAGAGGAATAGAAAAATAAACAAAGAAATGGGGAGCTATTACTGAGACTAAGTGGTCAGTAGCCAACTGCTAGCAGCTTAGCAACTGAGTCCCAATCCTATGTCTCAGTTAGCCCACTACTTTTTCTCCTTCAGTCGTCACTTTTGAACCCACATGTCACTGGACAGGATATCTGCCTAAGGATGATCATCCTGTTTTCCAAATGACGATCCAGGAACCAAAAATGACAAAAGAACGTGCAGGAAACTAGTTAGTTGCCGCTAAGTAAGGTGATGTCTCCCCCACCTAACTTTTGACAACCGACCCAATTTAGTCGCTGAGGAGAAATTAAAGCTAGTTAAATTTTGATTATAGCAAGAAACAGTTACGGTCTAAATTTTAGTGAGTTTCCTAGACTTAATATTATTTAAAACTTTTCCAAAAAAAATCTAGCCTCACGATTGGGCGCCAAAATAATAATAATATCTTTCTATTTAAATAATTCATTACTGTAATGGGTAACGACTAACAGGCTGGATGTTGCTCTCCCGATATGACCCGCACGTTACGTGGTTCCGGCTCTGGCTCGTCGGTGGCGTGGTGTTAGGGGGTTTGGCCAATACCGGGTGCCTTGTCGGGACTTATTATTATTTACTTAGACAAACGTGCGAACAAAATAGGACGAAATAAGCTACCGGATGAGCTAAGACCGTAAACTGAGACATACTACAAGAAGAAACAAAAAAACAGAAGACACAAATTTGTAGAGTCGGTCCGAATCACTCCTTGATGTTTTAGGAGCTAACATGGCCGTCCCTTCCGTGATCATGGCTTTTCCGCAATTTTTCGCGCGGTTCCCACTGCATACGTACAGCCCACCTCCCGTCCAACCGACCGAGGGACGCTGCCGCATAACGTACGACTCGAATCGCGGGGATAGATCCGAGAGAGTAAAAGAGAGGAATAGGAGTATGAAATCACGAGGAAAAGTGTTGCAAAGATAAGGTGTTTAGTATAATGGATTTAAGATTGTTAGTAGAGCAAAGGGACAAAACGTGGTAGAGACCATTGTAGTCCGAACATAAAACCCTGAACGGATCGTGTTGGGCATATGACGAGCTACAATGGCTAAGGAGTAGAGGACGAAAGTTTCGAGTCCTTCTACTAGGAACGTTGAAATTTAAGCGTGTTAATAAATGCTGGCTGTCTACATTACCATTAATAAGATTAAATAGAAACATGACACCCAGCATCGTTCTACGGTTTGTTAATGATGGTAAGTTGATTAATAAAAGTCTACTATGATAGGAGGGAAGGGATGTGTATAAAGTTTTTGTAATGTATGGGTCGTTGAATTCTTTTGACCATCTTTTAATAAAACCAAGCACACCCATCGCTTTATTAACCATGGTGGATATATGGTCGGTAAATTTAAGTTTCAAATCTAAAAGGACTCCCAGATCGTTAACCTGAGTTAAACGTTCTAAGGCGATCCCATCGCAGAGGCGATCCCAGAGAAAGTACGTAGCCTGGTGAGGGCTAGATCGATAAAATGACATGAGTTTACATTTCGATCCAATAAGCTTTAGGTCATTTGCTAAGCACCAATTTTGAAATTTATCCAAATCGGATTGAAGTCTAGATTGGGCGCTAGTAGATCTATATTGAAGACAAAGCTTAACATCGTCAGCGTACATAAGTACTAGTGAGTCAGTTAAGGCAAGGGGCAAGTCATTAATAAACAAAGTAAAAAGTAAGGGTCCAAGATGGCTTCCTTGAGGCACCCCAGATGTGACGCGGATTGTACGCGAGATAACATCTTTAAAGAAGAGACGTTGGGTTCTTCCAGATAAGTAGCTCGAAATCCAGATAAGGAGATCAGTTGGGAATCCCATAAGACTGAGTTTACTTATAAGAAGCGAATGGTTAACAGAATCAAATGCTTTACTAAAGTCAGTGTAAATGACGTCTGTTTGTAAGCCATTCCGGAACCCATCCGTGACAAAAGATGTTAGCTCCAATAAGTTGGTGGTGGTGGAGCGGCGCTTCATAAAGCCATGTTGGCACGGGGATATTATTGAACTACATAGGTGTTGCAAATGTGGAGTAATAAGTTTTTCGAAAAGCTTTGGAATTGCTGACAATTTAGAAATGCCTCTATAATTTGAAGCATCCGATTTTTTCCCTTTTTTATGCAGAGGGATAATGTAAGATTCCTTCCACATAAGGGGAAAAATCGAGGTCTTCAGCGATAAATTAAAAAGTTTAAGAAGCGGTTTGCACAGGGCCACGGCGCAGTTCCTCAGCACACAGCCTGAGGGGCCTGGCGAATACACGGGCTTAACCCTAAGAAGATCCGATAACACACCACTTTGATCAAAAGATGGGCAAAAAATAAGGTTGGCTGATTGGATATTATAAGTGTAAGGCTGAGCTGGAGTGGTGCTATGTGAATACGTTGTTTGAAAAAACTTTGCAAAGACATCGGCCATTGCCAGATCAGTGTTCGCAGAAGAGTTCTCAAACGTAAGCAGAGACGGAAAAGATACAGATTTGCGCTTAGTGTTTACAAAGTTATAAAACTGCTTCGGATTCTGAGTAAACTGAATACGGCAGCGGCGGATATAACTCCTATAACATTCGGCGTTATGCACGGTGAAATTAGACCGAGCTACTAAGTATCTTGAATAACTAACTGTACAGCCAGATAATTTATGTTTATTTAAAAGTCTATTCATAACGTTCTTTAAATTTAATAGATGCCTTGTATACCAAGGTGAATTAATTGAACCAGAGGCAATATTAATATCTTCACATGCCAGTAAATCGGACCAATCAAATTCAAGAATTAACTCGTTTAGTTTAGTAAAAGTCAGCCTTACGGAAGAAACGTACTTTTTGAGATTTAAGTTTAGACTTAAGGTCAATTAAGCTATTGTTTTCGATTAAAACTTCAAGAGTGGGATGATACGGATCCTCAGGGTTAGAAAGGGGCAAAGTTCTAGAAAGAGCAATTCCATCAGGATCAGAAACGAAACACAAGTCACAGAGCACAAGAAACACAGCCGACCTAAGGAATTTCTAACGTGGTTAATTTGCCCGAGTGACATGTCGAACAGGGAAGTCGTGGCGCGAGTTAAGCATTAAGGACGGTGAATTCTGGTATAATATATCTGGTATATTGAAGTCCCCCAGAGCTACCAGCTCCCCGTCAGACAAACGATCCGAAACGACACGAATAGCGGACAAGTGTTGCCAGTATGTGGGCGGTTCCGACGAAGGTGGTATGTAAGAACAGGTAACGTATAAAGATTGACCGGACAGAATGATTTTAACGCAAAGAAATTCTATGTCACCAAACTCTTGTGATTTTACCTCTTCAGAAGCGAATTTTGAGTCTACAGAAATTAGCACTCCTCCTCCCCCTCGCAGTGTTCTATCACGTCTAAAAGTGGTGTACTTATTTGGGAAAACTTCGGAGCTTAAAATCTCCGGCTTTAACCAAGTTTCTGTAAAGACTATAATGTGAGATGCAAAGGAAGTACTATCAGAATACAGTTTGGGAAGTTTACTACGTAGCCCTCTACTATTCTGATAGGTAAGTGTTAGTGAAGAAATTAGTTTTTTGAGGGTGAGGAAGATGAGGTGGAAGGTTGGTCAGTGGCTCTAACATGTGGGAGTTTCACTCCCACAGGCTTGGTAATTTTTTTCTTCACCGTACTTGGCTGATGTTCTTGGAAAAAAAGCTGGGGGATCAGATCGCCTTGAACATCTGCACTGGCACACGTATTTTGAAAGATGACGTGTGCCTGGTGTATGAATATTTAAATTTTCTAATATCTGCCACCTTAATATCGGCTTTTGTTATAAATATGCTTTGATATAAGCCGAGATATCTATCTCAGAAGGGTCAGGGGCAAGCCGAGAAACAAATATGTGTTTCGATGGCGAGATCACATGCAAGGGGGTTTGAGTTATTGGGTCTGGTGGTATTACTTGGAGTGATGCCACAGAGGACAAATCGGACAATTGCTCATTAATACTGAAAAATTCGGAAGCCGAATTTTTCCCAGTTCCAGCCCTCGGGGTGGCCAGAGATATTAGCGGCTGAATAATTGTCGGCTGATTAGGCTGAAGTTTATTCGCCACAAGCACATCACTAATAGCGGATTTCTTACGCTTTGGAGACTCATTTAGTAGTTGAAGACTACTAAACTGCGTATCGAGCGCACAGAGTTGGTCATTGATTTTACGAAAACCGCTAATCAACTCTTTAAATCCACTTTTAGTCTGTCTCATGAACGATCTCATTTCGTCCTGAACAGCACGACAGCTATCACAGCAGAAGTGGAGGCCAGACCTACGTGAAATGGCATCCGATACTGAGGCCGTGAACCCGGCACACTTAGCGTGCAAAACGTTTTCACAGAGCCAGCAGTGGATGGTAGGCTGGGATGAGGAGATTGTCTTATTACAAGACTTCAAAGCACAGACAAGTTTAAATTTCATGATAAATTGTATTAATATTTTCGATTTTATTATTAATCGAAAGAGGGGAGATTATTAATCGACTAAACGAAAGAGGGGAGATCAAAGAGAGCGATTAGTGTGGGTTAGTGAACAACAAAGAAAAGAGATAAGAATTTCTTCTGAGCAGTAAAAAAAGCAGCACCGTAAGAGAAGAAGCAGAGCAGAGCTATGTTTGGATGAAAATTAATAAAATTATTATTTTACCTCCAAATATACCACTGCACACGCGAAGCGCATCCGTATTAATATTGAAATGTTTATTTTTAAAAATATAAATAAATAAAAATAAACACCGGATTGTTTAGTCTCAATAAACAAAGTTAAAAAACGCAGTTCGCACAAAAAAAACACGTCCGTTCGCTTTAAGAAAAAGAGAAAGATAATTAAAGATAATTAAATTATAATATTGGTCAAAAGTGTTCAACGCAGTGAAGGAGACATCTCCGACCCTATAAAGTATATATATTCTTGATCAGGATCACCTCCTGAGTTCATATAAGCATGTCCGTCTGTCCGTCTGTCTGTTTCTACGCAAACTAGTCTCTCAGTTTTAAAGCTATCGTCTTCCAACTTGGCACACACCCTTCTTTCCTTTACAGGCAGTATATAAGTCGGAACGGCCGGGATCGGTCGACTATATCTTATAGCTGTCATATAACTGATTTATCGGGAATGCCATAATTTCGTTGTTTTTTAAGATAGAAGAATGGGATAGAAGAATTTTCTATGGATTCTACTTTGGGCAAACTAATCCGATCTGCCAAATATCATAAGGATCTGCCGACTATATATGATCCGGTAATCGCGAATCGTCGTCGCATGCAGACGTGTAATTATTGTGCTCCGGGAAAAGTATTCAATAATATCAAAAAAGTGCAGTGACTGGTTTCGTAAATCAACAACAACGCGAAAAGACGCTTTCAGCGATGAAATCGCAAATGTTTATATTGATTAATTAATTAATTAATATAAAACATAACATTTAAAACTCGAACAATATCAACCTCGATTGCAATGAGTGTAAACGACGTTAGCACACAACGTCAAACGGAAGCTGAGCCCCCTAAACTCTCAACGCAAAATAACCCGTGGCAATGCTAACATAGCCGCAATAGAAACGCCCACGAACTTAAACCGTTTTAAAATCTAGGCAGACTATGAGGATGACATCGAATCTACAGAAGTCGAAAAAAGGAAGTCTAAGCCCCAGCCAATTTACATATGAGAAAAAAGTTCCAACGTTCTTGTCAACAAAATTATAGAGCTCATTGGCAAGGACAACTTCCACATAATACCCCTCGTAAAGGGCAACATCCAGGAAACAAAAGTTCAAACGAAGTCTGAAGATAATTACAGAGTATTATCGAAATACCTCACCGACAAAAAAAAAATCTTCTACACGTATCAGCTAAAAAACAGCAAGGGCTTGCAAGACGTACTTAAGGGCATAGAGCCCGAAGTATCGCCTGCAGAGATAACAAAGGCGCTACAAGAGAAGGGATTTAGCGCTAAGACAGTGTTCAACATCCCTAACAGGGATAGAAAGCCGCAGACACTCTTTAAGGTTGAGCTCGAACCACAAATTAAGCCCCGAAAGAAATACGAAGTGCACCCTATATACAATCTTCAGTTCCTGCTGCACCGCAGAATTACAGTTGAGGAGCCGCACAAACGCAATGGCCCGGTACAATGTGCGAACTGCCAAGAATATGGCCATACAAGGTCTTACTGTAAACTGCGCCCAGTTTGTGTGGTTTGTGGTGAGCTTCATGACTCCACACACTGCCCAGCGAGCAAAGATGACCAAAACTCGAAAAAGTGCGGCAACTGCGGTGGAAATCACACTGCTTACTATAGAGGTTGCCTAGTTTATAAGGAGCTGAAAAAGTCGCATCCACCAAAGGGGATTTACTGCCCGCACCCAAAATAATCAGCTCATAGCCTCCAGGTCAAACCCTGAAGTCTTCTTCTCGACTGCAGCCAGATCCTCACTAGGACAAATAAACTCTGACAAAAATGTCACATACGCAAGCGCTTTAAAAATCAGGACTGGCTACCCCAGCCTCATAAAGCTCACTCCCGCAATCAGCACACCAACAACTGAACACGGCTCAGCAAAACTCGAAGTTAGCGCAATTCCTACTAGACAATCAAATCGACGTAAGCAGCATTACGGCATTAGTAAGCATTAGCATTACATCAGAAACACATCTTACGAACAGATACAATTTCCAACTTCGAAGCTATTCATTCTATGGAACAAATCATCCAGATGGTAAAGCACACGGCGGGACTGGAATTTTAATCACCTACCTACAGGCCACATCAATAAATATACACCTAATTACTGGCAAGCAATTAACTCTAGCTGCCATATACTGCCCCCCCACGCTTCACCATAGCTGAAGATGAGTTTATGCAGTTTTCAAACTTACTAGGAGACCACTTCATAGCAGCAGGAGACTACAATGCCAAGTACAAACACTGGGGATCTCGTCTCGTGGCCCCAAAAAGAAAGCAGCTCTATAATGCAATTATCAAAGCTAAGAACAAGCTAGACTATGTTTCTTCTGGCACACCAACATACTGGCCGGCAGACCCAAAGAAACTTCCTGATTTAATTGACTTTGCGATTACCAAAAACATTCCTAAAAATCTGATACGGGCCGAATGCCTTTCGGATCTTTCATCTGATCACTCGCCTGTCCTTTTAACTCTTCTCCAACACCCAGGAACATGGGATCAATCATCAAAACTGACCTCACATAAAACCAATTGGGTTAAGTACAGAAAGTACATCAGCTCACACAATGAGCTGAGTCCTCACCTCAGCGACGAAGCCAACGTAGACAGTTTTGTTAATTCGCTGGAGTCTGTACTCGTCTCTGCAGCTCGAATTTCAACACCCCAAACTATAAACACATAATGCATTCAAAAGAAGACAAATCTACAAATCGAATAGCTCGTCCTCGAAAAGCGACGCTTACGTCGAGAATTGCAATGTCATAGATCGCCATCTGCTGAGCAACGCTTTAAACATGCCTCACGTCAACTTGATCAAGCTCTACAGCAAGAAGAAACGTATGTCCACCGCCGCTACATAGAGCAATTGTCAATTAACAGTACAAAACACTCACTATGGAGAGCTCACCCAACTTTGAGCTCACCGAAAGAAACCGTGATGCCTATTAGAAATTCCACAGGCGGGTGGGCGCGCAGCGACGCAGACAGAGCCAGCACGTTTGTTAATTTGATTGTTTGTAACAGGTGTCTATATCTATTAGTTATTTTATTTTCCTGCATATTCAAATTTGAAGTTCTCACACATAAAAATATGTTTGCTAGGGTACAGTCAGTTATTATGTTACTATTGATTAGATATTAGATATTATCAAATATTCCAATATTAATGTGTCTCTGAAAATAAAAGATTTTTAAAATTAAATTCTGTTTTTGTCAGAATATTACTTAATACATGGTATTCGTATTTAATTGGTGTTTCCATATTTCCTATTTTGAATATTAAATATCCATTTCTTGCTGAAATCTCCGGTGACGTGGTGACATGGGATGAAAATTGTTATTGATAAAAATGTTTTTTGGTATCTTCTGTAATATGTATTTACTCTTGTTAATTTGATACCCGTGCAGTGGGTATTATATCTAATATATAAAATACTCATGTCATGCTATTAGTCATTGAACTCTTCAGAATTGTGTTGATATCCGTTAGGGCTGACGATCGGACAAAATATATTTTTCATCCACCAAAATGTAAAGGGATGTTCACATCTAATGTTTTTCGTTTATTTTTTCGACAAAATTTTTTGTTTTTTTTTTAGCATATAGAAACACTCATAAATTTTTTGTTTTATCTACAAATCAGTAATAGCGTTTCTAGGTGGCAATCGAATATAATAATTGTAGTACCATAAATACTTATTCAGCGCCAATAATTTCAATTTCTTTTAATGAAGATTTTAACCACATTGCATTGTGTGTCAATCGTAGCAGTGACGTAGGAGTGATAGTCAGCAATGCTTTAAAAAAACGCAAGGGGCCAATTTGAGTCATCGAACGATCAATTCTACAACATCTATTTACCAATAAAATTAAAAAAAATGTATATCCCATGGATTAGATACATATTAGAGAAGGGGTTTATATCTCTTGAATTCGAAATTAATGTGAAGGGTTATATCTCTTGGACTCTAAATCAGAACTGCCTTTATTGTACAGAAAGAGTTTGCAAAGAGCTAAGAAGCAAAAGTATGACAGCGAAACGGATTTGTATATATTGCCAAAGTGCCTAGCTCACCAATGGTCTGGATTGATCCTCCTATTTGGATCAAATATAGGTATTTGGATTTTGAATGAATAATTGTTTTTTTTTATAAAAATGCGAATGTTTTAGGAATAATTTTTAATTGTTTAAGGAGAATGCTCTCCGCAAAATCTCTCCACAAAGCCACAAAGCTTATTTCTATGAACGATTATTCTATATATTTCCATTAGGGAGGAGTGAAATCTCTTGACTGGAGAGTTACTAGAAGATTGTTGAACTGAAGATGTCGCAATTTTTTATAGTTTATGCAATAAGTGTCTTTGGATTTGGTGAATATATAAATATTTTAAGATAGTTAAAGGATTCATCAATTCCCCTATGATTAGATATTAATGGTATTCTTTAATACGTGTCTGAAATTATTCAGAAGACGGGATATCTTCTAATAGGGTTTTACAGTATATTAATGTGTACAGGTGCTGGTTTGGGATTTTCTTTGTGAATATTTTGTGTAGTGAACTCATTGAGCGGTCTTTCGCAACTCTGAATTTTGTTGTTTCTTTTCGTAGTGTCATTCATATTGCAATCTATTTTAATTCTGCATAAAGCGTCTGACACAAGGTTTTGATTTCCTTTTACGTGGGTTAGCTTTCAGTTTGGTTCGCCGATTAGCCCTGAATCGACAGACCTAGTGATTTTTAATTATGTAAATTGTGATTTAATTATGTTTGTAGTGTGTTGCTGATTCAGGATTGTGGACTCAGTGATCTTATGTTATGGTTGCGTGTTGTCTCAAACATTTCGTTTGAGCTCGCCTGTTCGCATTGAACCGACGGGCCATTATTCTTTCGATGGTCTTGTATATTCGAAACGAAACGAGCGGCTCGATTGCTCATTTTTGGCTTTGTTATCCAATGATTTAGAAGAAATAATGTGTCAATGTATATTTATATGTGTACACACTATTTATTCGATGTTTTTATACCCTTGCAGTCGTCGTGCATCGTCTTCAAACGTTGCACACACCCATCTTTCCTTTTCAGGCAGTATATAAGTCGGAACTGCCGGGATCGGTCCACTATATCCTATAGCTGCCATATAACTGATTGGTCGGAAATGGCATAACTTCGTTGTTTTATAAGTTAGAAGGATAGGATTTTCTATGGATTCAACTTTGGGCAAACTAATCCGATCTGCCAAATATCATAAGGATCTGCCGACTATATACGATCCGATATACATAATAATATAAGATGCGAGTCGCCACCTAGCAGACTGCCACTCAACTGCAAGGGTATATCAACTTTCGCTCAGTCCGAAGTTAGCTTTCTTTTCTTGTTTTTTTTTAAACTTATTTTTAAGGCTACTTTATTTCAATTTTATTTATTAATTATTATCATTAATTCCATTCTTTTTTTTGAGTTTAAATTAGATTTAACACTACATCTTTTTTTTACTACATCTTAACATTTTACAATATGCACTGCACTTCAGACTTCAAAGGTAGGTAATGAATATTCCCAGAACTTGTAGTCTTCCCATCGTCATATACCATTGTCATCTTCTCGGTTCCTTCTGGGAGAGTACTTTGTCCAAAGGTTTATATCCCTCGGATTCGATATAAATTAGGAGGTTTAATCTCATGAATTCTATATTAATGCGGAGGTTTATATCTCTTGGATTGTAGAGTTCTGCGGGCTGAGCATACGTTTTAGTTGTATTGTTACTACATACTACTACATACGATACTATTCTAGTTGTTGTAGAAGTTGCCGTTGCAGTTGCTAGTGACATCACTGTACTGGTGACCGTGGCTAAGCAGGTTGGCATGAGGGAAGGGTATGGGGTTTTGTCCAACAAGAGCGCTGGAGATTGTATGGGTTGTTACGTTGCAGAGAGAGCCTACGGTCGTTTTGTCGTTGGAGCCCCCGTTCATTGCATAATATTTAGATTTCCTTCTTGTTTATTTAAACAAAAAGTGCGAATTTCATCGCATTAGGCGTCTTTTCGCCTACTGTGTGTTATTGTATAGAGCGGAAGGACGAACGTTGGACGGCGGAACCAAGCGACAACATCTGGAGGAGTTAATATCCCTTGGATTCGATATAAATTAGGAGGATTAAACTCTTGAGTTCTATATTAATGCGGAAGTTTAAATCTCTTGGATTCTAGATCAGAAATTCCTTTATTTTACAGAAAGAGTTTACAAAGAAGCTAAAAGTAAGACAAACAATTGGATGTGTATATATTGCAAAAGTGCCTAGCTCAGCAATGGAACGGAAGCTTGTGTATGGACTGATCCTCCTTGTCAGCATACTGCCGGACGCTGACCGTATTAGGTGTCATCGACGTGTGGGCAAGATGTGCGTTGTTTGGCTGTATTAAACTGTATTAAACAAAATTATTTCATAGTGAAATTCTTATAAGGATCGGGTCACTATAACGATCTAATAATATAAGCTCAGTTGTTACTAGATAAGTAAAAGATATGAAGTTAAAATTTAACGTTTCAAATGACTATGATAAATTTCAAATAATATTAAAATCCAAAAAATCCCATAAATGATTCGGAGTTTATAATAATAGAAATTTAGTAATAGCATTTGTTTTAATAATGTTTCCTAAGAATTCATTTTCATCAATCGTTGTGAAATATTGGCATCTTCCTAGGTTATCTAAAATTGCATCCATTCTTGGGATAGGTAATTTGTTATATATTGTTATTTCATTTATATTCCTTTCATTTAAATTCTTCATTATATTCCAACTATGAATCTAAATTTCTTCTTACTTGAGGCTTCTGCCTTCTCTGGGAATATCTAAATAGGTAAAAAAGCAAAAAAATTTTGACTTTATCGACATATCCTTTTCTATCATAGCTTTGATACTTCTTCGTCTACGCTTTGTGGGGCATGGTTTTCTGTATACTGGGACCTCGTGTTGGGGTTGAATAGTATAATTTGTTGTACAGGTATTACTGTACTCAAATTAACACCCTCCCTTCACTGCATGTCACTATGTTCAATCAGGATCCTTTTTCAATTTATTATATCTTCATTACACAATTGATTGACTCTGAATTCATTTCATTCTCTTAACTCATTTGGAATTGATATATTTTGCAATGCTGGATCTTTGACTAAGGGTAGAATAAGGCAATTATCTGCGGTATTTTCCTTTTCCAATTGATGTGGTAAAATTTATAGCTTATATTATTCAATTAAATGTTTTTGATTCATAGTCGAATTTTGCTGTTACGATTGACATCTGCTCTAAGAATCTCCTCTTACTTAAATGCTGAAAATGTATGGTGCATCAATGAAGGTGCGAAAATGAATTATAGCTTAAATCGGGTTTCCTCAATGAACGATCTTGGAGTCCTGTTTGATAGCTGCCATAGCTGTCGATCAATGAATGTATTTCATTAACAGGCATATTTCACGTTAGGAGTTAATAAAAAGAATTTAATGACCGATCCTTTGTTTGACCGATCCTTGAAGACTGTTAATTTTATTGGAGTCCGAAATACTTGTTTCATCAAAAGAGTATTGGCATTAGGAAATGTAAGCTGGAACTCTGATGATCGCGTTCCATTAAATCGTTGCCGGCTAAAATTATTAAATTCTCCTACATTGCAGGTGCTTCGTACTTCTGGTCCCCCCATTTCATTCTATTAGGAATGAACCAAATTTTATAAGGATCGGACGACTATATTCTATAGGTGCCATATAACTGAACGATCGGAAATGAATAACTCTCCTTATTTTAAGCAGATAAGCGGCAGTTTCCAACATTTTTATTAGCGAATTTATTTTATGGTCAAATTCTCATAAGGTTCGGGCCACTCTTACGATCTAATAATAAAAGCTCAGTTGTCAGTAGATTAGTATCGGATATGAAGTTGTAAATTTCTTTAGCGTTTCAAATGACGATGATAAATTTTCGGTAAAATCCACATAACCCAAAAAATGATTCGGAGTTTTTAGTAATCGAAATTAAGTAGTAGTAATCATTTAATAATGTGTCCTAAGAATACTGTTCTTTCTTTACCAATTCGCATATGTCAAGTTTAAAATTTGAGCTTCGTAACTTTTTAAAAACTTTCTTTACAGACTAGATGTGTTCTTCCAATTAAGTGGAAAAAATTATAATACCCTCTAATTAAACTATTTTTTCAACATAAGTAAAGTTGTAAATGCTGTCTTAGCGGGTGAAAAAGGGGGTAAGAAAGCGAGCCCACCAATGGAAATCCGACGGGATACGACTCTTTGGAAATTAGGATTAACGGTGGCGAATCCGGATCAAGTTTTCTAGGGAGCTGGAAGTGATGAGTTGAAGGATTCACCCCTTGGGTGGAACCAACAGCACCAACAGCGGAAATCCAGGTGGAAGAAAAACAATTGCAAGGTAGTACCAAGGGGATACAAAGGGCCAGGGATACAAAGGGACATAAGGAAGTATGGCAGACAGTGCAAAACATGCATGCGGTATAAAACATGTCAGATGCAGGACGCAGGGAAAATGCTGATGGTATGTGCGGATTTCGAAGGACCTTTGTCGAAATTAGCATCACGGTCCGACTGGCCGTACACGGTGGTGAATTTCGTCGCCAGTGATTGCAGTGCTACGTCACGTTGGCACAAAGGAAGAAAAGAGGGCACACCTGAGTGAGTATTGAATGTACCCGATCAATCAGTTATATGGCAGCTATAGGATATAGTCGGCCTTAATAAATTTGGCATGTCGAATTATTTTACACAAATTGGAATCCATACAAAGTCCCATCCTTCTAACTTAGAAAACAACGAAGTTATGGCATTCCCGATCATATTCCCGAGCTATAGGATATAGTCGACCGATCCCGGCCGTTTCGACTTATATACTGCATGCAAAGGAAAGAAGGGTGTGTGCAAAGTTTGAAGACGATAGCTTTAAAACTGAGAGACTAGTTTGCGTAGAAACAGACAGACATGCTTATATCGACTCAGCAAGTGATCCTGATCAAGAATATATATTCTTTATAGGGTCGGAGATGTCTTCTTCACTGCGTTACACTTTTTTGACCAAAATTATAATACCCTCTGCAAGGGTATAAAAAAATTTCATCGAGAAAGCACTGCAATCTGTTACTACTTTGAACTTCTTATCTAGCAAGTACCCTTCATTTATTAAAAGCATTCACTACAGCTAAAACTTCTAACTCATATGCACTATATTTCGTTTGTGAAGCATTCGTTTTGTGACTCATATACTCTATTGGATGGAACTGCTGGTCTTCTGAATCTTTTTGAATCAAAGCGCCACCGAAACCGTGTTTGCTTGTGTCTGTATGCACTTCAGTCTCTGCTGTCGGATCGAAAAATTTCAGCACAGGTGCCGAGATTAAATGATTTTTTAGCATACTAAAAGCTAATAATTCTTGCACTTTCAACTCAATTCCTTCTCTTTGTTTATCACTTGGCTTCTTTTTTTTTTTTTTTTTTTTAGACTTTGGTTGTTTATTTTGAATCTTCTCTTACGAGACTAACAAAATGTGTTAAAATCTTAAAGTACTACATTATTCTAACAGTTTATTAAACTGTGTTTGTGTTAGGCTGTCCTAATAATTGTCGCTGGATGGAACGGTCGTTACGACGAAGGCGGGAACGGCTACACACCAACGTTAATGCTCTAGCGAGGTGGTTTGGATGGGTTAACAGCTTTGTGTAGTAATTTTCCATGTGTTGTGCTATTACATCTCGGACGGGGAGAATATTCAAGTCTCTATGAATGTTTTCACTCCGAACGTACCCACCGTGCCCCGGTGATAGTTCTCAAGATCTTTGATTGGGCTCTCTGCACGATTTCTACGTTGCTGTTGCTGGCGCTCCCCCACAACTGGGAGCCATAAGTCCAGATTGGTTTCAAAACGGAGTTATAGAGAAGAACCTTATACTCCAGACTGAGGGGGAGCGGAAGTTTATAAGCCAATGCAGACTGTTTGCCTTCAGCTTTAGGTGAGTTCGTTTGGCTTCAATGTGCGTGCGCCAGGTAAGCCGTCTATCGAGATGTACGCCAAGATATGTTACTTCATCTGACTGAGGAAGCACGGTGTTGTTTAGTGTAACGTTTGGGCAATTACGTCTGTTTAAGGTAAAGGTTACATGTTTACATTTTTGTTCATTTACTTTTATACGCCAGTCTGAGAGCCATTTCTCTACTGCATCTAGGTGGGTCGCAAGTTGCGCTGAAGCTTGTTGTGGACATTTAGATCGGCTGAGGATCGCGGTGTCGTCAGCAAACGTAGACATAGTTAGTTGCCTACTCGTAGGGATATCGGAAGTGTAGAGTAGGTATAAAGTTGGCCCGAGAACGCTGCCTTGTGGAACTCCAGCTTCGATGTTATGTTCAGCTGACATGGAAGTATTGCATCTCACAACAAATGTCCTGTTGTAGAGATAAGACTTTAAGAGTTTATGCGTGTTGTTAGGGAGCATTATTTTGATTTTATGCATTAGGCCATCAAGCCATACTCTGTCGAATGCTTGAGAGACGTCCAAGAATACCGCAGTGCAGTATTCCCTATTTTCAAATGCACTTCGAATTTCCGATGTTATGCGGTTCACCTGCTCGATAGTTCCATGTTTTTCGCGAAAGCCGAATTGGTGTGCTGGGATACTATTATGTCTTCTAAAGTGTGGTATGATACGGGTTAAAAGGCATTTTTCAAATAGTTTTGATAGACACGAAAGTAAACTTATTGGTCTGTATGAAGAGGTGAGCGTGTGGTCTTTACCAGGTTTTGGTATCATAATGATGATTGACTTTTTCCACCTCTTTGGGAAGTAACCCAGTCTTGTCATTGCGTTGAACAACTGGCATATGGTACCAACAGCGCATAATGGAAGTTCAATAAGCATTTTTGGAGTGATTAGATCGCAGCCTGGAGATTTTCTTGGTTGTAACTGCTCTTTTATAATTTTTATGACTTCGCATGGTCGAAATACGATTGGTTCGACAATAGGAAGGTCGTTCTCTGTTGGTGATCTTATATTACACTCGTTTGTTGCTGGATTAGGCTGGAACACGTTTTCAAGGTGGGCAGCGAATGTGTTGGCTCTGTCTTTGTCGCTTCGGGCCCAGCAACCTGCGGGTGTCTTTATTGGCGTAACTGTTATTGTTGGAGGGCTCAGTGTTGAGTGTGCTTTCCATAGTGGGAATTTTGAGCTGGATGGTGATAGTTGCTCTATATAGCGCTGTTGGGATCTGTCTTCTTCTTGTCGTAGTGCCTTGGTGAGTCGACGTGAAGCTTCTTTTAACTGTTGCTTTGCAGCTGGCGATCGAAGTAATTGCCATTCGCGCCGGGAACGACGCTTTGCCAGAACTAGCTGCTCTATTTCTGCATTCGTGTGCTTGGTGTTATTTGTTTTATTTTCCCTTCGTGGTGTTGCGATACGAGCCGCTGAAGCCAAGACTGACTCTAGCATGCTTACTGTTCTGTTGATGTCATCTTCGCCGGTTAGCTGTGGTGTAAGTTCGATGTGCGAACTTACGTATTTTTTGAATTTGAGCCAGTTTGTGCTGTTAGAGGTCAACATAACGGGGTTGACATTACTAACTGGCTGTTGGCTTAGACTGAAGAGTACTGGCGAGTGGTCTGATGATAGATCCGAGAGAGAACTGGCGCTGATCAGATTTCGAGGGATGTTTTTTGTAATTGCGAAGTCAATCAGGTCGGGCAGTTTTCTGGGGTTACTAGGCCAGTGTGTAGGTGAACCCGGGGAAACGCAGTCAAGTTTATTGCTCGGTTTTATGATTGCGTAGTACAATTGCCTACCTTTCGGCGTCACGAGGCGAGATCCCCAGTGCGTATGCTTGGCGTTATAGTCTCCTGCTGCTATAAAGTATTTGCCTAGCGAGTTGAAGTAGTCGATAAATTGGGCTTCGGATATCTTGAATCGGGGAGGACAGTATACCGCTGCTAGAGCTAGATTGTGGCAACCCAACTGTATGTTGATAGATGTGGCTTGCAGGTAACTAGTAGCAAACGTGTTGTGGAAGTGGTGCTTGATGCGGTTTTTAATCAGGATTCCGGTGCCTCCATGGGCCTTTCCATCGGGATGATTAGTATTGTAAAACGTATACCCTCGGATTTGGAAGTTGTATTTGTTGGTAAGGTGGGTTTCGGCAAGTAACATTACGTCGATTTCATTGTCATTCATAAATTGTGATAGCTCAAGTTTGTGACGTGAAACGCCGTTGGCATTCCACAGTACAATGCGCAAGGGAGCCATTAATTATTTTGATAAGGTGTTTTGGAGCAACTGAATCAAAATGTTTTGATTTGTCAACATACTTTGCATGGTCGTTCGCATAAAAGAAATGAATTCATCCATACTTTTTTGCAATGTGAGTATCATTGTTTCCATTTTATTTTCTGTGTGCTCTGCAGGTTGGTAAGAGACTGTAGGTGGGGGTTGGGCGTTGTAGGCAGGGCTCGCATGTCCCGATTTTATAACGCTTGCAAAGCTTACGTTTTTGGATATAGTGGAACTGCCGAGTGAAGATCGGGCTGCTGACGAAAAGAAAACTTCAGGTGTGGATTTGGAGGGTATCAATGGTGTATGATGAGATCGTGCTGATGACACTCTTTGGTTGATCCGACTTTTTAACTCCTTGTATACTGGACAGCCTCGGTAGTTTGCTGTGTGGTCTCCTCCACAGTTACTACACTTTTTGCTATTTGGCACGTTTTTGAGTTCGCACTCAGCAGAGGTATGCAGCCCTCCGCAAGCGACGCATACAGAGCGTAGTGTGCAGTAAGATTTGGTGTGTCCGTATTCCTGGCAGTTTGCACACTGGACTGGGCCATTGCGTTTGTGCGGCTCTTCAACCGTGATTCTGCGATGCAATAGATACTGGAGTTTGTAGATGGGATGGACTTCGTTTTTCTTGATGGCCTTAGAGTCAGGTACAAGTTCCACTTTAAAGAGAGGTTGCGGTTGTTTGTTTCGGTTACGTATATTTGAAACGGTTTTTACATTAAAGCCTTTGTCTTTTAGTGCCTGTTCGACTTCTGCAGTGCTTACGTCTGGTTCGATTCCTTTTATGACGGCTTGTTGACCTTTACTACTTTTTTAGCTGGTAGGTGTAGTAGTTCATTTTCTTAGAATCTAAGAGCTCCGTCAATTCTCTATAGCTTTCTTCACTTTTAACTTGGACCTTTGTTTCATGTATGTCTCCTTTAGTCAAGGGGATTACATGGAAGCTGTCTTTACCAATCAGATCTATTATTATATTAACGAGGTTGTTTGAGGTTTTCTCTCGAATATAAAGCGGAGGCGGCTTCGCTTTCTTTTTGTCCGTGTCTATGTCTGTAGCAGGAGTTTCGTCTGACGTGTCAGCCAAAATTTCGAATCTATTTGCTGTATTAGAGTTTAGCAGAGTACCTTGGCTTGAGGGACCCCGATTGATTTTTGCGACGTTACCCATTTTCGTGTCTTGAGGACTTAGTTTTCTTTTAATGTTTATGTAGCGATCCATGCCAGTCTGTATGGTCGAACCTTGCTTTTAATTGGAGCGTTTGTCGCTGCAGTAGGTAAATCCGCTGGCACAGCAGGTAGAACGATCGACTGTATCGGGCATACAGACGAAACTGATGTTGTTGTTGTTGTCATTGCATTTACAGTTGCTAATGACGTCACTGTGCTGGTGACCGTGGCCAAACATGTGGGCAGTTGGGGCGAGGCAAGGCAAGGGAGAGGGGAATCGCATTTATCGCTTACTCCGCTTTGCACCGGCATAGACGGAGAGAGAGAGCGCGCCCTTACGTCGTGAATAGGCTTGAGTACGGTGGACGGTGTTGGGGTTAGCGATCGCGGTAAATTGGCTACTGCAGAAGCTTTTGTTGTTGCTGCTTCGGCTACATCAGTCGATACGAAAGAGAAGTATGCATTGCTCTTTTGCAGCGAGAGCCGACGTTCGTCTTGTTGACGCTGGCGCTGCGCCCTAATTTCGTTTGGGTTCATCGCCTTATTGGTTTGTTTCTTGTATTTTTGTATAATAAGCACTAATCAAAAAAAAAAAAACACAAAATACAGTAACATACGACTTTTCGTCGCAATAAGCGTCTTTTCGCCGTTTATTTTCTTATTTTATATCGATTGTCTTCCGGAGCACAAGAGAAACAATAAAACGTCTGCACTCGCCGACGTTCGAATTGCAACTTGGCTTCTTAGCCTTTATAAAGCGTCGCATGTATGAGGTCAATCCTAAACACCTTTGAAAAGCTTGCCTATTTTTTGGGGCCTGAAAATTAATGAATACTTCTATTTTTTCGTTTGTCGGTGCATTGTACCGTATTTTATCGTATATTTCAGGAAGGTTATCGTACTCCTAAGGATTTGTGCCTTTTCCCATTTTATTCGAACCATCTCTAGTCTAGAACAATGATGTAGTCCTTGTAGATCTCAATCGTTTTAGCTTGGATAAGCTCCCTTAAAACCCTTAAGCTTCCTTAAATCGACTGCTAGTGAGTTGGATATACCAAAATGTACATAGATAAATTCGTATTGTCCTTAATGAACTGAATTTCTTCATGTGCCGAAGTTGTTGTTTGCCTTGGCCCTTCGTGATTTCCTTCTCTTTTGACTTCATATCGACCATGATTTTGTTACCTTATAAGGGCCGAAAAATTTGGCCTAAGCTTCATGCCTATTCACTCTCCTATACTTTATAACATTGTATTCTATACATTCCTTTCTTTTCTCATTGAAATATTTTCTATTTTCTTACCTAGCCAATAATTTTTTGCGCCTGCTGTCGTATCTCTGTCATTTTACCGTTTAACTCTACGATTTGCATTTCCTTAAAAAGTTTTTTTATATGGTCGTCTTACTTTCTCATTGTTAATCCTTTCAATATTTGAAATGTGCTAAATCTTGTAATTCGAGGATGCGAGTTTTTTCTGATTTGCTGAAGTCTATCTACATGGCGATACCAATTCCCAGGACTGTCTTGACACAACTTGCTTAACATTGGTATAACGATTAAATGGATTCGCTCTACTTCTAATATTCTGACCCGGCACGTGTTTATATCGTTTATTTTTTTTGTTCCACCTGCTGAATAAGAATATTTTTAATGTATAATTTTGTATTATGTATAATTTTTTTTGTCAAGTACTTTTTTATATATCCAAATGCTTTGGGAGTTGCAATGAACCGTTGTCGGGGCCCCCGGTGAAAAGAAAAGGAGCTGGATATTGTTTGTCAATGGCAAAGCAATCTTAAAATTGTTGGGGAGTTGCAAAGTGCCATCCAGAAGTGAAGAAAGAATCTTAAAATTGTAAGGAAGTTGGAAAGAGTCACAAGAAACTAAAAATTGTTTGGTAGTATGTTTTGGGAAACGGTTGCGGTCAGTAGCCAGTTCTTAACAAAAAACATTTTAGTCATACACTTTTGCAAATTTTCATTGTCTCTTTCGCATTCGTGTAGGAATCTTCAACTTATTTTCTGTTTTGTGCCAACAGTTGCGAAGCGCCCGTAGCGGTGAAAAGAAAAGGAGCTGGAAATTGTTAGTCAGTGGCAAAGCGCCATGAACAAGTGAAAAAGAAACTAAAAATAGTTTGGGAGTGGCCAAGTGCCATCCAATACAGAAAAAAGAATCTTAAAATTGTTAGGGAGTTGTAATGCGCAATCCACAAGTGAAACAATAAACTAACAATTGTTTGGAGGTATGTTTTTATGCCTTTTCAGCATCTAATTGTTGAAGGAGGTTGGAAAATAAGTCTCCATATGCTGGAAAAAGAAAAGGAGCTGGATATTTTTTGTCAGTGGCAAAGCGCCATCTACCAGTGAAACAAGTAACTAAAAATTGCTTGGTTGTACGCAGCGGCGAGAGAAAAAAGTTTTTGGGATATTTGTTTTGGAGTGACTTAGCAGCCAGTGACGTAGTGCCATCCGCAGTAAGTAAAAATATAAACAACATATTGTTTATATAATGTTTTGAATATACACCATTTATTCACAGCCAGTACCTATTTTTGAATTTTTGCATCTCGTTCCAGGCAACAGTAAACGCAACGTCTTCAAACTCAGACACCCAATGATTGACGTCTTCTTGTTCTGACCCTGAAAACGAAGAGACACTTTCCTGCATATCCCTTAAAGTGAACCTTGAACTAAAAATTTGCGGTGCTCCTTGGTATTTTGACGAGTTTGAAGATAGTGTAATCTTCTCTACTTCTACGTTTTTATTTGCTTCTAACCCAAAATGATCAAACAACCAATCTTGCAACACTCTCTTTATCCCCGCCGTTTGCAAGTTCAGTTCGTAACAGTTCAGTAACAGCTTAGCTCTTAAATTTGGCACGGTCATTCCTAAAATTTCCTCGGCATCCATCGCAATGCGTTTAAGTCATTCATAAATATTCTTAGTATTACGATTAGGAATTTCAAAGAAGTTCAAAGTATGAAAAATTCTTTACACACTAATACTAATTCAATAAAATACTAATACAAGAAAAATTGCATAGATCTGGAAAAATTCTACATCTACTTTTACTCCTTTTTTATCAGTTCTTCGTGGGGATAAAAAATTAGCCGTCATAGTTTCCGGCAACGTGGGCCATTTATTGCCCCGGTTTAACTGCACTCTTACTCGTTTGTAAATTCCGCTCGCTCTTCATCTAATATGAATTTGCACAACAAAATTCATTATTCTCCTATCAAATTTATCTTTCTGCGTTTCCGACTCTAGAGATTCCAGACTCCTTGGTCTCTGCCTGATCGTGATCCAGCGTGATCGTCCTTTTTTGGTTCTTCCCCGTTAGCTGTTGTGTAACTGCTTCGATAGGTAGCTCTGCTCCTCGTGGAATTTTCGTGGTTGCCTGAACAACCTTTGCTTTTTCTAGTAGTCAGTCTGCTACAGTCGGAGGCCACTTCTCCGTTTTTCTTCGTATTTTGTTGCTTCCACGCTGCGAAATTTCCAAGATATTGCCTCACAACCTTAGGTACACATAAATTTATGTAATTGTGTGTATAGCTTCATTGCATTGATGATCCCCTTCGTTGAACTCTTCACTTTCGTACTGAGTCAAATTCTTTTGATTTACACTTTCTTTTGCTTTAAGTTGTCGTTTCTTTGTCTACTTTTTGCGATTATTCAACGGTTACAAATTATAGTTTATTGAAATAATGTGAGAACGTAGACAAGATCGTTTTTATACCCTTGCAGAGGGTACTATAATTATGGTCAAAAGTGTGCAACGCAGTGAAGGAGACATCTCCGACCCTATAAAGTATATATATTATTGATCAGGATCACCTCCTAAGTATAAGCATGTCCGTCTGTACGTCCGTCCGTCGGTCCGTGTGTCTGTTTCTACACAAATTAGTCTCTCAGTTTAAAAGCTATTGTCTTCAAACTTTGCAAACAGCCTTTTTTTCTTTGCAGGCAATATATAATTCGGAACGGCCGGGATCGGTTGACAACTGATTGCTCGGAAATGGCATACCTTTGTTGTTTTTTGATTAAGAAGAATGGGAAGAATGTGGCAAACCAATTCGATCTGCTGAATTTCATAAGGATCGACCGACTATGTTCCATTGCTGCCATATAACTGATCCAAAACAGGTGGCAAGAGCTACTTAGATTTTGAACTTAAATTTACCGACCATATATTCACCATGGTTAATAAAGCTTGGTTTACCATGGTAAATTTACAATACACCATTGTGCCTGGTTTTATTCAAAAGAATTTAATGACCTCTGCATAAAAAAAACGTTTATACATCATTGGTTAAACATCATTGATTCTTGAGTATGCATGGAGTCTGAAGTCCCCAATACGGAGTACACCGAGATCACATAGATTCCGTACAAAAAAACTTTCTAACTTTCGCCCTTAATGGACTCAATTGGGATGCAAATCGTTTTCTCCCGTCTTATCACAGTAGACTGTTATCAATCAACTTATCAAACTTAACAAATGTCATCAAATCGTAGAACGATGCTGGGTGTCATGTTTCTATTTAATCTTATTAATTGTAATGTAGACAGTCAGCATTTTACTATTGGTAACCGCGCGATTCATCGATACCCCTATGATTACATTTAACATGGTATTCTTTAATACGTGGCTGCAATTCTGTAGAAGACATGATATCTTCCAATTGGGTTTTACAGCATATTTGTTTGTTCAGATGGTGGTTTTGGGATGTTTGTTGAAGGTTTATATCCATTTGATTCGATATTGTTTAATATATATAGATTTTTAATATCTGGGATTCGATATTAATATGGAGGTTTATATCTCTTGAATTCTAAATCGGAACTTCCTTTATTGCACAGAAAAAGTTTACAAAGAAGATAAAATTAAGACAAAGAAATGGTTGTGTTTATATTGCAAAAGTGCCTAGCTCAGCAATGGAACGGACGCTTGTGTATGGAGTGTCTTCCTAGTCAGCATACTGCCGGACGCTTCCTTCTGGGAGAGTACCCTCTCCGAAGGTTAATATCGCTTGGAATCGATATAAACGAGGAGGTTTAATCTCTTGGATTCGATATTAATGCGGAGGTTCGAGCATTTACATTAGAGCGCATACAGGAAATAAAGGAAAATATACATGGCTAAACAACATATGACGGTGGTTTTTAGTCATTCATATTATATTATTATATCATTATATTATATTACCATATCTGAGGCCTTATCAAATATAAAAAATTCTGTTTATTTTAAAAAGCTTTTGGATGTATCCAACATTCGTATGAGTAAATTTATTTTATAATGAAATGCTTGTAAGCTAAGTTGTCAGAAAATAAGTATCGGATATGAAGATATAAATTTTTGTATCGTTTTAAATGACTATGATAAATTTTCAGTAAAATCCAAAAAATCCTATATATTATTCGGAGATTATAGAATGTTTATTTCAGAATTTTTATTATACCATCTAAATAAATAATTTATTCGTAATAACCATGTTAAGTTGAAAATGTCTTAGCGATTGAGTTATGGTCCATTTGAATTTGATGGAAACCTTTAGATAAATCAATCGTTGTGAAATATTGATCTTCCAAGTTTATCTAAAATTTCATCCATTCTTGGGATAGGTAATTTGTTATATATTGTTATTCATTATATCATTATTATTATTTCCTGTACTCAACTATGAATCTAAACTGTTTCTTTTTTGAGGCTTCTGTTTACTCAAATTTGCACCTTCCCTACAATGTATGTCACTATGTCCAATCAGGATCCTTTTTCAATTTATTATCTCTTCATTACACAAATGATTGAGTCGGAATTCATTTCATTCTCTTAACTCATTTTGAATTGCGAAATTTAAAGCTGGACCTTTGACTAAGGGTAGAATAAGGCAATTATCTGCGGTCTTTTCCTTTTCCAAGCCATTATTGATGTAGAAAAATTTATAGCTTATATTATTAAATTAAATGTTTTTGATTCATAGTCGAATTTTGCTGTTACGATTGACATCTGCTCTAAGAATCTCCTCTTACTTAAATGCTGAAAATGAATGGTGCATCAATGAAGGTGCGAAAATGAATTATAGCTTAAATCGGGATTCCTCAATGAACGATCTTGGAGTCCTGTTTGAAAGCTGCCATAGCTGTCGATCAATGAACGTATTTCATTAACAGGCATATTTCACGTTAGGAGTTAATAAAAAGAATTTAATGACCGATCCTTTGTTTGACCGATCCTTGAAGATTGTTCATGTTATTGGAGTCCGCAATTCTTATTTCATCAAAATGGAATCGGCATTAGGAAATGTAAGCTGATAATCGTCTTTCATTAAATCGTTGCCGGCTAAAAATATTAAATCCTCCTCCATTGCAGGTGCGTCGTACTTCTGGTCCCCCCAATTCCTTTCTATTAGGAATGAACAAAATTTTATAAGGATCGGACGACTTTATTCTATAGCTATAACTGAACGATTGGAAATAAATATCTCTGATTATTTTAAGCATATAAGCGGCAGTTTCAAAATTTTTATTAGCAAATATATTTTATACATGTTAAGTTGTAAATGCTGTCTTACCGGGGGAAAAGGGGGGTATACGACGGGAAACGACTCTTTGGAATTAAAGATTTTATTTTTTATAAAGCTTGGTTTTATTTATTGATTCTTCTCTTTATGAGTCTAACAATAAGGTTGCAAATATTAAAATAAAACATTATCTAACAGGTTAATTTTAACTGGATTAGAAGTTCGTTGCGGCGAAGACGAGATCTGCTGGATACTCGCGTGAGGGCTCTCGCGAGTTGATTTGGATGTACCTGTTGAAGTACTTTGTTGTGATTTGTGCTGTCTCTTCTCTGACGAGTGATATGTGTACGATTTTTGCATTGTAAAAATCTATAGATTGCCCATCTATAGATGTAGCTTGCATGTAGTTAGTGGCGAAACTATTGTGGAAGCAGTGCCTAATGCGATTTCTAATCAGAATCCCTGTGCCTCCGTGTGCTCTCTTGTCTCGGTGATTCGTGTTATAGAAGAAGAAGTCTCAAATTTGGAATTTGTATTTATTTGTACGATGAGTTTCTGCGAACAGCATTACATCGATATGTATTGGGAATACCAAAAGTCACACCTATTCACAATAGTCACAATTTGCAGCTAAGTGAAATGCTTTGATTGTTAACGAATAATAAAAGTGAAAATAAAAAAACAAAGTGAACAACACATACATATATATATATAACGGTGCACCAAATTTGGCGGACATTTTTTTTTCAGTGAAAGTGTTGGAGCAAAAATTCTGTGAAGCGCATTACAATCGAACAGAAGAACAGTTATTCTCGGAAAATGGAAAGAGAAACATAACACCTTTTAACGGGGAAAAGTATTCCATATGGAAGTTTAGAGTCAGGGCTTTATTAGAGGAAAACGAGTTGCTAAAAGTAATTGACGAGGTACCAAGTGGTGATAAAAGTGAGGAAGTGAAGCGAGCAGAGAGAAATGCAAAGAGTCAAAGCAAAGAAATGCAAAGAATATTAAAACTTTTACTTATTTAGTTATTTAGGCCAGTAAATAAACAATATTTCTCGGAACTTAAAACTCGTGTTTATTTACACTCTTCGACAGCTTTTTAGATTATATACGATATGTTTTGATTCGATACAATCGATATGAGAAGCGATGATAAAGCGCCCTCTGGCTTGGCGGGTAATGTTGAATTTGAAACATTTATCTTCAACACTTTCCCTTGTGAGAATTCAAAAATAACAATTCAATTGACAAACTTGAAAATTTTATGACTCTATATAAAGCAAAAATAAATGGTGTTTTTCTCCTTCAGAAGAGTCCAATCTTGTTGCAAAGAATCCGGAGACGAGTATTGAGGATCGGCTTCGTCATCATATCTGCGAGTTGTTCCTCAGTCGGGATTTGTTCGATTCCAAATTCTCCCTCAGCAATTCTTTCCCTGATGAAGAAATGCTTGTTGGCTATGTGCTTGGTCCTGCGATGGAATTCGGGGTTTTGGGCCAGTCTCATGGTAGCAGTATTATCGACCTGGAGAATTGGGGCTCGATCCAATCTGTCGATTTCCTGAAACAATCTTTAAAGCCAAATTATTTCTTTTGCAGCTTCATTGGCTGCTACGATCTCAGCCTCTGTAGTAGAAATGGCCACCATAGCCTGCCTTTGACTTTTCCATGAAATTGCTCCTGAGGCAAACATGATGATGATCCCTGATGTAGATCTCCCAGTCTTCGTGCAGCCACCAAAGTCAGCATCGCTGTAGCATTCGAGGATTCCCTTCTTCTTTTCCGATAGACTATCCCAACGTTGATTGTTCCAGAAATGTAACGGAAAACCCTCTTTACTTGTGCAATGTTTTCTTTTGTAGGATTTTCAAGCGTTCTTGAAAGAAATCCGATGCTGAAAGCCAAGTCTGGCCTAGTTCCAAGCATGAGGTACATGAAAGCTCCGATGGCTTGGCGATAAGGGAACGCAGTCGTCTCTGATTCTTTCCCTGCTGTCGTAATTTCCAAATTCTTGAGAAGTGGAGTTGAAACAGCTTTGCAATCCGAGAATCTGAATCGCTCCAAAATCCTTGTGGCATATCCTTGTTGACTAATTTTTAATCCATTTTCTTGTTTCTTGATTTCGAGTCCCAAGAAGCACTCAGCCTTGCTTGAGACAATTTTGAACTCTGATTTTAACTCGTCCAAAAATTCTTCCAAATCTTGCGTATCTGTTGCTGCGGGGAGTCCGTCATCTACGTAAACAACGAGTAGAATCTTTTTGCCATTTCTTTCCCTGACGTAGAGACATGGATCTGCCTCGCTGACTTTGAAATTGTGTTTCCGCAGGAAACCTCCGAAGCGTTCTTGCCAACATCTCGGCCCTTGCTTAAGCCCGTAGAGACTCTTCTTCAATCTGCAAACGGGCCCCTGTCCTTGCTCGTATCCCTCAGGTTGTTGCATGAAAATTTACTTGTCGTCCAATTCACCGTATGGAAAAGCTGTCGAGACGTCAAACTGGAACAAAAACATATCATTTTTGGCTGCAACGCTCAACACTGAGCGGATTGTTTCCATTCTTGCGACAGAGCTAAAAGTTTGTTCGTAATCAATCCCTCGTCTCTGGGCGAATCCTTTGATGACCAAGCGAGCTTTGTATTTGTCGATACCTCCGTCGGGGTGGGCTTTGACTCGATAGACCCACTTGCACGGAAGTGCTTTTGATCCTCTGGGGAGTCTTGTCAAGTTCCAAGTTTCATTCTGATGTAAAGAATCAATTTTCTATCCATTGCCTTTTTCCACTCGACGTTGCTGTTGATGGCTTGATGGAAGGAATCTGGACTCTCCAGCACAAAATTCTCGGCTGCTGCTACGTAGTCATCCAGATGCTCCGGTCTCTTCAACTTCGAACGAGCCCTCAACCGCATTGATTGCATTTTTCTCTTGTTGTTTTCTTCGTCAAGGCTTGTTTCTACTCCAGTTTCGTAATTGTCTTCGCTTCCTGTTTCGGCTGTGTCTTCTTTCAAGTCTCGCTCCTGGAGTGTGTCTTCGTCCTCGCTCTTGTGCAAATTCGCGTCTTCTTCTTCCTTGTCTTCGTCGTCGCTCTGGTGCAAGGTCACGTCTTCTTCTTCCTTGTCTTCTACGACGTCCTTGGATCCAAAATCTTGGAAAGGTAGGTTGACGCCTGGTTCACAGTTACTGAATTTCTCTTGAAATTTTACATCCTTCGACACGACTACTTTGTGCTTCTCTGGTAAGTAAATACGATACCTCTCATCGCCGTCGTAACCCACCAGGTAACCCTTTTCAGCTTTTTCGTCCATCTTCTTCCTTTTTTGGCATAGAATGTGTACATAACACGTCGATCCTACGATTCGAAGATGTTTGATTCTTGGTTTCTTGCCCAGCCAAAGTTGGTAAGGGCTCAGACCCTTCAACGAAGATTTGCCCGTCCTATTGAGAACGTAGACTGCTGTGCTGACCAACTCGGCCCAAATTGCTTCTGGAAATTTTATTTCTGGATTAGAATACTTGAAAGTTCACGCCATTTCGACTATCGTTCGATTCTCTCTCTCGACACCACCGTTTTGTTCTGGAGTATACAAAGCGGTGAATCGAATAGTTATACCAGCTTCTTGAAGAGTTTCTCTCACTCCTGCACAGTCGAATTCTCCTCCATTGTCGCTCAGGAATTCTCGAATTGTATGCCCTTGTTGCTTGGCGTGAGAAACCATGTGTCGCAGCACGTGCTTGACCTCTGATTTCTGCTTGACAATGTACCCATATCGAAACCTGGTGAAATGATCCTTAAAAACTACCAGATACCTCTTCTTCTGGAAAGAATCCTCAAATGGGCCACAAACATCGCCTGACATCAGTTCCCCTGGCTTCATTGTTGGGTTCCTCGTTCGAAATGGCAATCGATGCGTCTTTCCAAGGATGCAAGGCTCGCAAAAGCTACTCTCGAGCTTGACTTGAATGCCCATTTCTCTTTTGAGCAAGTCCTTGATGTGGTTCTTGTCCTGATGTCCCCACCTCTCGTGGTAGAGTTGGAGAATTGAAGTTCCTGAAGATGCGACGTTGACATCGACGTTTCGTTCTGGAAGTATGGGCTCGATCGCTGCTCTGTAGAGTGTTCCTCCAACGTCTCTGGCTCCAACGAGGACAATCTTGTCGTTTATTTTGAGGGTGCTCTCGGTTGCTGACGACTTGAAACGACTACTGGGATTATTGTCTTGGGCAGCCAAAACTGAAAACAGGTTCTTCGTTATATTGGGAACAAACCATACATTTTTCAAAGAAAGAAAAAGAATTTTTCCATTGACAATCGTTTTGACTTTGATTGTGCCCTGGATCAAAGCTGACAAGGTTTCATCCAACTCGGATTCTCAATCTTCTCAAAATGCTCGAAATACTTCGCAGTCTTCACAACGTGATTTGTTGCACCGTTGTCTATCTACCAGTTGACCTCTGAGTTTGCCTCTGCTGCAAACACGCCATTGTGGACTGAGACGAGAGTTAACGTTGGTTCTGCACAATTTTCTTGTTTAGCATTCTGGTAGTTCGGCTTCGGACGTCCATCCTTTTTCCATTTTATGCAGTTCCTGATCCAGTGCCCCTTTTTCTTGCAGTAGCGGCAGGTATCGAATCTCCGACCAGATGCTCCTTTTTTGCTGTGGTAGAAAAAGCCTCCTGGCTTTCCTTTTCGTCATTTTCTTTTGTTCTAAAATTTCTCTCAAACATGACAATTTGATTAGTTAATTCGTCGAATGTCTTTTCTTCTTCTTTTGTCAAAAGCATCCAACTTTGACGGAACGTTTCAAAGGTTTTTGGCAAAATATGTAGCGTTTTACAACAAGTATTAAATCTGGCAGCTCATTTTAATTTTAGGCTTTAAAGCTTGATTTAAATCGTTCCATAGACTACGCAATTTTGCTATGTGGGTTGATACATCGTTACCTGGTTTCCAAGAGAAAGCGAAAAACTCGTTGCATATCCTGAATACCTGGTCCTTCGCTGTTGCTTCAAAATGATTTTTCAGGGCTTCCCACGTATCGTGTGCTGTCTCCTTGTCCATGATCTTCTGGTACACCGAGTCCGTGACCGCAGTGGTAATTATGGATTTTGCATAGCTGTTGGCCTTACGAAAAAAGTCGCTCTTCTCCTTGTGCTTCTTTCATCTGCTGTTGAGGCACCTTCTGGCAATGGATCCGGTTTGACGATCTTTCCGTCCAACGCGTCGAGAGCACCGTCGTGATAATCTATCAGGTCCCTAATTTTCTTTTCCAAATCGGCCAATCGGTCGCGCCTGAGAGCTTCGTGACGTGCTTCGCTAAATCCATCGTAATCGAGCAAAATATACTTTTTTCTTTTACTTTAAACTGAACAAAACGTTCCTGGGCCCATAACCTATTATAACTTTTACTTATTTAGTTATTTAGGCCAGTAAATAAACAATATTTCTCGGAACTTAAAACTCGTGTTTATTTACACTCTTCGACAGCTTTTTAGGTTATGTTCGATATGTTTTGATTCAATACAATCGATATGATAAGCGATATGATAAAGCGCCCTCTGGCTTGGCGGGTAATGTTGATTTGAAACATTTATCTTCAACACTAACACTTCCAACTAGCTATGATGGAGTAATAACAGCCATAGAAACTCTCTCTGAGGACAGTTTAACATAAGCCTTTGTAAAGACTCGGCTACTAGATCATGAAATCAAACTAAAAGGAATTGGCAAGGACACAAGTGCAAAAGTGTTGCAGGTTATTGGAAATCGAGAGCCCAGGGATAGCACATACAAAAACAAAAGGGCAAAATTTGTAAAGAAACACTTTCAGAAGAAGTTAAAACCTAAGCTAAATTATTTTCATTGCGGCAAATTAGGCCACATGAAAAAGGATTGTTTCTTCTTAAAAAAGCAGGCAGGGGCAACCAGAATATTTATGTCCAGAGTAATGTCCGAGAGACACAGGCCCAGATGGCAACAGCAACGCAGCCAGAACGCTCGTTTGCCTTCATGACAAAAGTAGCTGTTAGAGAGAGACAGAGTCAGATGCCAACAGCGCAGCCGGACTGTGCTTTTGCTTTTATGATGGAAATAACTAATTCTAGTGAACAGACAGACGGCGTATATATTATACTAGATTCGGGAGCGTCAGACCATATAATAAACGACAGAAATTTATTTTCTGAGTATGCGATTGAGATTGCAAAGCGTGGAGAATTTGTGTATGCTACTGCGAAAGGACTAGTTAGTCTTAAAAGTTCCGGGAAAAACATTACATTAAAAAATGTGCTGTATTGCAAGGAAATCCCGCACAATTTATTATCAGTGAAGAAGATGCTAGACGCTGGAATGTCCGTCCAATTTAATCCGGATGGTATAAGTGTCATCAAAGATGGTAACTTGGCATTTGAAGGGTTTTGTAAGTATAATGTCCCGACTGTTAAATTTTATTTAAATAATATACATCCAAAAGTTTAAATGATGCAGAATATCGCTTGTGGCATGAAAGGTTAGGACATATAAGTGTAGCAAAATTCTTAGAAATTAAACGACAGAGCTTGTTTGAAGATGTTGATCTTATAAAAAACGTACAGCTAAACAAAAATGAAATATGTGAGGCGTGTATTAACGGAAAGCAATCTAGGCTAAAATTTAAAAACAAAGAAAATATTGACCGCCCATTGTTCGTAGTTCATTCTGACGTTTGTGGTCCGACTACGCACTCAACTATTGATAATAAAAACTACTATGTAGTATTTATTGATCAGTTCACACATTACTGTGCGACATATTTAATAACTTTTATGTTATTAGTGTTTTTTGTATTCAAAGGCTTTGTGGCGAAAAGTGAGCTCTAATTTTTCATTAAAAATGGTAAATCTATATATTGATAATGGCAGGGAATACCTCTCTAATGAAATGTGTGAATTTTGCGTAGAAAAAGGTATCAGCTATCATTTAACAGTTCCTCATACCCCACAATTAAATGGTGTTGCAGAGCGGATGATTAGAACAATCACCGAAAAAGCTCGCTCTATGATTAACTGTACTAAACTTAATAAAAGTTGTTGGGGTGAAGCTGTTTTAACAGCAACTTATTTAGTCAATAGGTCCCCAAGTAGAGCTTTGGGAAATATAAGAATAACACCATATGAGATGTGGCATAAAAAAAAGCCAATATTAAAATACTTGAAAGTATTTGGATCGACTGTAAATTCTCATACAAAACATTCTGGGCATGTTCGATGTCAACTTCCAGTAGCTTCCCCATATGGGAATGTGGGAACAGTTCGAGCATTCTGACCGTGGAGTCAATTATGCTGGCAAACTCGGACAAATTTGTCGAGTGCCTAACTAGGCCATACTGTTCCCATACTAAAACATTCCCGTCTAACACCGGAATATATTTTGCATGCGAGAAGTCGGTGATCCGCGCTGCTTCCACACGCTCTTCCGAATAAAGCGGCGTCAACTTGTTCCCTAATCTCCTGTTGTTACGTAGGTATACTTTCTCGCCAACTTCGAAAACACGGTTCTGACTGGAGGGGTTAATTCTGTCCAGATTAGACTGTTGTGCTTTGTCAATTCTTGCTTTTATTGCCAGTTTGATATCGTCGCTGCTGGCGTGGATGACCTCCACTGGCTTAAACTCTGTGACCGAATGTAGCGACCTATTGTTGTCTATAGTGGACCGCAATATTAGTTCCACAGTATCCTCGATCTTTTTATCAATTCTGAGGCATCTGGCGATTTCTGCCAGGGTACTGTGAAATCTTTCTACTTGGCCATTGGAGCTACTGTGTAGCGGACCACATCGATGTTGACCAAATCGATGTTGTATTGGTTTTTCAACAATGATGTGATTGTTTCGGAGTTAAAAGGGGCCTCGTTGTCGCAGTATATGGTTTTAATATCTGGGTAGAAGTTTACCAATTGAAGAATAGGAGCTCGTACATCTATTATTGCCCTAGAAACTAAGGGTTGGACGTTAGCGAATTGTGACAATTTGTCAATACAGGTTAAAAATATTTTTTTGTCAGTTGAAAAAATGTCAATATTTAACATTTCATGAATAGCCAAATAAGCTTAAGTGATATTCCCAATACTTATGAGGAAATTAAATTTCGCGATGATAGAGCCTTGTGGGAGGAGCCATTCAAGATGAATTAAATTCGCATTTTGTAAATAAAATATGGTGCTTAGTGCAAAGGCCTATGGATAAAAATATAGTAGATTGCAAGTGGGTTTTTAGTTTAAAGCAAGACGAAAATGGTAACTTACTGTAATATAAGGCAAGACTGGTAGCGAGGGGCTTCTCCCAAGACTACATGATGGATTATGATGAGTCCTTTGCACCTGTTGCACGAATTTCTAGTTTCAGATTTCTTTTAGCATTTTCTAATCAATATAATTTACTGATTCATCATATGGATGTAAAAACAGCATTTCTAAATGGAACTTTAAAAGATGAAATTTTTATGAACGTTCCAAAAGGTTTAAACCAATATGATGGAAATAAAGTATGCAAACTCAATAAAGCTATTTACATAGCTATATAGTAGACCGATGTATATATATTTTAAATAAAGGAGTTATAAGTAAAAATATATATCTACTATTATATGTTAACGATGGGTAATTGCCACCAGTAATTCCGAAAGTATGTCTAAATTTAAAACTTATCTTTCAAGTACGTTTTAATTGACTGACTTAAGTGAAATACGACATTTCCTTGGTATAAAAGTTGATCGAAAAGATGATTAAATTTGTTCCAGTCAATCTACATTTATTAAAAATGTTTTAAAGAAATTCAAAATGCAAGATTGTAATCCAGTTAGTACCCCTCTTCCAAACAAATTAAATTATCAGGACTTGAAATCTAAAGAATCATGTGAAGCACCATGTAGGAATTTAATTGGCTGTATAATGTATATAATGTTGTGTACACGCCCGGACTTGAGTACTGACTACTAATAATAATAACAAAGAATTATGGCAATATCTTAATGGGTTTTAAGATACCTAAATGGAACTGTTGACTTAAAGTTATCGTTCAAAAGGAATCCTAAAGTGGATAATACTCTTATAGGATATGTCGATTCTGATTGGGCTGGAAATGAGACAGATAGGAGAAGTACTACAGGATATATATTTAAAATGTTTGGAAATTGTTCAATTTCCTGGAATTCTATGAAACAAAAATCAATTCATCTACCGAAGCCGAATATATGGCCTTATTTGAAGATGTTAGAGAAGCATTAGGGCTAAAGTCATTAATAAATGAAATTAAATTAAAATTAAATGGCCCATAGATATTTTTGAAGACAACCAAGGATGTATTAGTATAGCCAATAACCCTACTTGCCACAAGAGGACTAAGCACATAGATATTAAATATCATTATACCAGGGAACAAATTGAAAACAAACTAATCTGCGTCAAGTATATTTCCACAGATTTCCAATTGGCTGATATTTTAACGAAGCCACTACCAACAGCTAGATTCACTGCACTGCGAGACCAACTGGGGCTAATTGGACCTTCACCCTGAACCTTTATATGGAGTTTTTTTTATCCAAGACAAACTGGATATTTTGGCATATATATATATATATATATATATATATATATATATATATATATATATATATATATATATATACATATATTTAACCATAATCAAATCAAAATATTTACTAGTCTAACCACGGCTGTTTCTATATATAAGTGAATATCTTGTTAATTTACGTTTTTGATTGATCTGATTGGGTTTTACTGGGTTTTCCCAATTCTTTGCAGCAAATGCTGGATCAGAAAAGAAAAGGACCCCAGACAAAAAAAAAGGAAAAAAAAAAATTACAACCATTTGAATATGCACGCACTCGTATGAAAATTATTATTTTTTGTTAATCCTTAATTTGAATCAGTGATTGTATCAGTTTGATCTTGTCGCTGCTGGCGTGGATGACCTCCACTGGCTTAAACTCTGTGACCGAATGTAGCGACCTATTGTTGTCTATAGTGGACCGCAATATTAGTTCCACAGTATCCTCGATCTTTTTATCAATTCTGAGGCATCTGGCGATTTCAGCCAGGGTACTGTGAAATCTTTCTACTTGGCCATTGGAGCTACTGTGTAGCGGACCACATCGATGTTGACCAAATCGATGTTGTATTGGTTTTTCAACAATGATGTGATTGTTTCGGAGTTAAAAGGGGCCTCGTTGTCGCAGTATATGGTTTTAATATCTGGGTAGAAGTTTACCAATTGAAGAATAGGAGCTCGTACATCTATTATTGCCCTAGAAACTAAGGGTTGGACGTTAGCGAATTGTGACAATTTGTCAATACAGGTTAAAAATATTTTTTTGTCAGTTGAAAAAATGTCAATATGCAACATTTCTCCTAAGTATGGAGGGGTAGATGTGTTTCCTAACTCCTCCTTCTTAGGGTGACGGTCGTATTTAGCTTTGTTACATACTCGGCAGTTTGCGACAACTTCGCTAGCTAGTTTTGACATGTTCGGGAAATAATAATCCCGGAGGATTTTTTTTGCGTTCTCCTGCGCAGCCCGATGGGCGCGATTGTGCTCGGTGTTAGTGATCTCAAGCTGTTCATTGGCATTGGTAATGTCACTGACGAAGGTTTTACAATGCCAAACCTTTGTTGCTGGGAACTCCTGCCTCAATACATGTTGGATGAGAGCCAGGATAAGGAAATCAGAGTGAATCGCGTTCACAACGTTGGCGTTGATAATTTCTTTAACGGATTCAATAAGCAAGTCTTTCGTATTAAAGTTAATGATGTGGCGAGTTCTATTGCCGAAACGATGAAGTCTCTTCGAAGCGGTTGGCTTGCTTCTTCCAAAATGATTTGGTTTCTGAAGCAGTTTAGGGGTTTGACGGTGGTTTCTATGGTGTACGAGAGCAAAGCTCACTATGCACCGTGGCTGCATCGGACTGGGCCTCGGCCTCTAAGTTGTTCAGGGGTTGCCGGGACAGCGCGTCAGCTACAAGGTTTTGTTTTCCAGGAGTGTTTCCAGGAAAACACTTTCCCGTTGTTCTCATCAATGAAGGCTTTCCATCGCTTAATCTTAGCGTTGGTATTTTTGTCAGATACTGTGTTCTGTGAAGATCCGCACCTCCTTGGTACCGTACAGGTAATTTTGTAATTTGCCTATTGCCCATACTATCGCCAACAATTCCCTTTCATTGGTGGCGTAGTTTGATTCGCAGTCTTTTAGTGTACCCGAAATCATGGAAATGGGTCTTTTATTTTGAGATAGTACCGCACCTTTTCCGTTCGCTGAGGCGTCGTGAGTGGTCTAGCAATAGCGGTAAAGTTTTTTACAAAGCTTCTGTAGTAGCTTGCCAGGCCATGGAAGGATCTGAGGCTAAATACGATTTTTGGTTCAGGGAACTCTTTTATTGCCCTAACTTTTTCAGGATCGGTTTTGGTTCCTCCTCTAGTGACGATGAATCCTAAAAATTCTACGCTCTCTTTGAAGAACTTCATCTTTTCCCATGCCACCCTCATGTTGGCATCAAGAAGGCGCTTAAACACAATGTCAATATGCTTAACATGTTCGGTTTCACTTTCAGAATAAATTATAACGTCATCATCGTAGACGTAACATATTTTGCCAATCTCTTCTCACAGCACATCATCGATGGCTCTTTGGAAAATACTACCGTCGTTTTTTAGGCCGAAAAGAAGTCGGCAAAATTCGTACTTCCCTCGAACGAGAACGAGATCGAGGTTTTTACTCGGTCTTTTTCAGCCAGGTATATTTGATGATACCCTGACTTCAAGTCTAGGGTAGTAAAGAATTTGGCATTCCCCAGGTTCGCTAGAATCATCGCTTTTTCAGCAGCTCCTTTATTTCTTTGTTAACAAAGTCTGCTGCCCCCATAGGATAGGGGTACAATTTGGAGTAAACGGGCTCGTCAGTCATAGTTCGAATAGTAGCGATGATCGAGGTGTTAAAGGTAAGTACCTCGTTAGAGGTCGAAAACACCCTAATTTCTATATAGAATAACTTTTTTGAATTCCGCTTTCGCCGAACTTGGTACCACTATGTCATCGATCTTGGTGAAATCGACATTTTCACAGTTAAGGAATTTGAGCCTTTCAGTGACGTCTGCGTATTTTATTACGCTGTTGCCAAAGTGCAGTGCTACCATTGCTTGCGTTAGCGAGTCGAAGCCTATTATAGCATCAAACGCGCTCGGTATGTTCAACAAAAAAATGTGAGCGTCTATCCCAAAAATGCGCATTATGCATATGTCTTTGACGTCACTGGAGCCGTGAATAGAGCTCAAAGTGAAAGGGGTTTCGACCGGCGTTACATTTCTTAGCTCCTTTACGGGCTTAACGTAATTTTTTTCCGCCCCCGTGTCGATGAGTATTTTTAGTTTTCTGCCAGCCAGCTGTCGCTCGATGAACGGCAGCCGGGAGCGCTCCCTAAAAAATTAATGAGGTCATTAATTTCGGCAGTGTCACTGTCCTCCTCAATTTTGGCAACTTCAGCCTCAGCTGTGGCTGAGTAACCTGCTTCCTCCTGTTGGGGTTGGGCTATATATTAGCGCGTTGGCGTCTTTGGCCTGAGTGACGCTGAGACGGGTTCTGCCTTTTGTAATTGTTATTACTCTGTGGCTTCCCCCAGTTTGTTTCCTGCCTGAATTTGGCCGTCGAGGGGTCTACCTCAATGGGCTGAATTTTATTGTGGTATTTGCTTTCGGGATCCCAGCGTTTAGGCCAGAGTTTGTCCTCATAAGGCTTGCTTTGGCCCTGCTTAGGGTTGAAGTGCGGATTTTTATCCTCCCTTCTCCATTGTTTTCCCTGACCTTTATTGTTGCGTCTATTGCCCTCATTAAAAAGCGACCTGTCTTCTACGGCTTCCAATTCCACTTCTTTCAATGCTGTTCTCCGCCTCCCGGGCTAACGCTAGTGTGGACGGAAGGTCTTTGGGTTGTGCTGGCAGCACGAGTGATTTGAGTGGTCTTTTAAGCCCTGCAATGAATGCATGGAGGGCGTCGTCCCTAACCTCATTATTCAGGATGGTTGCCATGTCCGTATTATGTGACATAGCTATCTTGTTGGTGACGAGCGTGAGTTTCCTTTCGGCCTCATCATAGTAAGCCATAAGGTCGGCATCTCCTTGCCGAACCATTTCCAAATTCTGACGTAGCACCCTTAGGGACGTTTTGCCCGCGTATGTGCAATCTAGCCTGGCTATAATTGCATCGAAATTTAATTTGGTATTGTGGGACGTGAGGAGTGACCGAGCGGGACCGCAAATTTTTTGCCTGTATTCTAACAGATTCTAACTCTGAGGCAAAAGCGCTTCTCAAACGCTCTTCTTGCGCAACAAGAGCGGTGCCGACAGCATTTGCGACAATCGCTTGGACCATTTCCGCGTCCATCTCTGGTTCTTGGTCTACGCTCCTTACTTCTGGACAGAATCCTATTTCTTCACTGTCGTCGCTTCCAGTTTCTTTCTTAATTTCCCTATACTCCCAACTCATTGGCAGCTAAAGGGAGCTGAGAAAGTTAACGCTAGGTACACTGGATAAATGCGAGGTATGGAACGATTGGGACCTAAGAGAATTTCTTTTGATGGGGCTACTTTTCTGCAGTATCGACACAGGCACCGTGGTCAAAACCGAGAAGAGAAAAAAAAATTACAGAAAAAAGTCGAGATGATTTCCTTGCACTAATATTGACGCGTCACCTAAAACACAAAAATGTTGTATTAATTTATCCCAAGAACAAATTCAATTTACGGAACGACCAACAGGCACAATAGATCAACTTGTAATAAAAAGTCATACAAGGAGAAAAGCGAGTGGCCACCTTTGCATGTGTATAGAGACTCAACTAAGGGTATACGCTTTATAAAGTACTGTGTGATTTATTTCTTTATATTATTTATTTGAATAAAAAAGAATTTTAGCTTTGCCAACAGTGTGCGTTATATGCCAAGAACATTGAATGTT
Source organism: Drosophila atripex (assembly GCA_035045925.1). Lineage (NCBI taxonomy): Eukaryota > Metazoa > Arthropoda > Insecta > Diptera > Drosophilidae > Drosophila > Drosophila atripex. The sequence continues at coordinate 135,495 of JAWNOP010000014.1, forward strand.
TTGTCATTATTAATTTCTTTATTTATTCGCATAAAACTGCTCGTACAAGTGTACGTGACTTGAGATACTTGACTTTATTTTTTGACACGCACCAAAAAAATTAAAAGCATAAATCGAAAATCGAGTCACTTTTGCATTTCAATAAAATTCCTATTGCTAGACATAGGAACTATATGCACCTGAGGCACTGGTAGATGTGTGTTATTTATTTGTAGACCTTTAGCTATCGTTGGCGTTCAGCTACTTACATATTAGATTACTTCAGGGTGGAGTTCGAATATATTAAATATTATTCCTATGGTTGGGCACCAATTATGTGATCCGTGTGCCGGCTGGTTGTCCGTCTGTAGCGGGGGTGAAGCCGGCCTGCTGAACGTCCGTGTCGGGGGGTCGGTTGCCCGTAGTTGCAACTAGTAATGCTAGCCGCGGCGTGTGTTGTAAGTGGCCGGTTGGCTTGTAGCATCAACTGTAGAAATACGTCGATTAGGGTGAGAGGGTAACTGCCCTCTTTTTGCCCGCTGGCCTAGAGACTGGGTACCAATTTAATAAATCAATTACGGCGATAGCCGGAGTACCAGTTACTGAGCTTTAGCTCTTTATTCTTTCAAAACGTAATATGAACTAATCTTAAGTTGACAAAAAGTTGAACGTATGGCCGGATGCTCGTAGCATCTTCGCTGACGAAGCACAAAATTGCTAAAGTCGTACGATCTCTGGCACAAAGGCACGGCCCATAACAGTGCACTTGCTGGCTAAGCATTTGGACACCACAAGGGTGGTACAATATTAGGGTAACCATACGTGAGAAATATAAGTATAATATAAATATAATTTTCCATCACAGGAAATGTATGAATCAATGGATTCAAAGTCTAGTGAAAACTCAAATGAAAATCGAGAATACCGATCCAGAAGTTAAAACTGGTGATAATATACGAGAAAATGAAAATCAACAAGTCAGACGCAGTGAGAGAAATAAAGATAAACAAAAATTATCATATAGATTTTTAGAAAAATGTCTCATGAATAGCCAAATAAGCTTAAGTGATATTCCCAATACTTATGAGGAAATTAAATTTCGCGATGACAGAGCCTTGTGGGAGGAAGCCATTCAAGATGAATTAAATTCGCATTTTGTAAATAAAATATGGTGCTTAGTGCAAAGGCCTATGGATAAAAATATAGTAGATTGCAAGTGGGTTTTTAGTTTAAAGCAAGACGAAAATGGTAACTTACTGAAATATAAGGCAAGACTGGTAGCGAGGGGCTTCTCCCAAGAATACATGATGGATTATGATGAGTCCTTTGCACCTGTTGCACGAATTTCTAGTTTCAGATTTCTTTTAGCATTTTCTAATCAATATAATTTACTGATCCATCATATCGATGTAAAAACAGCATTTCTAAATGGAACTTTAAAAGATGAAATTTATATGAACGTTCCAAAAGGTTTAAACCAATATGATGGCAATAAAGTATGCAAACTCAATAAAGCTATTTATATAGCTATATAGTAGACCGATGTATATATATTTTAAATAAAGGAGTTATAAGTAAAAATATATATCTACTATTATATGTTGACGATGGGTAATTGCCACCAGTAATTTCGAAAGTATGCCTAAATTTAAAACTTATCTTTCAAGTACGTTTTAAATGACTGACTTAAGTGAAATACAAAATTTCCTTGGTATAAAAGTTGATCGAAAAGATGATTAAATTTGTTCCAGTCAATCTGCATATATTAAAAATGTTTTAAAGAAATTCAATATGCAAGATTGTAATCCAGTTAGTACCCCTCTTCCAAACAAATAAAATTATCAGGACTTGAAATCTGAAGAATCATGTGAAGCACCATGTAGGAATTTAATTGGCTTTATAATGTATATAATGTTGTGTACACGCCCGGACTTGAGTACTGACTAATACTGACTAAATAATAATAACAAAGAATTATGGCAATTTCTTAACGGGTTTTAAGATACCTAAAAGGAACTGTTGACTTAAAGTTATCGTTCAAAAGGAATCCTAAAGTGGATAATACTCTTATAGGATATGTCGATTCTGATTGGGCTGGAAATGAGACAGATAGGAGAAGTACTACAGGATATATATTTAAAATGTATGGAAATTGTTCAATTTCCTGGAATTCTATGAAACAAAAATCAATTCATCTACCGAAGCCGAATATATGGCCTTATTTGAAGGTGTTAGAGAAGCATTAGGGCTAAAGTCATTAATAAATGAAATTAAATTAAAATTAAATGGCCCATAGATATTTTTGAAGACAACCAAGGATGTATTAGTATCGCCAATAACCCTACTTGCCACAAGAGGACTAAGCACATAGATATTAAATATCATTTTACCAGGGAACAAATTGAAAACAAACTAATCTGCGTCAAGTATATTTCCACAGATTTCCAATTGGCTGATATTTTAACGAAGCCACTACCAACAGCTAGATTCACTGCACTGCGAGACCAACTGGGGCTAATTGAACCTTCACCCTGAACCTTTATATGGAGTTTTTTTTATCCAAGACAAACTGGATATTTTGGCATATATATATATATATATATATATATATATATATATATATATATATATATATATATATATACATATATTTAACCATAATCAAATCAAAATATTTACTAGTCTAACCACGGCTGTTTCTATATATAAGTGAATATCTTGTTAATTTACGTTTTTGATTGATCTGATTGGGTTTTACTGGGTTTTCCCAATTCTTTGCAGCAAATGCTGGATCAGAAAAGAAAAGGACCCCAGACAAAAAAAAGAAAAAAAAAATTACAACCATTTGAATATGCAGGCACTCGTATGAAAATTATTATTTTTTGTTAATCCTTAATTTGAATCAGTGATTGTATCAGTTTGATCTTGTCGCTGCTGGCGTGGATGACCTCCACTGGCTTAAACTCTGTGACCGAATGTAGCGACCTATTGTTGTCTATAGTGGACCGCAATATTAGTTCCACAGTATCCTCGATCTTTTTATCAATTCTGAGGCATCTGGCGATTTCAGCCAGGGTACTGTGAAATCTTTCTACTTGGCCATTGGAGCTACTGTGTAGCGGACCACATCGATGTTGACCAAATCGATGTTGTATTGGTTTTTCAACAATGATGTGATTGTTTCGGAGTTAAAAGGGGCCTCGTTGTCGCAGTATATGGTTTTAATATCTGGGTAGAAAAGTTCTGGGCAGTTGAAAAAATGTCAATATGCAACATTTCTCCTAAGTATGAAGGGGTAGATGTGTTTCCTAACTCCTCCTTCTTAGGGTGACGGTCGTACTTAGCTTTGTTGCATACTCTGCAGTTTGCGACATCTTCGCTAGCTAGTTTTGACATGTTGGGAATAATAATCCCGGAGGATTTGTTTTGCGTTCTCCTGCGCAGCCCGATGGGCGCGATTGTGCTCGGTGTTAGTGATCTCAAGCTGTTCATTGGCGTTGGTAATGTCACTGACGAAGGTTTTACAATGCCAAAACTTTGTTGCTGGGAACTCCTGCCCCAATACATGTTGAATGAGAGCCAGGATAAGGAAATCAGAGTGAATCGCGTTCACAACGTTGGCGTTGATAATTTCTTTAACGGATTCAATAAGCAAGACTTTCTTATTAAAGTTAATGATGTGGCGAGTTCTATTGCCGAAACGATGAAGTCTCTTCGAAGCGGTTGGCTTGCTTCTTCCAAAATGATTTGGTTTCTGAAGCAGTTTAGGGGTTTGACGGTGGTTTCTATGGTGTACGAGAGCAAAGCTCACTATGCACCGTGGCTGCATCGGACTGGGCCTCGGCCTCTAAGTTGTTCAGGGGTTGCCGGGACAGCGCGTCAGCTACAAGGTTTTGTTTTCCGATAGTGTAAAACACTTTCCCGTTGTTCTCATCAATGAAGGCTTTCCATCGCTTAATCTTAGCGTTGGTATTTTTGTCAGATACCGCGTACGTAAGAGGTTGGTGGTCTGTGAAGATCCGCACCTCCTTGGTACCGTACAGTTAATTTTGTAATTTGCCTATTGCCTATACTATCGCCAACAATTCCGTTTCGTTGGTGGCGTAGTTTGATTCGCAGTCTTTTAGTGTACCCGAAATCATGGAAATGGGTCTTTTATTTTGAGATAGTACCGCACCTTTTCCGTTCGCTGAGGCGTCGTGAGTGGTCTAGCAATAGCGGTAAAGTTTTTTACAAAGCTTCTGTAGTAGCTTGCCAGGCCAAGGAAGGATCTGAGGCTAAATACGATTTTTGGTTCAGGGAACTCTTTTATTGCCCTAACTTTTTCAGGATCGGTTTTGGTTCCTCCTCTAGTGACGATGAATCCTAAAAACTCTACGCTCTCTTTGAAGAACTTCGTCTTTTCCCATACCACCCTCATGTTGGCATCAAGAAGGCGCTTAAGCACAATGTCAATATGCTTAACATGTTCGGTTTCACTTTCAGAATAAATTATAACGTCATCATCGTAGACGTAACATATTTTACCAATCTCTTCCCGCAGCACATCATCTATGTCTCTTTGGAAAATACTACCGGCGTTTTTTAGGCCGAAAGGAAGTCGGCAAAATTCGTACTTCCCTCGAACGAGAACGAGAACGAGGTTTTTACTCGGTCTTTTTCAGCCAGGTATATTTGATGATACCCTGACTTCAAGTCTAGGGTAGTAAAGAATTTGGCATTCCCCAGGTTCGCTAGAATCATCGCTTTTTCAGCAGCTCCTTTATTTCTTTGTTAACAAAGTCTGCTGCCCCCATAGGATAGGGGTACAATTTGGAGTAAACGGGCTCGTCAGTCATAGTTCGAATAGTAGCGATGATCGAGGTGTTAAAGGTAAGTACCTCGTTAGAGGTCGAAAACACCCTAATTTCTATATAGAATAACTTTTTTGAATTCCGCTTTCGCCGAACTTGGTACCACTATGTCATCGATCTTGGTGAAATTGACATTTTCACAGTTAAGGAATTTGAGCCTTTCAGTGACGTCTGCGTATTTTATTACGCTGTTGCCAAAGTGCAGTGCTACCATTGCTTGCGTTAGCGAGTCGAAGCCTATTATAGCATCAAACGCGCTCGGTATGTTCAACAAAAAAATTTGAGCGTCTATCCCAAAAATGCGCATTATGCATATGTCTTTGACGTCACTGGAGCCGTGAATAGAGCTCACAGTGAAAGGGGTTTCGACCGGCGTTACATTTCTTAGCTCCTTTACGGGCTTAACGTAATTTTTTGCCGCCCCCGTGTCGATGAGTATTTTTAGTTTTCTGCCAGCCAACTGTCGCTCGATGAACGGCAGCCGGGAGCGCTCCCTAAAAAATTAATGAGGTCATTAATTTCGGCAGTGTCACTGTCCTCCTCAATTTTGGCAACTTCAGCCTCAGCTGTGGCTGAGTAACCTGCTTCCTCCTGTTGGGGTTGGGCTATATATTAGCGCGTTGGCGTCTTTGGCCTGAGTGACGCTGAGACGGGTTCTGCCTTTTGTAATTGTTATTACTCTGTGGCTTCCCCCAGTTTGTTTCCTGCCTGAATTTGGCCGTCGAGGGGTCTACCTCAATGGGCTGAATTTTATTGTGGTATTTGCTTTCGGGATCCCAGCGTTTAGGCCAGAGTTTGTCCTCATAAGGCTTGCTTTGGCCCTGCTTAGGGTTGAAGTGCGGATTTTTATCCTCCCTTCTCCATTGTTTTCCCTGACCTTTATTGTTGCGTCTATTGCCCTCATTAAAAAGCGACCTGTCTTCTACGGCTTCCAATTCCACTTCTTTCAATGCTGTTCTCCGCCTCCCGGGCTAACGCTAGTGTGGACGGAAGGTCTTTGGGTTGTGCTGGCAGCACGAGTGATTTGAGTGGTCTTTTAAGCCCTGCAATGAATGCATGGAGGGCGTCGTCCCTAACCTCCTTATTCAGGATGGTTGCCATGTCCGTATTATGTGACATAGCTATCTTGTTGGTGACGAGCGTGAGTTTCCTTTCGGCCTCATCATAGTAAGCCATAAGGTCGGCATCTCCTTGCCGAACCATTTCCAAATTCTGACGTAGCACCCTTAGGGACGTTTTGCCCGCGTATGTGCAATCTAGCCTGGCTATAATTGCATCGAAATTTAATTTGGTATTGTGGGACGTGAGGAGTGACCGAGCGGGACCGCAAATTTTTTGCCTGTATTCTAACAGATTCTAACTCTGAGGCAAAAGCGCTTCTCAAACGCTCTTCTTGCGCAACAAGAGCGGTGCCGACAGCATTTGCGACAATCGCTTGGACCATTTCCGCGTCCATCTCTGGTTCTTGGTCTACGCTCCTTACTTCTGGACAGAATCCTATTTCTTCACTGTCGTCGCTTCCAGTTTCTTTCTTAATTTCCCTATACTCCCAACTCATTGGCAGCTAAAGGGAGCTGAGAAAGTTAACGCTAGGTACACTGGATAAATGCGAGGTATGGAACGATTGGGACCTAAGACAATTTCTTTTGATGGGGCTACTTTTCTGCAGTATCGACACAGGCACCGTGGTCAAAACCGAGAAGAGAAAAAAAATTAGAGAAAAAGTCGAGATGATTTCCTTGCACTAATATTGACGCGTCACCTAAAACACAAAAATGTTGTATTAATTTATCCCAAGAACAAATTCAATTTACGGAACGACCAACAGGCACAATAGATCAACTTGTAATAAAAAGTCATACAAGGAGAAAAGTGAGTGGCCACCTTTGCATGTGTATAGAGACTCACACTAAGCATTTAAAGTACTGTGTGATTTATTTCTTTATATTATTTATTTGAATAAAAAAGAATTTTAGCTTTGCCAACAGTGTGCGTTATATGCCAAGAACATTGAATGTTTTGTCATTATTAATTTCTTTATTTATTCGCATAAAACTGCTCGTACAAGTGTACGTGACTTGAGTTACTTGACTTTATTTTTTGACACGCACCAAAAAAAATTAAAAGCAGAAATCGAAAATCGAGTCACTTTTGCATTTCAATAAAATTCCTATTGCTAGACATAGGAAACTATATGCACATGAGGCACTGGTAGATGTGTGTTATTTATTTGTAGACCTTTAGCTATCGTTGGCGTTCAGCTACTTACATATTAGATTACTTCAGGGTGGAGTTCGAATATATTAAATATTATTCCTATGGTTGGGCACCAATTATGTGATCCGTGTGCCGGCTGGTTGTCCGTCTGTAGCGGGGGTGAAGCCGGCCTGCTGAACGTCCGTGTCGGGGGGTCAGTTGCCCGTAGTTGCAACTAGTACAATACATGTAGTATGCACATATATTGAATACCCACTGTACCGAGAGTACTTAAAGGGTGCGCACTGTAACACTTTGTTGCAGTGTTTACATAATCCAAAGTCCCGGTCATAAACCCTAAGTGGCCGAAATATGAACCGATCGTTATGCTTTAGCCCGCACACAGAAAGTGCTAGTGTCAGCATAATCGTAACAAACGGTCAGCATATGCATACCCCTCGCGCCTCCACTTGAGAGCGCATAACAACGTACATTATTATATTCCATTATATATAAGTACATAGCCGTCTCTCTGCCGCCGCCTGCAAGCAGCGCTGCTACGAGACTTAGCCTTACTTAGACTTAAGAAATATTGTAAAAGAACAGAGACATTTTGAGCGTTGGAGCGGCACCTCGGCTGCTCCTTCAAAATAAAGAAACCAAACCAACCAAACGCAAATCGGACTATTCCTTTCATCACATGGCGACCGTGACATAAGTCCTGGAGGACTAAGGAAAATTTGGCTAAAAGGATTTACATTACATACATTTAAATTTGCCTAAAAGGAAAATACATCATACGAGAAGAGCATGGAGGATATACAAAAAGGAGGATATACAAAAAAAAACACGTCTGAGTGAGTAGAGTGTGCACAATGGTACGAGGAGGTCTTAAAAAAAAAATCAACAAAAGAATAGCCCACATATAGTGGCTGCTATTTGAGCAGTCAGCGCCGCCCGCATGGACGACGGCGCAAAAGCTCTATAACGAGCTTGAGAGAGACCCTCCAAAACAGAGTACCACAGAGCACAACTCACTCTGAAAATCAAATAAAAGTGATAAACCAAAAGCTAATATTGAAACAAAATATTTCCAAGCCTCTGCCGAAACAACCACAGGTCTGCCCGACCGACTGCCCCGGACCTCTCAACTCTGCAGCATGCAATTGCACATGCGTAAAGCCAGAAAACTGCCCCAAGGATTGCCCTGGACCAATGTAATCAGCATAACCAGCATAAAATAACCTGTGCAAGGACCAGCACCGGTGCCCCAACTAGAAGCAGCAGCCTGTGCAGCCAGCACCGGCACCGTTTGCCGTTCCAAGTCAGACCCGGAGCAGTGAACCGACAGCGCTACAAAGAGCGCACAACAACACTATTATATTTTTATCCATGCACTGCGCTGCATAATTTTTTTTGATTGCACTGCGATGCATATTTTTTTTTATATCTATAATATAATACTTTGTAAAATTGAGCGGAATCTTTTCTGCTCGATTAGACATGTAGCCTGTAAAGCTACGCAAAAAACTAGGTAGGAAATTTGTTAACCTAAATGCGCAGTAATGCGATAAATAAATTGTCAATAGAAGACATTTATAATTTTAATGAAGCACAAATAAAAGTATATGTAAAACCTACTAAAATGACGTTGGACATAAAAACAGTGGATTCCACTGCCAATGTCATCAACAAGGTAGAATCTACCAACGTTGATCTATATTGGGTACATGTACTTTTAATAATCATAGTCGTTATTATGTGCGCCACTGTTTTTTATAAGATTTACAAGCTGCATAATAATTGTCTGAAAAAAGGTATATGAGCCGGAGAAATGACCTGGATAAAATATAAACAGCAATTTAAATAAAAATAAGAAAAAAAAAGTATATATATAGCACAAACAACATATTACACATAAATGTTAACACCTAAAATCTAAGAAAATGAAATAAAACACACAACATATTACACATAAATGTTAACACCTAAAATCTAAGAAAATGAAATAAAAAAAAAATAAGTAAATAAATAAAATAATAAATATAAAATATTTCAATATATTCCTCTCATGCATGGCCAAACTAAAGGCATGGAATGGAACACATTGTACACAGAACTATCAAACATTAAAACTAATTTTGACAGATCATATAAGTCACTAACACAGAATAGACCTATCACAAAGAACACGGTTAGGAAGCACGTTGAAATATTAGTAGAGTGCTTTAATGAAGCGCGTATGCTAATACATGATCATAGGGAAAAGTTAAAACAAGATCATTGGTCACAGGTATCGAAACTTTTGATACGACTACGATCTAATTTAATATTTATTAAACAAAAGTTCAGTTTAGAAATATCATTACCAACCGTTCTAAACACTCCAATAGCAGTTGACACTGCACCTGACTCGGAATCAACAGAAACGAAAGAATCTGAGTCAGAAGAGCTTCCCAAAGTAAACCCCAAAATAGAAGATAAAGATTTAAATAATCTTATTATTCCGGCGGTATACACTGATCTGGATAACTCTACAGATTCAGACACTTCGAATGTCATAGAATACAAAATAGATATATCCATCACAATGGCACAGTCAAATATTGATTTTATTAATACAGCATCCAAGCTTATACCAGTCTTCGATGGTAGGGCTGAAAATTTAACAAGTTTCATCGATGCTTTACAAATAATAGAATCAATAAAAGGCGAGCACGAAAAATAAGCTGTCTCCATAATAAAAACAAAGCTAAAAGATGTCGCCAGAAATCTAATCGGTAATGAAACAACAATTACTGAAGTGATTTCTAAACTAAGAGGCAACGTCAAGGGCGAAACTGTTGAAGTATTATCAGCGAAGCTGATGAACTTACAGCAGCGCAATAAAACTGCTAACCAATATACACAAGAAATTGAGCAGATGACGGAAGCCTTAGAAGGTGCTTATATAACGGATGGTTTACCTTTAGAACTAGCCAGAAGTTATTCCACGCAGCACGCAGTAAAAGCAATGACAAAAAATTTCACAATCGATAAGGTAAAACTTATCATGCAAGCTGGCACCTTTAGTATTATGAATGATGCTGTTTCCAAATTTGTCAATAGTTGCACTGAAGCAACTGGACAGTCAAATACTGTCCTATATTTCAAGAATTATCCACAGCGCGGCTCAAATCGCAAGATAATCATGTAGCTGATGCGTTATCAAGAATAACCATCAAAGATCTACAAAATATAACTAGAAATGTATTAAAAGTCACTACTAGATATCAAAGTAGACGAAAATTCCGCGCGGAAAATCAAAAACAAGAATTGCCAAGGCAATCTTTAAATAAAGCTTCTAAGCCCAACGTATACGACGTCATAAACAATGATGAAGTACGTAAAGTAGTGACCATGCAGATAAAAAATATGTTATGTTTATTTAAACATGGTAGAAAAATTACTGCAAGATATGATGTTAGCGATTTATATACTAATGGAGTTATTGATTTAGATCAATTTTTCCAAAGGCTTGAAATGCAAGCCGGTATACATAAAATCAGCCAACTCAAAGTGGCACCGTGGGAAAATATCTTTGAATATACTTCAATAGATAAATTTAAATTAATGGGCAATAAAATATTGAAAACACTAAGAGTAGCGCTACTCAACCCGGTGACCCAAATAACAAATTTAAAAGAAAAAGAAGCAATTTTGTCTACATTTCATGATAATCCAATTCAAGGAGGTCATACTGGCATATCAAAAACTTTGGCCAAAGTAAAAAGGAACTATTACTGGAAAGGCATGTCTAAAGATATAACTGAGTACGTAAGAAAATGTCAAAAATGCCACAAAAGCCAAAATAACTAAACACACAAAGACCCCTTTAACAATCACAGACACACCAATAAATGCTTTCGACAGAGTGATAGTGGACACTATTGGTCCACTGCCAAAATCAGAAAATGGCAATGAGTATGCAGTCACTTTAATATGTGATTTAACTAAGTATTTAGTTGCCATACCTGTTCCGAATAAAAATGCCAATACTGTCGCTAAAGCAATATTTGAATCTTTTATCCTGAAATACGGTCCAATGAAGACGTTCATTACGGACATGGGAACAGAATATAAGAATTCAATTATAGACGATTTGTGCAAATATTTAAGGATTGAAAACATTACATCCACAGCACACCACCACCAGACAGTTGGAACAATAGAAAGAAGTCATAGAACTTTCAATGAGTACATACGATCTTACATATCGGTTGATAAAACTGATTGGGACGTATGGCTTCAATATTTTGTCTTTTGTTTCAACACGACCCCTTCTATGGCACATACTTATTGTCCATATGAGCTAGTATTCGGTAAAACAAGTAATTTGCCAAAACATTTTAATAGCATAGATAGTGTAGAAGCACTATATAATATAGATGACTATGCTAAGGAGAGAAAGTATAGATTAGAAGTAGCCTATAAAAGAGCTAGAGTTATGTTAGAAGCATATAAGAATAAAAATAAAATTCTATACGACCATAAAGTAAGGGATATAGATATATCACTAGGTGACAAAGTTTTATTAAAAAACGAGACAGGTTATAAATTAGATCCTAAATATACAGGTCCGTATATAGTAACGGAAATTGGAGATAGAGATAACATAGTAATAGCAAACAATAAACATAAAATACAAACAGTTCATAAGGATAGATTAAAAATCTTTATTTCATAAATTGCACTTAGTATGGCCATACAAAGACACACATACATTAATAAATAAATAAACATATTCTTTTAATAATTTCATTTTCTTTAATTCCGATAAGATAATACACAAACAAAAAAAAAAAATAAAAATAAAAAAAAAATGTATTAATTAGAAATTTTTATTATAAAAATAACTTTATTATATTACGTTATTTTTCAAAAGGAGGGAGATGTAGTATGCACATATATTGAATACCCACTGTACCGAGAGTACTTAAAGGGTGCGCACTGTAACACTTTGTTGCAGTGTTTACATAATCCAAAGTCCCGGTCATAAACCCTAAGTGGCCGAAATATGAACCGATCGTTATGCTTTAGCCCGCACACAGAAAGTGCTAGTGTCAGCATAATCGTAACAAACGGTCAGCATATGCATACCCCTCGCGCCACCACTTGAGAGCGCATAACAACGTACATTATTATATTCCTTTATATATAAGTACATAGCCGTCTCTCTGCCGCCGCCTGCAAGCAGCGCTGCTACGAGACTTAGCCTTACTTAGACTTAAGAAATATTGTAAAAGAACAGAGACATTTTGAGCGTTGGAGCGGCACCTCGGCTGCTCCTTCAAAATAAAGAAACCAAACCAACCAAACGCAAATCGGACTATTCCTTTCATCACAATGGATTATGATGAGTCCTTTGCACCTGTTGCACGGATTTCTAGTTTCAGATTTCTTTTAGCATTTTCTAATCAATATAATTTACTGATCCATCATATGGATGTAAAAACAGCATTTCTAACTGGAACTTTAAAAGATGCAATTTATATGAACGTTCCAAAAGAAAAACCATTATGATGGAAATAAAGTATGCAAACTCAATAAAGCTATTTACATAGCTATATAGTAGACCGATGTATATATATTTTAAATAAAGGAGTTATAAGTAAAAATATATATCTACTATTATATGTTGACGATGGGTAATTGCCACCAGTAATTCCGAAAGTATGTCTAAATTTAAAACTTATCTTTCAAGTACGTTTTAAATGACTGACTTATGTGAAATACGACATTTCCTTGGTATAAAAGTTGATCGAAAAGATGATTAAATTTGTTCCAGTCAATCTGCATATATTAAAAATGTTTTAGAGAAATTCAATATGCAAGATTGTCCAGTTAGTCCAGCAGTAGTCCAGTAAGATAATACAGTTAGTACCCCTCTTCCAAACAAATTAAATTATGAGGACTTGAAATCTGAAGAATCATGTGAAGCACCATGTAGGAATTTAATTGGCTGTATAATGTATATAATGTTGTGTACACGCCCGGACTTGAGTACTGACTACTAATAATAATAACAAAGAATTATGGCAATTTCTTAACGGGTTTTAAGATACCTAAAAGGAACTGTTGACTTAAAGTTATCGTTCAAAAGGAATCCTAAAGTGGATAATACTCTTATAGGATATGTCGATTCTGATTGGGCTGGAAATGAGACAGATAGGAGAAGTACTACAGGATATATATTTAAAATGTTTGGAAATTGTTCAATTTCCTGGAATTCTATGAAACAAAAATCAATTCATCTACCGAAGCCGAATATATGGCCTTATTTGAAGGTGTTAGAGAAGCATTAGGGCTAAAGTCATTAATAAATGAAATTAAATTAAAATTAAATGGCCCAATAGATATTTTTCAAGACAACCAAGGTTGTATTAGTATAGCCAATAACCCTACTTGCCACAAGAGGACTAAGCACATAGATATTAAATATCATTTTACCAGGGAACAAATTGAAAACATACTAATCTGCGTCAAGTATATTTCCACAGATTTCCAATTGGCTGATAATTTAACGAAGCCACTACCAACAGCTAGATTCACTGCACTGCGAGACCAACTGGGGCTAATTGGACCTTCACCCTGAACCCTTATATGGAGTTTTTTTTATCCAAGACAAACTGGATCTCTTGGCATATATATATATATATATACATATATTTAACAATAATCAAATCAAAATAATTACTAGTCTAACCACGGCTGTTTCTATATATAAGTGAATATCTTGTTAATTTACGTTTTAGATCGATCTGATTGGGTTTTACTCGGTTTTCCCAATTCTTTGCAGCAAATGCTGGATCAGAAAAGAAAAGGACCCCAGACAAAAAAAAGAAAAAAAAAAAATGACAACCATTTGAAAATGCACGCACTCGTATGAAAATTATTATTTTTTGTTAATCCTTAATTTGTATCAGTGTAACTTTTGAGGTGGCGTATTGGGAATACCAAAAGTCACACTTATACACATACACATTGTGTTTGTGTGGAGAAAGGGATGAACAATGAAGATCTCAGAGAGAGCCAAAGTTCTCTCTGATTGTTCTCTCACTCTCCTTAAGTTGGTTTTTCTTTACCTTCCTTTTTATACTCATGCGTACCATTTTACTAACTTGCTTAAAGACAACGAGAGCTTGCGGTTGTGAAAATAAAAATTAGCTGAAACGAATTAAAACAGTGTTTTACTATTTCGCAAATCTGGCTGGCGTATTCTTGGAATTTGTATAAACTCTGTTTATATAAATCTCATAATATGGTTATTATTAAGGAAATAAGTTAACTCGAGCTTGCGCTGTGAGACGCCGTTGGCGTTCCACAGTGATATACGGAGTGGAGCCTTTGATTACTAAGTCTGTTTTTGAGCAACAAGCAGCTCAGCATAGTTGTCTGCATGAATGACATGAAATCCATAACACTTTTTTTAAGATTACATATCATTGTTTCAGTTTGGTTCTCCTGCTTGATGAGGGGAAACTGACGATCGTGGCTTGGTCGGAGCGGTACTTTTCAGACCCATTTTTAGAGAAGTGGCAAAGCTTTCGGGCTTGTCGGTGAACTCATTATTAGCTGAAGATTTCACGGCTGTAGGAGGAGGTTATAGGAGTTATATGTGAGCGAGCAGTAGTCTTTCTTTGGGGTGTACGATTTTTCAGTTCCTTGTAGACTGGACAGGCCCTATAGTTAGCGGTATGGTTACCTCCACAGTTTCCACACTTTTTGCTGCTGGGATCGTCTTTATTTTTTGGGCATTTGAGGTTGTCATGAAGGTCTCCACAAACAACGCATACTGCACGAAACGTGCAATAAGACCTTATGTGGAAATATTCGTGACAATTATTACACTGCACTTGCGGCAATCGCTTGGACCATTTCCGCGTTCATCTCTGGTTCTTGGTCTACGCTCCTTACTTCTGGACAGAATCCTATTTCTTCACTGTCGTCGCTTCCAGTTTCTTTCTTAATTTCCCTATACTCCCAACTCATTGGCAGCTAAAGGGAGCTGAGAAAGTTAACGCTAGGTACACTGGATAAATGCGAGGTATGGAACGATTGGGACCTAAGACAATTTCTTTTGATGGGGCTACTTTTCTGCAGTCGATACTACAGGCACCGTGGTCAAAACCGAGAAGAGAAAAAAAAATTACAGAAAAAAGTCGAGATGATTTCCTTGCACTAATATTGACGCGTCACCTAAAACACAAAAATGTTGTATTAATTTATCCCAAGAACAAATTCAATTTACGGAACGACCAACAGGCACAATAGATCAACTTGTAATAAAAAGTCATACAAGGAGAAAAGCGAGTGGCCACCTTTGCATGTGTATAGAGACTCACACTAAGCATATAAAGTACTGTGTGATTTATTTCTTTATATTATTTATTTGAATAAAAAAGAATTTTAGCTTTGCCAACAGTGTGCGTTATATGCCAAGAACATTGAATGTTTTGTCATTATTAATTTCTTTATTTATTCGCATAAAACTGCTCGTAAAAGTGTACGTGACTTGAATTAATTGATTTTATTTTTTAACACGCACCAAAAAAATTAAAAGCAGAAATCGAAAATCGAGTCACTTTTGCATTTCAATAAAATTCCTATTGCTAGACATAGGAAACTATATGCACATGAGGCACTGGTAGATGTGTGTTATTTATTTGTAGACCTTTAGCTATCGTTGGCGTTCAGCTACTTACATATTAGATTACTTCAGGGTGGAGTTCGAATATATTAAATATTATTCCTATGGTTGGGCACCAATTATGTGATCCGTGTGCCGGCTGGTTGTCCGTCTGTAGCGGGGGTGAAGCCGGCCTGCTGAACGTCCGTGTCGGGGGGTCGGTTGCCCGTAGTTGCAACTAGTAATGCTAGCCGCGGCGTGTGTTGTAAGTGGCCGGTTGGCTTGTAGCATCAACTGTAGAAATACTCTTTATTCTTTCAAAACGTAATATGAACTAAACTTAAGTTGACAAAAAGTTGAACGTATGGCCGGATGCTCGTAGCATCTTCGCTGACCAAGCACAAAATTGCTAAAGTCGTACGATCTCTGGCCACCAATGGCACAAAGGTACGGCCCATAACAGTGCACTTGCTGGCTAAGCATTTGGACACCACAAGGTTGGTACAATATTAGGGTGGCCATACGTGAGAAATATAAGTATAATATAAATATAATTTTCCATCACAGGAAATGAATGAATCAATGGATTCAAAGTCTAGTGAAAACTCAAATGAAAATCGAGAATACCGATCCGGAAGTTAAAACTGGTGATAATATACGAGAAAATGAAAATCAACAAGTCAGACGCAGTGAGAGAAATAAAGATAAACCAAAATTATCATATATATTTTTAGAAAAATGTCTCATGAATAGCCAAATAAGCTTAAGTGATAAGTCCCAATACTTATGAGGAAATTAAATTTCGCGATGACAGAGCCTTGTGGGAGGAAGCCATTCAAGATGAATTAAATTCCCATTTTGTAAATAAAATATGGTGCTTAGTGCAAAGGCCTATGGATAAAAATATAGTAGATTGCAAGTGGGTTTTTAGTTTAAAGCAAGACGAAAATGGTAACTTACTGAAATATAAGGCAAGACTGGTAGCGAGGGGCTTCTCCCAAGAATACATGATGGATTATGATGAGTCCTTTGCACCTGTTGCACGGATTTCTAGTTTCAGATTTCTTTTAGCATTTTCTAATCAATATAATTTACTGATCCATCATATGGATGTAAAAACAGCATTTCTAACTGGAACTTTAAAAGATGCAATTTATATGAACGTTCCAAAAGGTTTAAACCAATATGATGGAAATAAAGTATGCAAACTCAATATAGCTATAAATATAGCTATATAGTAGACCGATGTATATATATTTTAAATAAAGGAGTTATAAGTAAAAATATATATCTACTATTATATGTTGACAATGGGTAATTGCCACCAGTAATTCCGAAAGTATGTCTAAATTTAAAACTTATCTTTCAAGTACGTTTTAAATGACTGACTTATGTGAAATACGACATTTCCTTGGTATAAAAGTTGATCGAAAAGATGATTAAATTTGTTCCAGTCAATCTGCATATATTAAAAATGTTTTAAAGAAATTCAATATGCAAGATTGTCCAGTTAGTCCAGCAGTAGTCCAGTAAGATAATACAGTTAGTACCCCTCTTCCAAACAAATTAAATTATGAGGACTTGAAATCTGAAGAATCATGTGAAGCACCATGTAGGAATTTAATTGGCTGTATAATGTATATAATGTTGTGTACACGCCCGGACTTGAGTACTGACTACTAATAATAATAACAAAGAATTATGGCAATATCTTAACGGGTTTTAAGATACCTAAAAGGAACTGTTGACTTAAAGTTATCGTTCAAAAGGAATCCTAAAGTGGATAATACTCTTATAGGATATGTCGATTCTGATTGGGCTGGAAATGAGACAGATAGGAGAAGTACTACAGGATATATATTTAAAATGTTTGGAAATTGTTCAATTTCCTGGAATTCTATGAAACAAAAATCAATTCATCTACCGAAGCCGAATATATGGCCTTATTTGAACGCATACTGCACGAAACGTGCAATAAGACCTTATGTGGAAATATTCGTGACAATGAATATATCCCATTGTTAATGGAGTAATGTGGAAATTATCTGATCTCTCCAATGTAAATCGGCGGCGGCTTAGGCTTTTTATTGTCCCCACGATGTATTCAGTTGGTATTTCATCGGATATATCTGCCAAGATTGAAAATCTGTTTGCTTCTATGGGCTTCTCCAGTGTTGAATGATTTGAGGTGCCGCTAGTTATTTTAGCATAATTACCAAATCTAGAGTTCTGCGGGCTGAGTATACGTTTTAGTTTTATATACGTTTTACGTTTACCAGTATTACATTTTAGTCCATACCAGTCTGTACGGTTGAATATTATTTTGAAGAGCGCGCGCTGGTGTAAGGTGCTGTATTATTTGCTTGCACAGCAGATTTCATTGTTACAGTAGATGGTATTGCGCGAGCAGTCGATACTATGGTAGTTGTTGTAGAAGTTGCCGTTGCAGTTGCTAGTGACATCACTGTACTGGTGACCGTGGCTAAGCAGGTTGGCATGAGGGAAGGGTATGGGGTTTTGTCCAACAAGAGCGCTGGAGATGGTATGGGTTGTTACGTTGCAGAGAGAGCCTACGGTCGTTTTGTCGTTGGAGCCCCGTATGAGTGTCGAATTCACTCATTGCTTTATATTTAGATTTCCTTCTTGTTTATTTAAACAAAAAGTGCGAATTTCATCGCATTAGGCGTCTTTTCGCCTACTGTGTGTTGTTGTATAGAGCGGAAGGACGAACGTTGGACGGCGGAACCAAGCGACAACATCAACCAAGCGAGGAGTTAATATCCCTTGGATTCGATATAAATTAGGAGGTTTAATCTCTTGAATTCTATATTAATGCGGAGGATTAAATCTCTTGGATTCTAGATCAGAACTTCCTTTATTTTACAGAAAGAGTTTACAAAGAAGCTAAAAGTAAGACAAACAAATGGATGTGTATATATTGCAAAAGTGCCTAGCTCAGCAATATTACGGAAGCTTGTGTATGGACTGATCCTCCTTGTCAGCATACTGCCGGTCGTTTCCTTCTGGTAGAGTACGCTCTCCGAAGTTTAATATCCCTTGGATTCCATATAAATTAGGAGGTTTAATCTCTTGAATTCTATATTAATGCGGAGGTTTAAATCTCTTGGATTCTAGATCAAAACTCCTTTATTTTACAGAAAAAGTTTTCAAAGAAGCTAAAAGTAAGACAAACAAATGGATGTGTATATATTGCAAAAGTGCCTAGCTCAGCAATGGTACGGAAGCTTGTGTATGGACTGATCCTCCTTGTCAGCATACTGCCGAACGCTGACCGTATTAGGTGTCATCGACGTGTGGGCAAGATGTGCACTGCGAATGGGTACTGTGACGTCACTGGCCATTGACGTCGTCATTAACTCGTGCGAGATAGAAAAGCACGAAGATCAGGCGAAAAAATCGAAAAAGATAATGAAAATGCGCGTGTGAGCATGGCGCGGTTATGTCACTCACAATCGACAGAGGCACGAGATGAACTTAATCAACAAACACAACTGCAACGAAGAGAAGCGCGTAGATTCATTGATTAATCGACTTAGAAGAATTGGAAAATAACGCCACCAAGTTCATTCTCTATTTATACCCTTGCGGATTAATTACTTGCGGAATAATTACAATTTTGATCGGAAATGTCATAACTTTTTTGTTTTTTTAAGTGAAAAAGCCGGGTCTTTCCGTGGATTCTACTTTAGTTAAATAAATCCCATCTGCTATATTTTATATTTAACGGCCGATTATATCCTATAGCTGTCGAATAACTGTATGATCAAATATTAAAAATTCTGCTTATTTTAAGAAGCTTTGGCATTTTAATAAGAAAAATTATTTTGTAGTGAAATTCTTATAAGGATCGGGCCACTATAACGATCTAATAATATAAGCTCAGTTGTTAGTAGATAAGTAAAGGATATGAAGTTAAAAATTTCTCTAACGTTTCAAATGACTATAATAAATTTCAAACAATATTAAAATCCAAATAATCCCCTAAATGATTCGGAGTTTATAATAATGGAAATTTAGTAATAGCATTTGTTTTAATAATGTTTCCTAAGAATATCCCATCCTTGGGATAGGTAATTTGTTATATATTGTTATTTCATTTATATTTGTATAATTCTATAATTTCTTCTTACTTGAGTCTTCTGCCTTGTCTGGGAATATTCAAATAGGAAAAAAAGCAAAAAAAAATTTGACTTATTCGACATAACCTTTTCTATCATAGCTTTGATACTTCTTCGTCTACGCTTTGTGGGGCATGGTTTTCTGTATACTGAGACCTCGTGTTGGGGTTGAATAGTGTAATATGTTGTACAGGAATTACTGTACTTAAATTTACACCCTACCTTCACTGCATGTCACTATGTTCAATCAGGATCCTTTTTCAATTTATTATATCTTCATTATTCAAATGATTGTGTCGGAAATTATTTCATTCTCTTAACTCATTTTGAATTGTCAAATTTATAGCTGGATCTTTGACAAAGGGTAGAATAAGGCAATTAACTGCGTACTTTTCCTTTTCCAAGCCATTATTGATGTAGTAATATTTATAGCTTATATTATTAAGTTAAATGTTTTTGATTCATAGTCGATTTTTGCTGTTACGATTGACATCTGCTCTAAGAATCTCCTCTCAGAAGAACCAGCATACTTAAATGCTGAAAATGTATGGTGCATCAATGAAGGTGCGAAAATGAATTATAGCTTAAATCTGGTTTCCTTAATGAACGATCTTGGATTCCTGTTTGATAGCTGCCGATCAATGAACGAATTTCATTAACAGGCATATTTCACGTTAGGAGTTAATAAAAAGAATTTAATGACCGATCCTTTGTTTGACCGATCCTTGAAGACCGTTATTTTTTTGGTGTCCGAAATACTTGTTTCATCAAAAGAGTATTGGCATTAGGAAATGTAATTGGGAACTCTGATGATCGCGATCCATTAAATCGTTGCCGGCAAAAATTATTAAATTCTCCTCCATTGCAGGTGCGTCGTACTTCTGGTCCCCCCCATTTCTTTCTATTAGGAACGAACAAAATATTATAAGGATCGGACGACTATATTCTATAGGTGCCATATAACTGAACGATTGGAAATGAATAACTCTCCTTATTTTAAGCAGATAAGCGGCAGTTTCCAACATTTTTATTAGCGAATTTATTTTATGGTGAAATTCTCATAAGGTTCGGGCCACTCTTACGATCTAATAATAAAAGCTCAGTTGTCAGTAGATTAGTATCGGATATGAAATTATAAATTTCTTTAGCGTTTCAAATGACGATGTAAATTTTCGGTAAAATCCACATAACCCAAAAAATGATTCGGAGTTTTAGTAATCGAAATTAAGTAGTAGGAATCATTTAATAATGTGTCCTAAGAATACTGTTTCTTTCTTTACCAATTCGCATATGTCAAGTTTCAAATTTGAACATTGTAACTTTTTAAAAACTTTCGTTACAGACTAGATATGTTCTTCCAATGAAGTGGAAAAAATTATAATGCCCTCTAATTAAACTATTTATTCATAATAAGTAAAGTTGTAAATGCTGTCTTAGCGGGTGAAAAAGGGGGTAAGAAAGCGAGCCCACCAATGGAAATCGGACGGGATACGACTCTTTGGCAATAAGGATTAAAAGCGAGAATAGAAGCATGAAGGATTAACGGCAGAAAGCAAGAGTTACAAGACTTAACGGGAGCCTTTGGCGCTATAAAAGAAGCCCCATTGGAGCGAATCCGGATCAAGTCTTCTAGGGAAGCTGGAAGTGATGAGTTGAAGGATTCACCCCTTGGGTGAATGAAGGACCTGCCGTGGGTAAGTCCGACAGTCTCAAGTGCGGGATTTAGAACAAGTGTGCAAGGATCTGTGATCCGTGGCTTAAGGATCAATGGCAATGAAGATGAAAATACGAGAAAACCCATAGAAATGTCCAGAGTACAGAGTAGAAGAAGCGGGCCTGATTTACCGACATGTTCCACATACAGCCAGAAGCGAAGAAGTGGGATCATGGAAGCTGTGTGTACCGGTGGACATGAGAAAGCTGAAGGAGAACCATGACGCACCAACAGCGGAAAATCCAGGTGGAAGAAAAACCAGGGGATTCAAAGGGACATAAGGAAGTATGTCAGACAGTGCGAAACATGCATGCGGTATAAACCATGTCAGATGCAGGACGCAGGGAAAATGCTGATGGTATGTGTGGATTTCGAAGGGCCTTTGTCGAAATAAGCATCACGGTCCGACTGGCCGTAGTATGGGGTGCTACGTCACGTTGGCACAAAGGAAGAAATGTGGGCACACCTGAGTGAGTATTGAATGTACCCGATCAATCATTTATATGGCAGCTATAGGATATAGTCATGTCGAATTATTTTACACAAAGTGGAATCCACACAAAGTCCCATCCTTTTAATTAAAAAAACAACGAAGTTATGGCATTCCCGATCATATTCCCGAGCTATAGGATATAGTCGACTAATCCCGGCCGTTCCGACTTATATACTGCCTGCAAAGGAAAGAAGGGTGTGTGCAAAGTTTGAAGACGACAGCTTTAAAACAGCATCAATTCAGGAGGTGATCCTGATCAAGAATATATATAATTTATAGGGATTATATTTCGGAGATGTCTCCTTCACTGCGTTGCACACTTTTGAGCAAAATTATAATACCCTCTGCAAGGGTATAAAAAAATTAATAAAAAAATATACAAAAAAAAAATATCAAAAAAACACAAAAATAAGTTTAATGAAAAATAATTTACAACAAAACAAAAAACATAAAAAAAAACAAAAAAAAAATGAAATGTAATGTAAAAACATTTTTTTTTTTGTCTTGAAATTCGTAACCAATCTGCAAATAGCCACATCCGCAAACGAACTTACGTGTTGTTTTCGATATGTAGCCTGCTTCTCGCGGTGTGACCGGAAATGGGCTAAATCTTGTTGTTCAAGGTGGCGAGCTTTTATGATTGGCTAAACTCTATCTACATGGCGATACCAATTCCCTGGACTGTATCGACACAACTTGCAGAACATCGGTATAGCAATTTTATGTATTCGCTCTATGTGACCGTTTCCTCTAGGCATCCCTGTGGTTATGTCCCATAGCCCTTATGGTATAGTAAACATTATTTTTCCCCTCTTTTTGAGTCGACTTATTTGAATTCCGAAATTTATAGCGGGATCTTCAACTAAGTGCTTTATAGCTTTTATTATTAAATAAAATGTTTTTATTCATAGTCGAATTTTGCTGTTACGATTGACATCTGCTCTAAGAATCTCCTCTTACTTAAAAGCACAAAGTGTTAGGTTATGACGTTTAATCGCAGTGTGCATCATTTCATCTCGTACTCACTTGGGAATTATGGCTTAGATTGGGCTCCTTAATGAACGAACTTGGAGTCCTTTTGACCATAGCTGTCGATCAATAATGAACATATTTCATAAACAGGAATATTTCACGTTAGGAGTTAATAAAAATAATTTATTGACCGATCCTTTGTTTGACCGATCCTTGAAGATTGTTCATGTTATTGGAGTCCGCAATACTTGTCAAAGAGTATTGGCATTAGGACATGTAAGCTGGAACTCTGATGATTGCCTTCCTTTAAATCGTTGGCGGCTAAAATTATTAAATTCTCCAATTGCATGTGCGTCGTTCTTCTGGTCCCCCGAATTTGTTTCTATTAGGAATAAAGAAGGATGTTTTGTAGTGGCCCGTATTATCACAAGACCTCTTATACTACTTTTAACAATTTTTATTCCTTTATTCTTCGCTTTATTTCACCATCGTGATGAAAATCCAATATTAATGTATTTCTTTGAAAATAAAATTATTAAAAGTCAATTCTGTTTTTGTCAGATAATACTTAATACATAATATTCGTAATTAATTGGTATTTCCATAATTCCTGTTTTGAATATTAAATATCCTTTCCTTGCTAAAATATCGATTATTTCTATACATTGTCCGGTGACGTGGTGACATGTGATGAAAATTATTATTGATGAATTGAATAATAATTTTCATGTCATGCTGTTCTCATTGTTCCTCCGATGGTCGTGAAATTTTGTGTACATATCCGTTAGGGTTGAGGATCGGACAACATATATTTTTCATCCCCCTAAATGTTAAGGTTGGTTCACACACAATATTTTTATTTAATTTTTCCGACAAAATTAGTTGTTATTTTTATAGCATATAGAAATACTCATACATTTTTCATTCTATCTACAAATCAGCAAAAGCGTTTCTAGGTGGCAATCGAATATAATAATTGTAGTACCATAAATTCTTATTCAGAGCCAATAATATCCATTTCTTTTATGACGATTTTTTTAAATTTGCAAATTGATCTCCCGCTCTTGCCGGTCGATTATTTATCAACTACGAGTATCAATCGATTAGTTATCTCCGCCAGGTATCTCCGCCAGGTGTTGTCACTCCTATCCTACTCCTATCTTACTCACCACATTGCATTGTGTATGCAATGCCTAAAAAAGAGTGAGCAATGCTAAAAAAACGCAAAGGGCTAATTTGAGACGTCTAACGGTCAATTCTTCAGCCGCTAGTTACCAATAAGACTGAAGAAGGTTTATATCCCTTGGATTCGATATTAATGAAGGGGTTTATATCTCTTGAAATCAGAACTGCCTTTATTGTACAAAAAGATTTTACAAAGAAGCTTAAAGTAAGACAGCGAAACGGATTTGTATATATTGCCAAAGTGCCTAGCTCAGCAATGGAATGGAATCATCGGTGTGGATTGATCCTACTATTTGGATCAACTATAGGTATTTGGATTTTGAATGAATATTTGATTTTTTTTATAAAAATAGGAATGTTTTAGGGATAATTTTTAATTATTTAAGGAGAATTCTCTATGAACAATTATTCTATATATTTCCATCAAGGAGGAGTGTAATTTCTCGAATGGACAGTTACTAGAAGATGGTTGGACCGAAGTTACGTGGGTATTAATATTGTATTAAAGGCAGAAATCTCGAAAGATTTTTCCTGAATATTCAGTACGCCGAAATTAGTTCGATCAGTCTTTTAGATTTGATGGATTTAGTCTTTAAATTAGATGAATATTAGATGAATTAGATTAGATGAATATATAGACCTTTTAGGATGATTTAAGTGTGAGAGGATGGTTTTCTTAGTGGTCTCGTATTTTTATTTAATGTGTGGATATGGTAGATATAGTGTATTTTACATAATTATGATTTTGTCTTAACTACTGTAAATCTTGCTTAAGACTAACTACTCGCGGCATCTGTTATCAGTGTGGTTCTACTATTCTATATCGCGCATAACTGCTTCTGTTATCCTACAGTTGATTGTTGCTCAGCTGATTACATTCGGCCTTTCCTGATAACTTCTTAGCGCTCTCGCGAGATTCGTAGATGGGGTCGTCCTCCGAGTCATTTTCGTCATCTTGATCCGCTTCTGGGAGTTGACACCAGCGCTTTATTTTATCGGATGCATTAACCGGCTGCAGCTCTTTGATCATTGACCCTAGGTGCAGCGTCTGCTTGTAGCTTCTCCAACTCGACATCTGTCATCAAACTCTGCTCTTGACTCTGGATCACACTGGTCAGGGTGTTCTTTAGGATATCTCTTGGCTCGTATCCATACAGAAGCTGAAATGGGGAACATTTTGTTGTGGGGAACTTTAATACCATTTACCATGGTAAATTTTCGTTCTCGTTCGAAGGCAGTAGCATAGACAAAATAATCCGGTTGGTAGGCTCTGCGTGACCTTTGGCTCTCGGTGTCCTTACAGCTTGACGTTGTTAGACTTGCAATATTTTTCGAAATCTTGCGAAGGCGGTACCTCGATCGGTGATTATTCATCCTGGCATTCCCAACTAGCTCGTAACCTCTTGCAGGATATCCAAAACAGTCGCAGTACTTTTTGTGGCTCGCACTATAGTAAAGTTGGTAAAGGCGTCGACAAGAACTAGGATATGTTCATTCCTCTTTGAACTCTTTGGAAAAGGTCCTAGATGATCCATGTGTACCGTACAAAATGGGATGGATTTGATGTCGTCGTAATGATACTCTCCTTCTTTGCATCCACCTGGTACTTTGTTTAGCGCGCAACCTATGCATGACTTTATATAAGTCTTGACGAAATTTCACATTCGGGGAAACCAAAACAAATTTAGAATGCGCTTCATTGTTTTCTCTGTGCTCATATGTCCTGCATTATCGTGGCATTCGTGGAGTATCTGGTACCTAAGCTGTTTCCGCACAACCCATAGCAACTTGTCATATTTTCGAAATAGGCGATCTTGCTCTATTACGTACTCATCGTGCTCCGATTTCTTCGCACTTGTCATATCAGCTACGATGTTCTGAATCTTCTCGTCTTGTGATTGTATTGCGAATAACCAGTCAGCTTCGTCTATTAGGGTTTTGGAAATCTTCAGACATGCGGTCTCCATTTCACGTGAGTTTCCTAAAGGTGCTCGACTCATCAGCATCAACGTGGCACATCAGTATTCCCGCACGATGTACAATCTCGATGTCATATTCTTGGATCCTTAACCATAATCGTAGAGATGGATACGTAACCATTAACGTAGAGACCATTGTAGTCCGAACATAATACCCTGAAAGGATCGTGTTGGGCATATGTCGAGCTACAATGGCTAAGGAGTAGAGGACGAAAGTTTCTAGTCCTTCTACTACGAACGTTGAAATTTAAGCGTGTTAATAAATGCTGGCTGTCTACATTACCATTAATAAGATTAAATAGAAACATGACACCCAGCATCGTTCTACGGTTTGTTAATGGTAGTAAGTTGATTAAGAAAATTCTACTACGATAGGAGGGAAGGTGAAGGCTTGCATCCCAATTTAGCCCCCTAAGTGCGAAAATAAGAAAGCTTTTTTGTACGGATTCTTTGTGATCTTGGTGCACTCCGTATTGTGGACTCCAGACACACGATCCATACTCAAGAATCGGATTTTGATGAATTCTTTTGACCATCTTTTAATAAAACCAAGCACACCCATAGCTTTAAATTCCATGGTGGATATATTGTCGGTAAATTTAAGTTTTAAATCTAATGAGACTCCCAGATCGTTAACCTGAGTTAAACGTTAAATGGATCTATGGCGATCCCATAGATAAAGTACGTACCCTGTTGAGGGCTAGATCGATAAACAGACATGAGTTTACATTTCGATCGAAGCTTTAGATCATTTGCTAAACACCAATATTGAAATTAATTCAAATCGGATTGAAGTCTATATTGGGTGCTAGTAAATCTATATTGAAGACAAAGCTTAACATCGTCAGCGTACATAAGTACTAGTGAGTCAGTTAAGGCAAGGGGCAAGTGGCGCTTCAAGCGGCGCTTTATAAAGCCATGTTGGCACGGGGATATTATTGAACTACATAGGTGTTGCAAATGTGGAGTGATAAGTTTTTCGAAAAGCTTTGGAATTGCTGACAAATTAGAAATGCCTCTATAATTTTAATTGAAGCATCCGATTTTTTCCCTCTTTTATGCAGAGGGATAATGTAAGATTACATGTAATGTAATGTAAGATCCCCACATAGGGAAAAATCGAGGTCTCCAGCGATAAATTAAAAAGTTTAATGAGCGGTTTGCACAGTGCCCCGGCGCAGTTCTTCAGAACACAGCCTGGTACTCCATCGGGGCCTGGCGAATAATCGGGCTTAAGAAGATCCGATAACACACCACATTGAACCAAAGATGGGCAAAATTCAAGGTTGGCTGATTGCATATTATATAAGTGTACGGCTGAGCTGGAATGGTGCTATGTGAATACGTTGTTTGAAAAAACTTTGCAAAGAGATCGGCCATTGCCAGATCAGTGTTCGCATAAGAGTTCTCAAACGTACGCAGAGGCGGAACAGATACAGATTGGCGCATAGTGTTTACAAAGTTATAAAACTACTTCGAATTAGAAATTCTGAGTAAACTGAATCCGGCAGCGGCGAAGTTATATAACATAGGAGTTATATAACATTCGGCGTTATGCACGGTGAAATTAGACCGAGCTATTATGTATCTTGAAGAACTAACTGTACAGCCAGATAATTCATGTTTATTTAAAAGTCTATTCATAACGTTCTTTAAATTTAATAGGTGCCTTTTATACCAAGGTGGATTAATTAAAACAGACGGATGTTTCCATGGCACGCAAGCGTCGAAAAATAAATACAAAGTGTGATAAAATTTATTTAAGGCAATATTAATATCTTCACATGCCAGTAAATCGGACCAATCAAATTCCAGAATTAACTTGTTTAGTTTCGTAATGTCAGCCTTATGGAAGAAACGAACTTTATGAGATTTAAGTTTAGACTTAAGGTCAATTAAGCTATTGTTTTCGATTAAAACTTCAAGAGTGGGATGATACGGATCCTCAGGGTTAGAAAGGGGCAAAGTTATAGAAAGACCAATTCCATCACGATCGGAAACGAAACACAAGCCTAGCAGCCGACCTAGGGAAATTCTAACGTGGTTAATTTGCCCGAGTGACATGTCGAACATACCCGCAGTGAAGTGGTGTTGCGAGTTAAGCATTAAGGACGGTGAATTCTCAACATTGGCCCACATAAGATCTGGTATATTGAAGTCCCCCAGGGCTACCAGCTGGTCCCCATCAGACAAACGATCCGATACGAGACGAATAGCGGACAAATGTTGCCAGTATGTGGGCGGTTCCGACGAATGTGGCATGTAAGAACAGGTAAAACTCTTAGTTTTCAAACTATGCACACAGCCTTCTTTCCTTTGCAGTCTTTCCTTTGCAGGCCGAAACGGCCGGGATCGGTCGACTATATCTTATAGCTGCCATATAACTGATTGATCGGAAATGCCATATCTTCGTTGTTTTTTTTTTATGTTAGAAGGATGGGACTTTGTATGGATTCCATACGATCTATATACGATTATATATATCTAATAATTTTGTATATATTTATACTTATACTTATATCACTTTTATCGACTTATATCACCTAATGGACTGCAACTCAACTGGGTCTCTGGCGGTTGCCGAGGGAGATTCCTCCTATAGTGGGAATTATGGTGGGGGCACTGGCTCCGTTATCACGGCTCTCCGTTAACACGGCTGTGTTATTGGCGGTGACCAATTCAATAAAATGAATTTATGATTACGGGAATGCCGGAGTATGGAATGAGTACTTCTTTAATCATCGAAGCTCGGATACCAACTGAAACTTAAGCTAACAAAAATGTATTTTATAGCCAGACGCTGTGTCAGTTAGATCAAATGCCTTTTTATAATCGGGGTACCTGAGGATGACATCCTTAGATGCCAGGATGTTACGCAGCTCTGTAATGTGTACCTGGATTTTCCTGCATCTGTGTCTGCTGACATTTCCATGTTTTTTCCCAACGTTTTTAGGCTCCGGAAATTCCTTGGTGGTCCTGACATTTTCCTGGTCTGTTGTGGTCCCATCGCTGGCATCCCCAAAAAGTTAACGCTTGTTTTGAAGAAGACCGATTTTTGCGCTGACACTCTTGTGTTGGCGTCGAGCAGGCTCTTTAGAACACAGTCTACATGCCGTATGTGGGCGTTTTCGTCTTCTGAGAAGACGATAACATCATCCACATAGACATAGCAACATAGACATAGCAGTATGTCATCGATGGTGATGCTGTCAGCATTCTTCAACCCGAATGGCAGTCGGCGAAACTCGTATTTTCGCTGGTTTACGGAAAAGGAAGTTTTCTCACGGTCACATTCTGCCAATATAATTTGAGGGTAGCCAGACTTCAAATCGAGTGTTGTGAAGTATTTGGCCTTGCCTAAATTCCCTAGTATCATAGAGATAATTGGCATGGGGTAGCGATCCGGTATTGTCCTCTCGTTTAACTTTCGAAAGTCTAATACCAGTCAAAAGTCTAATACCATTTGCCAGATTCGTCGGTGCCCTTTTCCCTACTACCCATATTGGGTTATTGTAGGGGGATCTCGACTTTTGGCTGAAAACGCTTGTTTGATTTAAGGTAGTCCACAGGAGCAGTCCACTTCAGTAAAATTTACGTTGGGCCACGATTCTTGCTTTTCTACCTCGGAGCCCCATTTGAGAGGGCCAGAAGCTAGGCAAAGCGATGCCGCTGCCTGTTTTAACAGGTCAAGGCCGATGATGGCATCAAAGGAGGACAAATCTGGTAAGATGTAGGACGTAGCCTTCAAGTTTAATAGGTATATGAAGCATTGTTTCGTGATCGTGGTAACGCCATGGATAGAATTTACCAAAAATGGCGAATCTACCGGGCGAACGCCTTTCAACCTGACATTTTTTGAGGCGCCCGTGTCTATTAAAAGATTCATTTCTACCGCCGCTACTCTCGTCTGCATGACGGGTAGGAGAGACTTTGCCCTAAAAAAATAATGACGTCCGAATCATAATCTTTAATGGCGTCGTCATCAATTTCTTGAGCCGCGTTTGAAGCTGCGGCGGTATATTTCACATTGGTTTCGCCCTGCGCGACATGTTTAACCCTTCCTTTTGTATAGGGCCGATCGATCGGACTCGGCCGGCTTCCTGTTTTGGTACGCCGGGCCTTGAGATAGCTTAAGCATCTTGGACAGTGATGGGTCAATGTCCATGGGTTCGGGGTTGCCTCCACTGTGGGGTGCAGAGCGTACTTGCGCCTTGTGTTGCTTGGTGAAGTATGTCAGTGCTTGTCTGGGCATTTGCCAGCGCAGGAGCCTGTCGGTGTTCTTGCGCCTTTGGATATTGTTTTTTATCCTTGTCCTCCTGGCTTCTGGAAAATGAAGCCGCGAAAGAGTATCTGTCGTGGTTGGATTCCACTTTTTGCACCAAAGCGAGAGCTGAAGGCATATCTTTCGGCTTTGCCGAAAAAAGGACTCCGAAGGGTGCGCTTGAGTCCTAAGATAAATACTCGGAGTGCGTCATCCCGGAATTTGTCACACAAAACTGAGGTTTCATGGTGGCTTTGTTGGTTAGCATGGTGAGTTTTTTCTCGACCTCGTCGTAGTATTGTAGGAGGGTCATATTTCCCTGCCTGAGAGTACCCATCTCCCGTTCGATGACGTGAATCTAACGCTTATCACTGTACGCTAAAGATGAGTCGATTTATAAATACGTCGAAATTCAGCACAGTGCCAAACGAGGATAGCACAGCATCGGCAGGGACTCTTATTTTACTCCTAATAATGATAACTGCCTGATAATGGCGCGAGCTATTTACGTAATTCTTAAAAATATAATATGCGGCTATTGTCGCTTGCCGCCAGTAAACTACGCGTCCTGTGCAATTGCGCTTTTTGGGGTGGCTGGCCGGCACTTCGGTCTCGGACTCAGAATCACTGGAGAATTGCATTGGGTTCTTATACCGTTGGAAGGGATTGCCCATGTGGAGCTATAGCTAGAGAATCGCCCGAAAAAAATTAATTTATGCTCGAATTGTATGCTCACAGAGGCAATTGGGCTGGTGAGGGGGCCGCGGGGGCTGATCTGCCGATTTAGTTATGGGTGCGGGCTCATCTAACTGCGCTATTGCTTTGCCATGTAGAGACACGGTGAGGGGTGCGCGGGGACTGAGCCTCCGCTTATGACAAGCAAAGAAAAATAAAAACAACAAAGTGCCACACACTGCATGAGCGGCCGTATCGTATTCTTGAAAATGGAGGGGGGAAACAAAACGGAAAAGAAAAATAAATAACCAAGACTGCGCAGCTAATACCAAGAATTCTTGTGTAACAAAAGAGATTTTACTTTTGGAGCTCACTTTATGGGTTTTGGCTATTTTTCTATAAAAATGTATTATTGATATTGTTGTGTATTTTTTGGTACCCACTTTATGATTTTTCGATTTTTAATTATCAAAATGTATTATTCATATAAAAATGGTTTAGTTTTTTGAGATTATATATTATATATTATATATTCTATATTTTTTTTTTTGTGATTATATATTCATGTAGTCTTGTTAAATATTTTGACATTTGTATATGTTATTTTTAAAACTTTTATCGTTGTATTTTTTAATACAATATATATTTTTTCTTTGTACTGGTACATGTTTAAAATGTTTTGCATAGAAACCGTTGTAAATTAAGGTCTATGTATAGGTTTAGGGCATTCGCGAATATCTCTTTAATTTCGATATTTTATTAACGTAGACCCCACTGTTGGTCTACAATAATAATCCCGCACAGTGCTTAGTTTAAAAATATAAAATCTTTATTTTCAACTTTTTCTTAAATCTAACAAGTTTTGCTCTGAACATATGGTAGAATCCGATTGCCAAAGCATCTTGTGATCAGAACGAAAAATCTGGGTAAGGATGCTTAAAAAAAGGAACCACGCTGGCGTGATTCTTTCGGATGTTTGGTCTAACGTTTTTTGTTTCCCTTTGCCGGCTAGAAAGGGGAGTTTATTTCTCGACTCAAGCTTGGCCTGCCATTAGGGTTCTAGATGCGAGTGTGGGAATGTTTATATAAAAAGGAGCTTGGTGCCAAGTACCCAAATAATTGTTTAGGATCTGAATATAGAATATGGATTAAACTTTTAGTTAATTAAGATGCGTTACAAAGAGTAACAAAGCGGATCCCGAGCTGGGAAAATGGAAGACGATGAAACTGGTGATAATGGGCAACGAGAGAACTAAATAGTAATAAGTACAACAATTGAAGCTAGCACAAGTGCCAACATCCCCCCCTGTTGGAAATTAAATTTTCAACTAAAATCCGCAGGACCATGGGACAGCTGGTGACAATGTGTGAGGAGGAAGAGTTCATCAAAAGTCCGGCGGTTTCAGAAATGAAAAGTGTAAGGAGTATGGAGCCACAAGCGCGGAAGCCGTTCCCCGTGCAGGTGGACTACGCGAAAGTAGCCAAACAAGTCCGGGAGTTGTCGTCCCGATTCGACGGAACAGGAAATGTTCATGAGGCCGTATGCATGCGCGTCGCTCGAAGAAGTGATGGGTTTAGCTGAGTAGTTTGAGGAGTTGGCTATGGAAGAGGAGGCTTTTAATAGACAAGTCTCCAGAGAACAACGCGGGGATCAGCCGGCGGTAGACAAAGGAGGTGGCAAAAGGAGGAACCGCTCCAGAACCCACCAAGTCAGCGACAGCCGAATCAGCAATGGGCAGCGACTTCTAGGCAAAGGCAGATAGGAAACCCAGCGCAGGTGCGGAGGCATGGGCTATTGGGCAAGTGCAGGAACCCCAAAATTTTGTTCCGCAGGATGTGCGGCGCAATAGAGGTAAGGAGCACAGAGAGCTTCCAAAAAGCAGGAACGCGCAGCGATCTTAGCCATAGAGAGGAAGGCCGAGATCGCAAGGTGCTGCCACTCTCAAAAGTATTTGGAGGATTATCAGAGACGATCAGCAGTTGGCGGCGGTCTTCAAGGTCGGAGGAGCAGAAGGTAAGGCCATGATAGACACAGGGGCAACGGCTAGAAGATCGGAAGAGATGGTGCCATGCTACAAAACACGAAACTAGGATGGATCGTAGCAGGTAGAATTACCTGTGGTGTCGGTGAAGATACTGACGCATTAATTGAAAGGTTTTGGAAACTAGACAATTTGGACAACCAATCTGTTAATCTGTAATAAATGTTTTGAGGAAAGGGTACATGAACCGATTGCTGTTTTGTTGCCGCAACTTGCTCTTGAACAAATTGGACGTGGAGAAAGAATTGAGTTCAGAATGGGTTTGTCTGAGACTGACTTTATTAGTATAAAAGTTCAATATTTATAGCTACTTTGATACATGTATATTGCTAAGGTGGTAAATTTATGGAAATATAGCTAAAACTTAAGAATGAAATTAACCATTTAAAAGTGTAATATTTACCAATATTTGGTCGATTGCATTAAATTAGAATGTCAGTAGCATTTGCTGCCGTTTCTGTTTGGTGTTTCTGTAGTGTTTGGTGCTTTAAGTCATCGTTTTTTATGAAGCCTATGACCTAATATTTTCTTTATAATGTATTTATGGTACTTGGATTTTTATTGTGTATATATTTTTGTTCTTGTGACTTAATATTATATGCTCATGATTTAACATACTCCCGGCCGTTGAACAATGTTCAACCGTCGTTCAGCTCTATGGTAAACTCTTATTTTGTAGTGCCTTTAGGTATTGGAGTCCAAATAGACCGTCTGTGTCGCTTGATGAGGATGCTTATCAGTATCAATATGATGACAATACGATGCATTCCATACTTGGTGATTGGGTGGGAGCCCTTGAAACTATTTCTGATGTTTTCTCTATGAGCTCGGAAATATTTCTCAATTGACTGAACGACGTTTGTACTTCAGTGGTCATAGTGCCGAACGTAATCAGGCTTATATTGACATTGCGGGCTGTACAACCAGGGGGCAAATTCAGCATGCCAGTCGCCTCTATGTCAACAATTTATGAAACCCCACTGCATACAGCCTTAAGTTCCTAGGTTGCGAAGATACATTGGTTAGATTGATGAGTTCTTATCCGTACCATGCTAGAGTGCACACGATTGCTGTGACATTCTGTTATAGCCTTATTAATTGGTGTTCGCATCTACTGTCAAAATTGTATACCGTTAAGTGATTGAAAGAAATATGCTACTCAATTTTTTTAGGTGTGCATTCTATGAATTCGTTTTTATTAAATCTTGTAAAACAATCTCTATAGGCATTGACAGCTATAATCAAGTCTGAAGAATGTACAACGTCCAACCTTTACATTCCTATATTTGAATGGGCACGATGCTGAAGACATCCAATAACTCTGACGAAACCAGTGGTATTGTTATTCGAAAAATGGCGTGAGTGTCAGGTGTACTGCCATGCGCATACATTATTTTTTAGAGCTGAAGAGTAAGTTTGTAATATTTTTATTTATATTTTCGCTATTGTTGGTCGCAAGCCGACACTTTTCGGGCGCTCGGCTTCAACGGGCTTTATCTGTAGCATTAAGAGCTTTCGCTCTGCAAATGATCTATGGCGGGCTCACTCTGGCCCCTTATCTAAGTGCAAAGGCAGTGCAGTTTTCCTTGTGTTGTTTTCTTATAGACTCTATATGAATTAAATTACCCTCTTTTTCACCTATTGGTAACAAGCAGAGAGGTACAGATTCTCCACCTATTAGTATTTCTAATGGACTGAACTTCGTGACTCGATCGGCTGTGCTATTCATTGCCAATTGTACTTCGGTTAGAGCATCCTGACCTCTGACTGGTTGCAACTGCTGTCAACATACTCTTAAGTGTGCTCATTATATGATCTATCTGTCCGTTTGCCCTACTCGCGCCTGTAGCAATTATGTGTAGCTCAATCTTTTGGGAGGAACAATATTCCCGGAATCCTGAGCTTGTAAAATGACGACCCTGATCCGCTATAATATGCGTAGGTACACCAAACAAACACCCGACTGCTTTAACAGCTTTGATTGAGGATTCAGTGTCAATATTTAATGTACCATAGGAATCGAATGTAATTCATATTGAATTTTTTCAACTGGTGTCTTGGATAGTTTGCAAGTATTGCAATTTTCGACAAATCTACGAACGTATATTTCAAACCAATAAAATCCATAGACTTTATCCAATGTTTTCTCCCAATTAAGTGATTAATCTCATCACTTAATCCCATCTAAATGACCTAAGGATTACAAGCAAATATTTAGTCTTACCGTTTCGTTGCATCTATCTATATAAAACTACATTCCTTAATTCTTAGGTTTATAATAAATGTTCTGGCAATTCGTTATTTTTGAACTTAGCCAATATATCTGCTACCCAAGGATCACTGTGTTGTTCAGAAATCACCAGTTGCCAGTCAAACCACGGTCAAATTAATGCATGTTCATGAAATTTAATTCTGACCTTTAAATAAATTTAAGTCAGATAAACTGACCCTGGATTCAAGATTTTTCTTTAAAGTGAGTTGATACAATGGCTTAAGAATTTCCGAGAATTTTAGAACGAACTGTCGTAATTGCGACACAGATTGTGACGGTCCGTACATGGGAGCAATATTCGGAGGCTGATGTATCGGTGGTCTTGCTGGCGGTACGTTCTACGGGAGCAACACTCAGCAGCGATTACGCGTAGATGATACTGGCTGTCTGTTCCACGGGAGCAACACTCAGCGCATTTGTTGCATAATAAGTGGATCCAAGGAGCCATCAATGTTTGAATTATTGAGGGTTTCAAATCATCTTCTTTTTATCACCGAATTTTCTGCACTAGTATCTATTAAAAGAGTAAATTTTTTTTGCGTCTAGCTACATTTGTTAGTACTACGAAGGAATAAGCCTTTTAACTTTATATTGCTCGATACCAAAGTTGGTAATTTTCCGTAGTATGGGGGAAACTCTTACATTGCTGTGACTGGTGTGGCCTCTCAAAGCTTCATATTCTTTCATGAAGTCGGAATATCCTTTCCGAACATCACCCTCTAATCGTCGCTCTAGGGCTTAGAACCTTTTGATAGCAATATCCTTTGACTCTCCCAGGGCTGAAGGGTGTTCGGCGAACGGTAGTTTCACAATAAATGTTCCGTCTTCCGCTCTTTTTAGAGTTTCTACAAAGAACTTCTCGCAATGTACTAAAGTGAAGAGAGCTAACGAGGATAGTTACTCTAGCCCTGCTTATTCTTGGTTGTCCTCCAATTCCTTCGATCCGGAGCTTTGTATTGTGGCGCGTTAATGACAACATTGATGCTAATCGCTCAGTTATCAAATTGATCTTTGATCCTGGCTACTTGACCGTTCTCTGCCTGGACCGCTACCTTTGCTGTTGCAAGAAGGTTGTAATTCTTGTTAACCGCGGCACCGACTGTTGGGGAATGAAGGCTTGTGGATTACAGGTGTAACAAGGTGTGATGTTTTTTGTCGCACTTGAAACAATTCTTTCCTTTACATTCCTTTGATTTGTGGTCGGTCTTGAAGCAGTTGACACACATTTTTTGTTTTTGTACCCAATTTAATCTTTCTGATAGTGTTTTTGCACGGAACTCTTTACATTTATATAACGCGTGATTTGGAGCATTGCAATAGTAGCATGATGATTGTCTGTCTGACGCCACGCCAGATTTTTTGACTCTTTTTTCAATGATGCCGCTGTCTTTCCAGAGCTCAAGACCCTGTTTCTTTGCTCTAAGAATTCCAGCATCGTCTGTAGGGGCTGGATCTCTATCGAGTTGCCAATTGTCTGCTCAAATAGACCCCTATTAGTCATGTCACGCTTATCGGTAAGCAAGACCACAAGAAACGCATCCCATGTGGATACGTTGATGCCTCAGAGACTGGGTACTGTTGAAGTAGCCGACAAATAATTGTTTTCGCGATGAGCCGAGGATTGTCATTCGATCCAACTATTATGCACCATGCATGAACATAGTTGTCCTCGTTTAGCTCGATGTGGCGTCTTAGTCTTTCCTCATTTCCAGAGAGAGCGGATTTTAGGTACCACATTTTCTTCACTGATGGCATGTTAGTATCATGAACCATGCAGGTAAATAAGTCATGGAACTGTTTCCATTTCATTGCATCCCCATCAAACTTTGGAATGTTTATGCGGGGCATTTGCAAATGACGTTTGCCGAAGTGCTAGGCCTTGCCATAAGTGCATTTTGCACCTCTGCTTGCAATCGTAGGTATGCCTGTTTGTTATAACCACTGTTTATTGGGTTTTCAAACTCCTCGTAGACTGTCAAGTGGATTTCTTGGACTTGAACCCATAAAGATTTTAGTAGGCCTCCTGGACCTCCCCCGGCTGCCTTAAACTCTCGTAAGGCACCGTTTACGGATTCTATTAGTTCTCTTTGGCGACGACATAATCCGGCTAATCGTTTATTCTTGGGAGCTTTGTCACGGGATTATTCTTGAACTTGATTTACTACTTGTTCTTGAGCATCTTCCATTAGACTCGTGCCTTGCATCAGCTTGTCTCGATTGCTTTCGAAAGTGGCTGCATATTTCTCGCAACTTATCCGGAGGTCCTCAGCATACTTGATGTAGCTTTCGGTCCTGGCTGTTCCTTGGATTGTTGCATCATTTTCAACGAATCTTTCCCAAGCTTCTTCCAAAATGGCTAGTTTCGTTTGAAAGTATGATGCCTTTTGTTTTCGATTCGGCCCATCCTTTTTATAATTCCGGATGCATCTTGCGATCTCTTGCCCAGTTTCTTTCTGGGCATCTAAAAGGCCTTGAGCGCTCGCCTCATCAACGGCTGGCTCTATAATAATTTTAGGGGCAATATTCTCCCTTTCCATCTTTTCGTTCCGTTGGGAGTATTTTCTTTGCTGCTAGAGGGCTAGTAGCTGGATGAGCTCCGACTCGCTACCGTAAGCGTACCGAAGAAACTGAACCCTTTTTTGACGGACTGAGGGAGGTGTGGTGCCCTTAATCTACCATTTAGAGGGACAGCGGCAGACTGCTGTGAAGATCCTAATGCTCTCTTAGAAGGAGTCTTCCTGAATTTTCTATTGTGGAACGATAGAATCTCTATTCGTTCCTATTGACTTTTATTCGATTAGTGATCCTGGGCTTGCAGGAGCATGTCGGGGTCACCAAAATGTTAATCTGTAATAAATGTTTTGAGCAAAGGGTACATGAACCGATTGCTGGTTTGTTGCCGCAACTTGCACTTGAACAAATTGGACGTGGAGAAAGAATTGAGTTCAGAATGGGTTTGTCTGAGACTGACTTTATTAGTATAAAAGTTCAATATTTATAGCTACTTTGATACATGGATATTGCTTAGGTGGTAAATTAATAGAAATATAGCAAAAACATAAAAATGATAAATTAACAATTTCACAATGTAATATTCTGCACTAATTTGTCGGTTGCATTGTCAGCAGTTCGTTGTTTCTGAAAGGTTTGGTTTTTAATGTTCATCGTTCTTTATTTAGGCTATGACCTAATATTGTCTTTATTATATACTTATAGTGCTTTTGTTTTTTATGTCTTAATATTACATGCACATGACTTAACACAATCGAAACATCGATCTCCGTCAGATGTACGTTGCGAGAAATTCTTTTTAGAAACTCTAAAAACCTTTTGATAGCAACATTTTTGACTCCCCCAGGGCTAATGGGTGTTCGGCGAACGGTAGCTTCACAATAAATCTTCCGTCTTCTGCTCTTTTTAGAGTTTCCAAACATCTCCCAACGGGAGACCCTCTGCCTCATATGGATGCCCAATACAGACCAACTTTGCGGAAGATCGCAGCAAGGCGAGGCTTTGGTCATCACAAAATGAGTGGTTTCCTCTGAGTTGTCACAAATCTTTGAATCTATGGGTTTGTTTGCGCCAGTTGTAATAAAGGCGTACATATTTATGCAACACCTCTGGAAATTGAATTTGGCTTGGGATGAGGAATTGCCCATAGAACTTGAGTCGGACTAGATAATCTATCGCTCTGACGTGCAAAGTCCAAGACACATATTTGACGGAAAGGTACCAGTCACGCAAGAGTTACACACCTTCGTGGACGCCTCAGAAAGGGCACATGGCGCAGCAATGTACGTACGAGCAACCTATAAAAATAAGCAAACCTCAGTAAGGCTGCTGTTAATCTGTAATAAAAGGTTTGAGCAAAGGGTACATGAACCGATTGCTGGTTTGTTGCCGCAACTTGCACTTGAACAAATTGGACGTGGAGAAAGAATTGAGTTCAGAATGAGTTTGTCTGAGACTGATTTTATTGGTATAAAAGTTCAATATTTATAGCTACTTTGATACATGGATATTGCTTAGGTGGTAAATTAATGGAAATATAGCAAAAACATAAAAATGATAAATTAACAATTTCACAATGTAATATTCTGCACTAATTTGTCGGTTGCATTGACTTGCACTGTCAGCAGTTCGTTGTTTCTGAAAGGTTGGTTTTTTAATGTTCGTCGCTCTTTATATAGGCTATGGCCTAATATTGTCTTTATTACATACTTATGGTGTTTGTGTTTTTTGTGTCTTAATATTAAATGCACATGACTTAACATTCTCCCGGCCGTTGAACAGGTGTTCAACCATCGTCCAGCTCTATGGTAAACTGTCTAGGGGTAGGTTCCGGAGTTGGTCTTTTAGGTTTTGGAGTCCAACTGGTCCGCCTGTGTCGCAAGACAAGGGTGCCTATTAGTATCAGTATGATGACCGAAATGACCAATGCTGTGTACGACATGGTTGTCTGGTGGTCCAATTGGTACGGTGCATTCTTTCTTTTTATATCGGCTAACTGATGTTGTAAGATCTCTAAATCTATGTCGTCCGTACTTGGTGTTTGGGTGGAAGTCCTTGACGCGGAGTCCGAGATTTCTTCTATGGAATTTCTGGGATGGGAGATATCGCCGAATCGACTGAACGATGTTTGTACTTCAGTGGTCATGGTGCCGAATGTAGTCAAACTTATATTGACATTGCGTGCAGTGCAACCAATGGGCAAGCTCAGCATGCCAGTCGCCCTTATGTTGATAGTTGATGAAACTCCATTGCATACCGCCTGCAGTTCCATTGGTTCCTTGGTTGCGAAGATCCATTGGTTAGATTGGAGAGTTTTTATCCATACCATGCTGGAGTGCACAAGATTGCTGTGACATTCTGTTCCAGTCTTGTTATTAAATAACTGGAATTCGCATCTACTGTCTACATTGTATGCCGTTAAGTGATTGAAACAAATATGTTGGTCAAGTTTCATAGGTGTGCATCTTCTGAATTCGTCCTCATTAAAACCTATAAAGCGATCTCTATGGGCATTGACACCTATGATCGTTGTCTGAAGATTGTACAATGTCCAGCCTTTCGATTCCCATATTGGGATGGGCACAATGCTAAAGACATCCAATAACTCTGACGACACCAGTGGTATTGTTATTCGAAAAATGGCGTGAGTATCAGTTGTACTGCCTTGCGCATACATTATTTTGTAGAGCTGCAGAACATCAGTAGTGGCGACTGGCAAGATTTGGTTGGGTGGTAGATGATCCCGAATTTGATCGAGTTGATCTCGTAACTGTGTAGGTGATATTAAAATTGGACTGATTGTTCTATGGCGAACATCAGTTAACACATCAGTTATCACACTTTGCATTCGCTGTAACCCAGTTGCAAGTAGATTCATTTGTGTTGTGAGAATCATAAATGCTTGCTCCAAATGTGCTCCTTGGTACTGTCCTCGTTGCTTATTTATGAGGGTCATCTGTTGTTCCAAAGATCTCAAGCGGTTATTGGTAGCCAAACTTCCTTTTCGCACCAAATTAATGGTGGAGTCAACCATGGATGTCTGGTTCTGAAGTAGCTGTAAGAGGAAATCCTCGTTGCCTTTAACCATTGTAATGGTTTTGGCCATATCTTCTGCGTATGTGGAGTCAAGCACGCCGAATAATGAATTGGCTATGGTTCCAATAACATTAAACGGTGATCTACGTTGCCGAGAATGATGCATAAGGTTGTTTCCTGACTCAAGCTCTGCAACTAGATGTCTAAAATGGTCTAGAATGGAATTGCATGCTGCTACGTTTGTCATTTCCTGGCACTTATGTGAGAGTTCCGATAATGCAACTGAAAGTATCGTCATATCATTCCAGTAGGGATTCAAGTCGTAATATACTATCATTGTCCATTCGGAAACTACCATTCTCGTGGTTCCCAACCGTTCATAGAATATTCCTGGCTTGTTACTGAACTTCGTCACTTTGATTGGAGTTGCCATCGCTAGTGGAAGTAGCAACATAAGTGCTAGAATTACAGGCATTGATGGGAGGATTCCTTTTTTGCGTTGTGCCGGAGGCTCATTAGATAGGTCTGCCTTGTTGGTGTCGTCTAATGGGCGCTTGCTGCTGACTTCTTCTGGGAACAGTGGAGCTAACCGAGTCACTGGTCTCTTGAATATTCCCGAAGACGTTTTGATGTCCACTACCCGAACGTGGTTGTCCGGTCCTGGATACGTTTTTAAAACTCTTCCCATAGGCCAGCTCATTACAGGCACATTGTCTTCCTTTATAAGGACTAGCAATCCCTCATGAATAATTGGAGACGCCGTTTTCCATTTGGGTCGATTTTGGAGTTCTTGCAGATACTCGCTCGACCATTGTCTCCAAAAGGCATGCTTCAGTCGTGATACCAGTTCCCATCTTTTTACTAATGGTTTGCCGTGCGCAATGTTGGTATCGGGAGGAGCAGTTAATGGTTCTCCAATCAGGAAGTGTCCTGGCGTTAAAGCTGCTTCGTCAGTGGGGTCTGCTGACATGGGACTGATAGGCCGTGAATTGAGAATCGCCTCGACTTCAATGACCACAGTGTTGAGTTCTTCGAAGGTTAACGATGCCGTGGCTGTAACTGAAACAAGCAGCCGTTTTGCGGATTTTACCGCAGCCTCCCATAGACCACCGAATGATGGTGCTCGTGGGGGAATGAATTTGAAGTCTACTTCTCTTTTGTTGCAATGTTGAACTATGGCGTCCTTCGCATTGGTCGAAAAAATAGCGGTTTCGAGCTCTTTTAATTTATTGTTGGCTCCCACAAAATTTGTTGCATTATCACAAAGGATAGTCTGGCACTTTCCTCGGCGTCCAAGAAATCGGCGGAGAGCGGCCAAAAAAGCGTCTGTTGTGAGATCGCTTACCAACTCCAAATGCACTGCCTTCGTGGAGAAACAACAGAACACTGCGATATAGGCCTTGTCAGGACGTTTGCCTCGGATCTTGTGATGAATCCATATGGGGCCACAGTAATCTACTCCAGAGTTAAAGAATGGGCGAGCCTGCGTGACTCTTTCGACTGGTAGATTTCCCATAATTTGATTCATTAATTTGGGCTTCATTCTGGTACACCGTACGCAATGCATGTTGGTCTCATGTATCTCCCTTAGGATCA
Source organism: Drosophila atripex (assembly GCA_035045925.1). Classification (NCBI taxonomy): domain Eukaryota; kingdom Metazoa; phylum Arthropoda; class Insecta; order Diptera; family Drosophilidae; genus Drosophila; species Drosophila atripex. The sequence continues at coordinate 178,066 of JAWNOP010000014.1, forward strand.
TTTTTACAATTGTGTCATTGTAGGGGAGCACGACTGGATGTTTTGCGCCCTCGGATAGGTTTGAGTGTTCGAGTCTGCCTCCTACTCGAACTAATCTATCAGGTCCAAGGAAGGGAGCCAATGACACAAGGGAACTCTTTTTGTCCACTGTTTTATAGCGTTTGAGCTGTTTGCACTCTGCATAAAATTCGATTTGCTGAATTGTGCGTAGGATAATTGTGCGTGCCTGGTTTAGCTCGCCTAGACATAGTGCCTTCGTTGGCTCTCTATTTGCCTTATAACAGAACCGCAGCATGTACGCAACAATCCGTTGCAATTTGTAAAAAGAGTTACTGTGCCTACAGTTGTAAACCTCCCCTCCGAATGTGTCCTTAGCAGCCGCCATGCTGACGAATTTGGTTTTTTGCTCTAAATTCGTCGAAATAATGGCTGGCATCTTTGTCCAGTTCTCCCTGGGTCCATGTAAAAACAGGGGTCCATAAAACCACATACTGTTGCTTGAAAGTTTGCTAGCTGCTATTTCTCTGGACAAGACGTCGGCTGCATTATTGGCGGATGATACGTGACGCCATTGAGACTGTTCCGTCACTTCTTGAATCTTGGCTATCCGATTTGCCACAAACGTGTGGTAAGTGGAAGCCATTGCATTGATCCACCCTAACACGACGGATGAATCAGTCCAAAAGAACCCAGAAACCTTGTCCACCGACAAGCGTAAATCTTGTCTGACTCTGTGCGTCAGCTCTGCGCCGAGGACTGCTGCGCACAACTCTAGTCTGGGCAAGGATTGCTTCGCTGTGGGTGCTACTCTGGATTTGGAACATAGCAGCCTTACTGAGGTTTGCTTATTTTTATAGGTTGCTCGTACGTATATTGCTGCGCCATATGCCTTTTCTGAGGCGTCCACGAAGGTGTGTAACTCTTGCGTGACTGGTACCTTTCCGTCAAATATGTGTCTTGGAATTTGCAGCTCATTCAGACTTTGCAGGTCAGCGCGATAGTTTTTCCAATCGGACTGAAGTTCCAAGGGCAATTCCTCATCCCAAGCCAATTTCAATTCCCAGAGGTGTTGCATAAATATCTTTGCCTTTACTACAACTGGCGCAAATAAACCTATAGGGTCAAAAATTTGTGACAACTCCGAGCAAACCACTCGTTTTGTGACGACCAACGCTTCGCCTTGCTGCGATCTTCCGCAAAGTTGGTCTTTATTGGGCATCCATATCAGGCCGAGGGTTTTAACACTGTATTGGTCCAGGGTCTCACCCAATTTTACATCGCTCACGGTATCCTCTTTGGGTATTCCTTGCAATATTCCTGCATTATTTGAGCACCACTTTCGCAATTTGAAACCGTGTGGTAGTAATATTTTATTCAGTTCACTTTGGATTTGAACTGCTTCTGCCACTGAGTCAGCACCCGTCAAGCAATCGTCTACGTAGAAGTCATTCTCAAGCGTCGCAGACCCCAACGGGTAGCTGTCTCGTGAACGGATTGCTAAATGATTTAGGCATTTGGGGGCCAAAAATGGGGCTGTTTTGGTTCCATACTTGACGGTTTTAAGTCTATAGTACTTAAGATCCTCGGATGGATCGTTTCTCCAGACTATAAGCTGATGGAACTGATTATCTGGATTGATCCATACTTGACGGTACATCTTTTCTATGTCCGCCGTGAACACATATTTGTGTGTTCTGAAGCGTAGTAGTATGGACAATAGCTCGCTCTGAACCGTGGGTCCTGTATGAAGCATGTCGTTCAAGGATTTTCCACTTGATGTTTTGCATGACGCATCGAAAACCACTCGTAGTTTTGTGCTGCTGCTGTCTGGTTTCAGAACACAGTGATGTGGTATGAAATAATGATTCTTGGGTATATGTGTCGTCGGAACAGCCTTCATATGTCCCAAAGCTTCATATTCTTTCATGAAGTCGGAATATCCATTCCGAACATCACCCTCTAATCGTCGCTCTAGGGCTAAGAACCTTTTGATAGCAATATCTTTTGACTCCCCCAGGGCTGAAGGGTGTTCGGAGAATGGTAGTTTCACAATAAATCTTCCGTCTTCCGCTCGTTTTAGAGTTTCTACAAAGAATTTCTCGCAATGTACTTCTGACGGGGATCGATGTTTTGATTGGTTGTCCAAATTGTCTAGTTTCCAAAACCTTTCAATTAATGCGTCAGTTTCTTCACCGATGCTTACACCACAGGCTATGGCGGATTGCGCTATGGATTTAATTCCACCTGCTACAATCCATCCTAGTTTCGTATTTTGTAGCATGGCACCAGCTCTTCCGATCTTCTGCTGATTTGGAAGGAGTAACGAGTAATAGTGCTCGGCGCCGATTAGTAGATCTATCCTACCAGGTTTATCAAACTGGGGATCTGCTAACTGACACTCATTGGGTATTTTTAACGCACAATGAGTAAGTGGTTGAGCTGGCTGGTCAGCTATGATGTGGGGAAGGACAAAGGCTTCTATGCGCTGGCTGAAATCCCCGTGAAGAGAGCTAACGAAGATAGTTACTCTAGCTCTACTCATTCTTGGTTGTCCTCCAATTCCTTCGATCCGGAGCTTTGTATTGTGCCGCTTTAATGACAACATTGATGCCAATCGCTCAGTGATCAAATTGATCTGTGATCCTGAGTCTAACAAGGCTCGAAATTTGGCTGCTTGACCGTTCTCTGCCTGGACCGCTACCTTTGCTGTTGCAAGAAGGTTGTAATTTTTGTTAACCGTGGCACCGACAGTTGGGGAATGAAGGCTTGTGGATTCCAGGTGTAACAAGGTGTGATGTTTTTTGTCGCACTTGAAACAATTCCTTCCTTTACATTCCTTTGCTTTGTGGTCAGTCTTGAAACAGTTGACACACATTCTTTGTTTTTGTACCCAGTTTAACCTTTCTGATACTGTTCTTACACGGAACTCCTCACATTTATATAATGCGTGATTTGAGCCTTGCAATAGTGGCATGATGATTGTCTGTCTGACGTACCGAATGCGCACGCCAGATTTTTTGACTCTTTTTTCAGTGATGCCGTTGACTTTCCAGAGCTCAAGACTCTGATTCTTTGCTCTAAGAATTCCAGCATCGTCTGCAGGGGCTGGATCTCTACTGAGTTGCCAACAAGACCACAAGAAACACAAGAAACGCATCCCATGTGGATACGTTGATGCCTAGTCCCTTTAATGACGCAAGTGTTTCCAGGGTTGTTATATATAGCTCCTATATGGATTTGGCACTGTCAGAGACTGGGCTCTGATGAAGTAGCCGACGAATAACTGTATTCGCGATGAGCCGAGGATTGTCATACGATCCAACTATTATGCGCCATGCATGAACATAGTTGTCCTCGTTTAGCTCGATGTGGCGTATTAGTCTTTCCGCATTTCCAGAGAGAGCGGATTTTAGGTACCACATTTTCTTCACTGATGGCATGTTGGTATCATGGACCATGCAGGTAAATAAGTCATGGAACTGTTTCCATTTCATTGCATCCCCATCAAACTTTGGAATGTTTATGCGGGGCATTTGCACATCAATGCCGTTTGTCGAAGTGCTAGGCCTTGCCATAAGTGCATTTTGCACCTCTGCTTGCAATCGTAGGTATGCCTGTTTGTTATAACCACTGTTTATTGGGTTTTCAAACTCTTCGTAGACTGTCAAGTGGATTTCTTGGACTTGAGCCCATAAAGATTTTAGCAGGTCTCCTGGACCTCCCCCGGCTGCCTTAAACTCTCTTAAGGCACCGTTTAGGGATTCCGTTTACGGCGCACCGACATAATCCGGCTAATCGCTTATTCTCGGGAACTTCGTCACGGGATTGTTCTTGAACTTGATTTTCTACTTGTTCTTGAGCATCTTCCTTTAGACTCGTGCCTTGCATCAGTTTGACTCGATTGCTTTCGAAAGTGGCTACATATTTCTCGCAACTTATCCGGAAGTCCTCAGCATACTTGATGTAGCTTTCGGTCCTGGCTGTTCCTTGGATTTTTGCATCATTTTCAACGAATCTTTCCCACGCATCTTCCAGAATGGTTAGTTTCGTTTGAAAGTATGATGCCTTTTGTTTTCGAATCCGGATGCATCTTGCGATCTCTTGCCCAGTTTCTTGCTGGGCATCTAAGAGGCCTTGACGGCTGGCTCTATAATAATTTTAGGGGCAATATTCTCCCTTTCCATCTTTTCGTTCTTCGTTTCTGACCGTTGGGAGTATTTTATTTGCTGCTAGAGGGCTAGTAGCTGGATGCGCTCCGACTCGCTACCGAAAGTGGTCGAAGAAACTGAACCCTTTTTTGACGGACTGAGGGAGGTGTGGTGTCCTTAATCTACCGATTAGCGGGACAGCGTCACACTGCTTTGAAGATCCTAATGCTCTCTTAGCAGGAGTCTTCCTGAGATTTCTATTGTGGACCGATAGAAATCTCTATTCGTTCCTATTGACTCTTGTTCGATTTGTGATCCTGGGCTTGCAGGATCACGTCGGGGTCACCAAAATGTTAATCTGTAATAAAAGGTTTGAGCAAAGGGTACATGAACCGATTGCTGGTTTGTTGCCGCAACTTGCACTTGAACAAATTGGACGTGGAGAAAGAATTGAGTTCAGAATGAGTTTGTCTGAGACTGATTTTATTGGTATAAAAGTTCAATATTTATAGCTACTTTGATACATGGATATTGCTTAGGTGGTAAATTAATGGAAATATAGCAAAAACATAAAAATGATAAATTAACAATTTCACAATGTAATATTCTGCACTAATTTGTCGGTTGCATTGACTTGCACTGTCAGCAGTTCGTTGTTTCTGAAAGGTTGGTTTTTTAATGTTCGTCGCTCTTTATATAGGCTATGGCCTAATATTGTCTTTATTACATACTTATGGTGTTTGTGTTTTTTGTGTCTTAATATTAAATGCACATGACTTAACAGCTGCTATGTTCCAAGTCCAGAGTGGCACCCACAGCGAAGCAATCCTTGCCCAGACTAGAGTTGTGCGCAGCAGTCCTCGGCGCAGAGCTGACGCACAGAGTCAGACAAGATTTACGCTTGTCGGTGGACAAGGTTGCTGGGATCTATTGGACTGATTCATCCATCGTTTTAGGGCGGATCAATGCAACGGCTTCCACTTACCACACGTTTGTGGCAAATTGGATAGCCAAGATTCAAGAAGTGACGGAACAGTCTCAATGGCATCACGTATCATTCGCCAACAATGCAGCCGACGTCTTGTCCAGAGGAATAGCAGCTAGCAAACTTTCAAGCAACAGTATGTGGTTTTATGGACCCTTGTTCTTACATGGACCCAGAGAGGACTGGATTTGTCCATCTTTGGATGCCAGTCATTATTTCGACGAATTTAGAGCAAAAAACAAAATCATCAGCATGGTGGCCGCTAAGGACACATTCGGAGGGAAGGTATACAACTGTAGGCACAGTTAAACCTTTTACAAATTACAACGTAATCGCTGGCACGCACAATTATCCTTCGTTCAGAAAATCGAATTTCATGCGGAGTGCAAACAGCTCAAACGTTATAAAATAGTTATGTCATTGGCTCCCATCTTTGGACCTGATAGATTAACTCTAGTAGGAGGAGAACTCGAACACTCGAACCTATCCGAGGACGCAAAACATCCAGTCGTGCTCCCCTACAATGACACAATTGTAAAAATGATCCTAAGGAACTACATGAGACCAACATGCATTGCGGTGCTCAAGCCTAGCGTGATATCACTCGGCAACAATATTGGATCATGAATGACAAAATAATGGCGGGAAACATTGTACACAACTGCGTGCGGTGTATTAGAATAAGGCCCAAATTAATGAATCAAATTATGGAAATCTACCAGCCGAGGGAGTCACGCAGCCTCGGAAATTCTTTAACTCTGGAGTAGATTACTCCCCATTACGGAGTAGATTACGGCCCCATGGATTCATCACAAGATCCAAGGCAAACGACCTGACAAGGCCTATATCGCAGTTTTTTGTTGTTTCTCAACGAAAGCAGTGAATTTGGAGTTGGTAAGCGATCTCACAACAGACGCCTTTTTGGCCGCTTCCCGTCGGTATCTTGGACGTCGAGAAAGTTCCAGACGATCCATTGCGATAATGCAATAAATTTTGTTGGAGCCAACAATAAATTAAAAGAGCTCGAAACCGCTATTTTCTCAACCAATGCGAAGGACACCATAGTGCAGCATTGCAACAAAAGAGAAGTAGATTTCAAATTCATTCCCCCACGAGCACCATCATTCGGTGGCCTATGGGAGGCTTCGGTAAAATTACAGCCACGGCTTTGTTAACCTCCGAAGAACTCAACACTGGTGGTCATTGAAGTTAAGGGCATCCTCAATTCACGACCTATCACTCCCATGTCATCAGACCCCACTAACGAATCAGCTTTAACGCCAGGACACTTCCTGATTGGAGAACCATTAACTGCTCCTCCCGATACCAACTTTGCGCACGGCAAACCGGTAAAATGATGGGAAGTGATATCACGACTAAAACATGCCTTTTGGAAAGAATGGTCGAGCGAGAACCTGCAAAAACTCCAGAATCGAGCGAAATGGAAAAATGCGTCTCCAACTATACACGAGGGATTGCTAGACCTTATAAAGGAAGACCATGTGCCTGTAATGAGCTGGCATATGGGAAGAGTTCTCAAAACGTATCCAAGACCGGACAACCTCATTCCTGTAGTGGACACTAAAACTTCTGGAATATTCAAGAGACCAGTGACTCGGTTAGCTCCACTGTTACCAGAAGAAGTCAACAACCAGCGCCCATTATACGACACCCTCAAGGCGGTCCAGTCTAATGAGCCTCCAGTACAACGCAAAAAGGTATCCTCCCATCAATGCCTGTAATTCTAGCGCTTATGTTGCTACATCCACTAGCGATGGCAACTCCAAGCAAAGTGACGAAGTTCAGTAACAAGCCAGGAATATTCTACGAACGATTGGGAACCACGAGAATGGTAGTTTCCGAATGGACAATGATATTATATTACGACATGAATCCCTACTGGAATGATATGAAGGTACTTTCAGTTGGATTAGCGGAACTCTCACATAAGTGCCAGGTATTGACAAGCGTAGCAGCATGCAATTCCTTTCTAGACCATTTTAGACATCTAGTTGCAGAGCTTGAGTCAGGAAACAACCTTATGCATCACTCTCGGCAACGTAGATCACCGTTTAATATGTTGGACCAGTACCAAGGCGCACATTTGGAGCAAGCATTTATGATCCTCACAACACAAATGAATCTACTTGCTAATGGTTTACAGCGAATGCAGAGTGTGATAGCGGATGTGTTAATTGATGTTTGCCATAGATCAATCAGCCCAATTTTAATATCACCTACACAGTTACGAGATCAACTCGACCTAATTCGGGATCATTTACCACCATTTTTCGAATAACAACACCACTGGTATCGTCAGAGTTATTGGATGTTTTTAGCATTGTGCCCATCCCAATATGGGAATCGAAAGGTTGGACATTCTACAATATCAACGATCATAGCTATCAATGCCCAAAGAGATCGTTTTAAAGGTTTTAAGGAGGACGAATTCAGAAGATGCACACCTATAAAAATTGACCAACATATTTGTTTTAATCACTTATCGGCATACAATGTAGACAGAAGATGCGAGTTTTTGTTATTTAATAACATGACTGGAACAGAATGTCACAGCAATTTTATGCACTCCAGCATGGTATGGATAAAATCTCGCCAATCTAACCAAAGGATCTTCGCAACCAAGCATCCAATGGAACTGAGGGCGGTATGCAATGGAGTTTCATCAACTATCAACATAAGGGCGACTGGTATGCTGATGTTGTCCATTGGTTTGCACAGCACGCAATGTCAATATAAGTTTGTCAACGTTCGGCACCATGACTACTGAAGTACAAACATCGTTCAGTCGATTCGAAAATATCTCCAAGCCCATACATTCCATAGAGGAAATATCGGACACCGTTTTAAGGACTTCCACCAAACTACCAAGTATGGACGACACAGAATTAGAGATCTAATTAGAGATCAGTTAGCCGATATAAAAAGAAAGGATGCACCGATGCCCTGGACCACCAGACAACCATGTCGTATACAGCATTGGTCATTTCAGACATCATACTGATACTTATAAGCACCCTCATCTTGCAACACAGGCGGATTTGGACTCCAAAACCTAAAAAGTTTAACAACTCCGGAACCTACCCCATGACAGTTTACTATAGAGCTGGACGATGGTTGAATACCTGTTCAACGGCCGGGAGAATGCAATATCAATAAATAGATATACAATAAATAGCAATATCCATGTATCAAATTAGCTATAAATATTGAACTTTTATACTAATAAAGTCAGTCTCAGACAAACCCATTCTGAACTCATTTCTTTTCCCACGTCCAATTTGTTCAAGTGCAAATTGCGACAACAAACCCTCAAACTTTTGCTCATAACATTCTTTACAGATTAACAAAAATATTAGTTAAATTAATTCAATTAACTGCATGTTTTCTATTTATTGTTTGGTTTTTATGTTCCCAAGCTACAAAAAGCAAATAAATATACATATTTGGCAACCGAATATGTTTCTGTAATGAATATAAATATTTTTATTGGGTTGATTGCTCTATTTCAATTGCATAATGGAGTCTGGAACTGAAGCTACTGGATCTGCTGCGTCAATCAGGGAGAGGATGCTGTGCAAACGAGTAGCTGTGACATGTCAGGAAATGGAAAACCTGCATCAGAAGGTCAAGGCTGCGATGCGGACGACGACTCTACCAATCTGACCCTTGAGACATTGGAGAAGGTGCTGGTATTTCACCTACTGCATACATACAGTTGCATACATTGCCACCGTTACCGATGCGACAGTTTCAATGGGGGCCATCATGTTTCTGGATCACCTGCTGAGATCCAAGGGTGCCTGCTTATCCAGTTAATCCTCCAGAAGCTGGATCCTGCCACCAAAAACGAAATGGGAGGATTCTCTCTCAGGGAGCAAGAAGGACAATCTTCCATCGTGGGAGTCAATGGCTCGATTCTTTGAGCAAAGATGCCAGACGCTTGAAAGTCGTTGAAGACTACTAAACTGTGTATCGAGCGCACAGACTTGGTCACTGATTTCTCTCTCAGGGAGCAACAAGGACAGTCTTCCATCGATGTTCGATTCTTTGAGCAAAGATGCCAGACGCTTGAATGTAGTTGAAGACTACTAAACTGTGTATCGAGCGCACAGAGTTGGTCACTGATTTTACCAGAACCGCTAATCAACTCATTAAATCCATTTTTAGTCCGTTACATGAAGGATCTCATTTTTTCCTGAACAACCATCACAGCAAAAGTGGAGACTAGACCATATCTCTGTCTACGACGATCTGCGTAACGTTTTTTTGTTTAGGAATATATTTGAATATTGGGTTGAGGCAAAGTTTGTTGTTTGTGGGTTGACCCAGATTCCAGAGGAGCCATGGGTGATGATATGTGCAGATCTCATGGGACTATTGGCAAGGTCTAGGCATGGGAACACCATGCTTTTAGTGATGATTGACAGATTCTCAAAATGGACGGAGATGGTTCCATTACGGAAAGCCTCGACAGTACTGTCACTTGCTACGGTGTTCCAAATGTGACCAATTCACCTGCAGGAGATTCAAAAAATTTCTCGAGGAGCTTGGAGTTCGTCATTAATTCACCGCACGGTAAACGCCGCAGGAAAATCCAATGGAAAGGACATATATGACGGTCGAGACAATGATCGGCCAGTTTGTGGGCGAAGATAAGAGGACATGGGACGAGCACTGGCCAGAGCTAATGCTGGCAGTGAACTCAAGCGTGTCCGACTTCACGGGATACTCGCCATGCTTCGTTACCCAAGGTAGAGAGCCGAAAACGCCGAGGGGGTTATATGATAAAGAGGCTTCTAGGGAAACTGGAAGAGTTGAGTGAAAGATCCCCCGTGGGTAAGTCTAACATTCAAGTTTCCTTGGAGGAATTAGGAGTATAGGCTGAAGGACCCGCTGTGGGTATGTCCGCCAGTATCAAGTGCGGGCGAGCACTAGAGCGAGTGTGGGTAATTCCGATGGCTGTACGCGAGTCACCGAACAAGAACGATTCAAGAAGCAAGTGGGAAACGGATCAAGGATCCACGGCGGAACTGAAGCCCATGGGTAAATAGGGTAAATAGAGTCAGGTTGGGTTATTCCCGGACACGACAGGTATCCTTGTATTATAGCGGTAGCGACGGATCAGTCTGGTGTACGCCTTATCGAGTCCTGACCGTCACAACCAGGTGTGATCCTGTAAAGCAAGTGGTAACCAGCTCGGAAACTCAAACCCAACAACAAGACCCAACAGGGACGTCCCGGTCAAGTCAAGAGACTTCTGATCCAGGCGCTGGGGCGTACTCACAACATATCCCCTGGAGTTAAAGGAGTCGCGACGGAGTGGCCAACTTGGAAAGCATTCAGAAGGAGCTTCGAGTCTTTCTATCAGCCGAAAGGTTATTTCGAAAAGTTGGCAGACCAGGTACAGCAGCGGAAAAACCAAGGAAGAGCAACTGATTAAGCCACTAGGAAAGTCCACGTAGCAGGTGATAGAGATGTTGGTGGAGAACTGCATGCCGCACATGAAAATGTTCATGAGGCCGTAGGCATGCGCGTCGCCCGAAGAAGTAATGGGTTTAGCCGAGGAGTTTGAGGAGTTGGCTATGGAAGAGGAGGCATCAAGCTCAAGTCAGCGACACCCGAATCAGCAATGGGCTGCGAAGCCTAGTCAAGGTCAGATAGGAAACCCAGCGCAGGCACGCAACCGGTGCGGTGCCATGGACTATTGGGCAAGTGGGTGCAGGAACCCCAGAATTTTTTTCTGCAGGATGTGCGGCGCAATTGGGGTAAGGAGCACAGATTGCTGCCAAAGAGCGTGATCTCAGCCATAGAGAGGAAGGCAGAGATCGCGATGTGCTGCCTTTCAAAATTAGTTGCAGGATTATCAGAAGCAGTTGGCGGCAGTCGTCAAGGTCGGAGGAGCAGAAGTTAAGGCCATGATAGACATAGGGGCAACGGCTAGCTTCATTTCTGAAAAGCTAGCTGAGAATCCGGAAATCGCCGGAGAGCGAACATCAATAAAAAGACTGGTAAAGTTGGCCAATGGGAGTCACACGGAAACTTAAATGGTACTCCAGACGACGGTAAGCTTAGGCAACAAGGAAAAAAATTTGAATATGTTCGTAATTCCAGGCATGGGAGACAGCGTGGTGCTATGATGGGACTTTCTCGCAGGTTTTGGCACAACAATAATATCCGCAGGCCACAAAGTCACGATCCCTAGGAGAGAAAGATGGAGCGGATGCCTGGAGGATAGGCTGTCGATAGCAATAACTGGAGCCTCGGAAGATTGGGGGAGAGAGAGGGAAAAAGGGTTAATTGAGGAGGAACAAGTGTCGTTAACAACCGAATGTAACACATCACAGGATCACTATGAAGGACGACATCCCCATAAAACAAAGATACTCTCCGAAGAACCCCAAAATACAGGGGGAGATCAATGCAAAGGTAAAAGAGCTTCTGGAGAAGGGATGCATAGAGCCTTCGAGTAGCGCTTATAGCTCACCCATCGTTATGGTGAAAAAAAAGACTGGTCAATGGAGAATGTGCGTGGACTTCCGACAAATAAACACGAAATCGATAAAGGCGAACTTGAAGGAAGTATTAAGCAGACTGAAGGCTGCAAACCTAAGGACAAACACGGAAAAGTGGAATTTCTTCAGGGAAGAGCTATTTTACCTGGGCCACCAGATAACGTGTCAGCGAATTGGCATGGATCCCGGAAAGGTTGCGGCGATTACTGAGTTGAAACCCCTAACAAACGTGAAGGGGGTACGTCAGTTCGGGAGGCGATTCTTCCCTGACTTTGCAGAGGTTGCAAAACCACTAAACGATCTCCTACGAAAAGGGTCAAAGGGTCAGCGTTTGAGAACCTAAAGTTTCGATTGACAGATGATCCAGCCCGGATTTCTCAAAGAAGTTTGTGCTACAAACTACGGAGTGGGTGCAGTTCTGACGCAGGACACGGGTGAGGGCGAGGACGTCGCTTATGCCAGTCGAACGCTAATTGGAGCAGAGAAGAATCCACTTTCTTTGCAGATGCACTTCCCACCAGCCGATAAAAGAAAAATTAAGAAGTGTCACGGAGAGCGAGGACGTTGAATGTGTATGGATAAGCGCACTGAAGAAGAAAATACGGGAGAACCCACAGAAATGTTCAGAGCACATAGAAGAGGCAGGCCTCGATTACCGACATGCTCCACATAGAGCCGGAAGCGAAGAAGTGGCGTCATGGAAGCTGTGTGTTGACATGAGACAGCAGGTGCTAAAGGAGAACCACGACGCACCGACAGTAGGACATCTAGGAGGAAGAAAAACATCTGCACGAATAGTAGCATGGTACTTCTGGCCAGAGATGCAAAGAGACATAAGGAAGTACGATGAGCCATGGGCGACGCTATGTGCGGATATCGTAGGACCGTTGCCGAGGTCCAATCAGGGGAACACCATGCTGCTGGTAATGATTGACCGGTTTTCAAAGTGGACGGAGATGGTTCCAATGCGGAAAGCAACAATTGAGACGCTGCAGAAGGCAATCCGCGAAAGGATTATCGCTAGGGTGCCAAAGGTGATGGTGACGGATAATGGTGTCCAGTTCACTAGCAGGAGTTTTAAAAAATTTCTCGAGGAGCTTGGAGTTTGTCATCAATTCTTCGCACCGTACACGCAGCAGGAAAATCCTACGGAAATGGCACATAGGACGAGGAAGACAATGATCGCTTAGTTTGCATGAAAAGGACATGGGTCGAGCACTGGCCAGAGGTAATGCTGGCAGTGAACTTGAGCGTGTCCGACTCCGCGGGGTACTTGTCATACTTAGTGATCCAAGGCGTAGAGCGTTTTCGGGAGCGCGACGACTCCAGAGGGTTTCGCGTCACCCGCAAACAATGGGATAAAAATGTAATAAAAAATAATCCACAAACAATAAAAAATAAACACGATTTTACCGATTCCACCTCTTGAGACAATAGCTGCCGGGTTCGGTTTAGTTGGTACATGCCGCCACGTGCTATCCTCTTGAATCTCAGAAACTCTATTTAATACGAACGTTGACAATGACGATATATGGGAACGAATCCATTGAAAAAAAATTTCTGAATCTGACCAATATACACTACGTTTGATCGGTGCTTTAATAAGAGGCTTGATTTTGCGGGAGAGGTCTGCGAGAGGGTGAGCGGCACATAACTCAAGACGGGGGAGCGGCTTTGCAACAAATATAGACGCAGGCTACATAGGCTCACATCGATGTATCAGAAAAGAAATAAATTTAAATTGGCTCGCTAATCACAAATCTCGGTATTATCGGGGTATATCTAGGTATCATCTTACTGCGATAGCACAAGCTGTATTATGTTACACGGTATTTCTAAGTGGAACGAAATTGACTCATCCCAAAGCAGCTTATTAAACCACAGAATCTGCAACGGGATCTTTCCTTTTATTAGAAGTGGGCTCATTATCACCATAAAAATGTTCCGCTTAGTCCTTTGTTCTACTCATACACGGCATGGGCCGTAAAAGGGCCTGGAGGCCCTAGGTTAGCACTGAAAGAGAACTTTCGTATAGTGGATGTAACTGTAGGTTATTTTCCGCTATCGTCTGACAATTTATACATATGGAGGCTAAGTTGACCAACTTAAACCTTTGCATAACAGGAGAGGCAAACGGACTAATATGGGCTAAAAAGTGTTCTTGGGCGTTTCCATAACTATACAATTTTTTTTTTGTCGGCAGAGATGTTTACAGGGTATCATATAGTCCGGAATTTCGACTATAGCCGTCGTTTTTTATTTAATGATTATTGTTAGAAAGAAAATTTGTTATATGTAAAGCATGTGTGGGAGAAATTTTACTTTTTGTTTCCGATTTTTTTACGTCGTTTTCGATATGATTGATGCGAGAACGAATAATTTTATCCATGCACCAATTAGGGAAAATGTGAGATATTCCATTAAAAAGCGGGTTTGGATTGTAAATGCGCAAGAAGTCTACAGATAGTACGCATACGCTGCTTTAAATGCAACCCTCATCTGATCTGAATCATTACCCTTAATGGGATAATTACCTTAGATCGAATCCCTGCTCTCCTCCCATTATGGGAGACGAGACTCTCCCAATATGTACTTTGTTTAATGGCTATAGACTCGATTATATTTCCGGTTTTTGTTTTGGATAGTGCAAGGCCATTTTGTGAGTTTTTTCGAATGTTCTGCCATGATTCTCAGCATTCTATTCTTGGCGTTCATGTATACGGGACAACCTCGGCAGTTATGTAGCTCCCACCGTTTTTGCATTTTCAGTACAATACATTTTCATATATTAATTCTCTACAGGTTTGACAGGATTGGACTATTGCAAAGCATTTTGTGGAGGTTAATAAAACAAGACAAAACACAATGAGGATCAATGAGGCACAATAAGGATCAAGGGATGACGAAACGACACCCGCGAGAGTATAAGCAAGTGCAAAAGTATCTGTGATCAGTGCCACAGCTGAAGCCCAGGGTGAGTGAATCGAATTACGTCAAGGGCACAGCACCCCAGGTCTGGTCCACGAATAACCGAATTCCAACAGAAAACAAAAGGTAGCGAGTGGTGGCCGCTTTTGTTATCTCACTCGCGGGTTCTCTCGGTTGCTCCGCATTAAGCGGTGATCCGCGTCCCCGCGATACTATTTCTTCGTTGTTTCTTCGACATATCCACATATGATAACATCTGTAATGCTACCAGGTTTTTTAAGGCAGACAGATAAGAATAAATGCTGATTAAAAGCCAGTACAGCTGAACATACATTGATGTTTATACCCCTTGCAGAGGTTATTATAATTTTTTTTAAAAGTATATATACTCTTAATCAGGATGTCTTGAGTCGATATAAGCATGTCCGTCTGTCTGTCTGTCCGACCGTCCGTCTGCTTGTCTAAAGCGTAAGAAATTCGCTGTTAGTGATGTACTTGTGGCGAATAAACTTCAGCCAACTCAGCCGCTTATATCTCTGGCCACCCCAAGGGCTGGAACTGAGAAAAATTCGGCTTCCGAATTTCTCAGAATTAATGAGCAATTGTCCGATTTGTCTTCTGTGGCATCACTCCAAGTGATACCATCAGATACAATAACTCAAACCCCTCTAAGAGTCACCGAACAGGGTATTAAAACGTCCGGTAGCTCGGTCTAATTTCACCGTGCATAACGCCGAATGTTATAGGAGTTATATTCGCCGCTGCCGGATTCAGTTTACTCAGAACCCGAAGCAGTTTTATAACGTTGTAAACACTAAGCGCAAATCTGTATCTTTCCGCATCTGCTTACATTTGAGAACTCTTATGCGAACACTGATCTGGCGATGGCCGATCTTTTTGAAAAATTTTTTCAAACACCGAATTCACAAAGCGCCATTCCAGCTCAGCCTTACACATATAATATCCAATAAGCCAACCTTATATTTTGCCCATCTTTTGATCAAAGTGGTGTGTTATCGGATCTTTTTATGGTTAAGCCCGTGAATTCGCCAGGCCCCGATGGAGTACCAGACTATGTGCTGAGGAACTGCGCCGTGGCCCTGTGAAAACCTCTCCTTAAACTTTTTAGTTTATCGCTGGAGATCGCGATTTTTCCCCTTATGTGGAAGGAATCTTACATTATCCCTCTGCATAAAAAAGGGAAAAATGTGATGAATTTCAAAATTGTCAGCAATTCCAAAGCTTTTCGAAAAACTTATCACTCCACATTTGCAACACCTATGTAGTTCAAGAATATCCCCGTGCCAACATGGCTTTATGAAGCGCCGCTCCACCACCACCAACTTATTGGAGCTTACATCTTTTGTCACGGATGGGTGCCGGAATGGCTTACAAACAGACGTCATTTACACTGACTTCAGTAAAGCATTTGACTCTGTTAACCATTCGCTTTTTATAAGTAAACTCAGTTTTTGGAACTCTTATCTTAACTTCAGTTAACTACTCCCCCTTCAAAAATAAGGACGCCCTCGGCCGACCCTATTTGGGCAATCATCTCCTTTAGCTGGGCCGCGGTTCTTCGATGCAAATCAAAGCGCAGCATATTGCTCCCGCTATTAACACCATCTGATATAATTAATGGTGGTTGATCTCCTTCCCGAACTCCTTAATGGGTTCCAGGTTACGTTCACTCAACTGGTGAAGGTAAGGAAGACTGAGAACGTTACGTTCCATAGTGACATTCAGGGAAGGCGAGTTGGCCACTCCAGGAGCCCTCTTCTGGGCTGTGTCATGATTGACCAATCGGGTTTCGTTGACGATGGCACTTTCTGCAAAGGTGATGAGATATGTGCCATCTATATGGACACAGGTGCCATTGTCCACACATGCGTGCCGGGCGATCTTGAGCGCATGATCTTTTTCGCGCCAGCCGGCAAAATGTAGCCCCTGATTTCGAGGAGCAGCTTGCTACCGTGTGGATGTCACCGTCGCATTCAGCTACCATGTTGTCTTCCAGCCCGAGTATGGTACACCGGGAAAACGGTGATCTTGTTGCAGGCCGACTTGGTTTTTGGAAACTTAATGACAAAGTGTAAGATGTTATCGGATTGTAAGATTTTAACGGACGATACAGACAAAACGTCCCTAATTGCGGTCTCGTTGGGCTCTTCCATCCACATACCTTCTAGGTCTGCATGATCTAAGATGCTAGGGCTAACAACCTTAACTTTGGCAAGTGCTACTACCAGCATTAAACCCTGCAGCTCTATTGCTATCATCCCATTTCGAGATAAAAGCATCTCGAATAGGTGCCCTGTGTCAATTTGGGACTTTTTAGCTGACCTCAAAAGTTGGTTGACTTAATTGTTAATATTGACTGACTTGCCTATTGTTTGCATTTATTAATTGGAATTCTACAAATTTAATCTTTACGAAGTCTTCCGCGTCCGGCGTTCCTGCCACTACTTTAAACGTGGTCCCTAGGAAGTCTAAGCTTCTTGCTACCCTATGATGGATGCTTAACGAGTCGAGCAGGTCGCGTAGATGGGCGACATCAACAACTAGAATTTTTCGGCATGTGAGACTGAGGGAACAGGTCGGTCATCCCATTAGTTTCTTCTATGACGCGCTTTTATTCCGAGAATATCCGCTCAGAATTCGCTGAGTGTTTTACAAACGCTTTCCTTAGGTGTTAGACAATAGATCTTAAAGAAATTGAAAAACAGGATCTCTTTGGCGGACGGATCGCCTAAGACGGTCACCAAAGCGCTGGAAGGGTCGATTTGTTTGGTCACCGACGACTAGAACAAGCAGCGGAAAACTACTCCCTACGGAAACTGAGTGCCTGGCCACTGTTTGGGACATGCGAAAACCACGCCGCTACCTTGACGGATACAGTTTGACGTGATTACCGATCACCTCGCCCTCAAATGGCTGAGCTCCATCAATAGCCCCACTGAATGCATCGCAAAGGGGGCACTGGAGTTACAGCGATAACAATTCGATGTGATTTAAATTCAATTCGGGAAAATACAATGTTATAGCAGACGCACTATGACTATGACTATGACGTATCAGAGGGGTTACTCGGGGCATAGCCGAGTGTCAGTCTCACAGCAAGTGAATCTAAATAATTTCTGCGACTACGCCTGGGAGAGCATCTGGGAGAGCCGAGAGACGGTTTACAGACGTATCTAAAGAGAGAGAGAGTACTAGAGGAGAGCCATGACCATCCATCTGCGTCCCTCTTGATATTCGGAGGACGGTACTCACTGAGCGCTACTTAAAGCCCTTTTAGGGCTATGGAACAGGCTTTAGGAAGACCGTGCAGAACGAGTGCACACGGCCTTGGATATTAATTAAGCAACAATGGATCGAAGTTGACAATACAATCTAAGACGATGCGAGGGGCAAACTCAGTTGGGATACCTTCTGTTGGCACCTAGTGCCAAGACCTAAACCCCTAAATCCATTTTTAATAGTAGGCGCCAGAAATTACTAGAATCGGGCCAGAAACGAAATCAGTAATATCAGCGGAAAGAATGATCGACTGACCGGAGCAAGCAAAACCAGCCTCCTTAGCAGAAACTTAATACCATGCGATCTGAGTCAGCGGACCCAGAACTAGTACATAACACGTACGTTCTTTACCCTTGATCTTACCAGCTAACCATAGTTAAGCCACAATATACCTACCTCAATGTATGTAATTATCTGATATTTTAAAAGATTACCTGGTCCAAAATAAAAATAGTTCCGAATACAGAATGAATCATCTTGTTACTCGGTGCTAAGTTACGGTACTTAAACTAACCTACTTCGAGTACTGCTAACGTTTAAAGGGACCATCAGTAGGACACTCCTATACGTAATCGCCTCTGAGTGTTGCTTTCGTGGAACGGACCGCCAGTAGAAACTATGTACAAGTAATCGTCGCTGAGTGTATTCGGAAGGAACGCCACTCCTTGTGTTGCTCCAGACCAAAGAACTGCCGGAAGAACCTAATATCTCCACCACAGCTGAGACTAGTCAACGAACCCCAGCTCCCCGTCCCCGCATCTTAACCTTAGCCTGCATATCCAATGAAACTTTAGTCAGACCTTCTATAGGTATTTGACTACGACTCCGGGACCTAAAAAAACTCCCGCGAGTTCAAGTTCGACGTTAGTAGCCGCATAACGCTCTACGGTCGAACAAGTTGAAAGAGTCCATTCAACCGGAACTGAAATAGCTCTTTGTATTAAAGACTGCATAACCAATGTAACTTTAGTCAGACCTTCTATAGGTATTTGACTACGACTCCGGGACCTATAAAAACTCCCGCGAGTTCAAGTTCGACGTTAGTAGTCGCATAACGCTCTAAGGTCACAAGTTGAAAGAGTCCATTCAACCTGAACTGAAATAGCTCTTTGTATTAAAGACGAGGAGCGTCTCTTAGATTAATTTTAGAACTCGTTTCCTCTCACTCCCTTTTGCGAGTTTTTGATCTCTCTTATGCATTCGTGACTCTTCAACTTATTTCCGGTTTTGTGGCAACATTTGAGAAGCGCCAGCAGCGGTGAAAAATATAAAATTTTTTGGGATATTCTCTTTGCGCCATCCACAAGTGAAAAAAAGATTAAAATTGGTTGGAAGTAGCAAGCGCTATCCACAAGTCAAAGGAGAAACTAAAAATTGTTTGGGAGTGAGGCCTGTCGCGGCCTGTGGCCAGTTTCTAACGAAGAACATTTTAGTTAAATTTTATACATATTTTCTATTTTTATTTTTATTTTATATTTACGCAAACTACAAAAAGCCTATCGGCTTTCGAATATGTTCATGTTAAGCTATAAATATATACCTTGGATCTTAGCTTATATGAAGTACCATATTGTTTTTCAAGCATTATTTGAAAAAAATATAATTTTTAGAATTTAATTGTTGAAGGTGGTTGGAAAATAGTTTTCAACATATAACTTTATCAGCTTTAGCGTGATTAATTATATTAATCTTAGGACTCGTGCCCATTCATTCCCTTTTGCAAGTTTTCATTGTCTCTTTTGCATTCGTGATTCCTAAAAATAGGTAACTTTTTGCGATAATTTTTTCGGAGTGCGATAGCCGCCATTGGCAAAGCGACATCCACATGTGAAAAAAATATTAAAAATCGTTTGGGAGTAGCAAGCGCTATCCACAAGTCAAAGCAGAAAATAAAAATTGTTTGGGAGTGAGGCCTGTCGCGGCCAGTGGCCAGTTTCTAACGAAAAACGTTTTAGTTAAATTTTATTCATATTTTCTATTTATATTTTTATTTTATATTTGCGCAAACTACAAAAAGCCTATCGGCTTTCGAATATGTTCATGTTAAGCTATAAATATATACCTTGGATCTTAGCTTATATGAAGTACCATATTGTTTTTCAAGCATTATTTGAAAAAAATATAATTTTTAGACTTTTATTGTTGAAGGTGGTTGGAAAATAGTTTTCCACATATAACTTTATCAGCTTTAGCGTGATTAATTATATTAATCTTAGGACTCATGCCCTTTCATTCCATTTAGCAAGTTTTCATTGTCTCTTTTGCATTCGTGATTCCTAAAATTAGGAAACTTTTTGCGATATTTTTTTCGGAGTGCGATAGCCGCCAGTGGCAAAGCGACATCCACATGTGAAAAAAAGATTAAAAATCGTTTGAGGAGTAGCAAGCGCTATCCACAAGTCAAAGCAGAAAATAAAAATTGTTTGGGAGTGAGGCCTGTCGCGGCCAGTGGCCAGTTTCTAACAAAGAACATTTTAATTAAATTTTATACATATTTTCTATTTATATTTTTATTTTATATTTGCGCAAAACTACAAAAAGCCTATCGGCTTTCGAATATGTTCATGTTAAGCTATAAATATGTACCTTGGTTCTTAGCTTACATGAAGTACCTTATTGTTTTCAAGCATTATTTGAAAAAAATATAATTTTTAGAATTTAATTGTTGAAGGTGGTTGGAAAATAGTTTTCAACATATAACTTTATCAGCTTTAGCGTGATTAATTATATTAATCTTAGGACTCGTGCCCATTCATTCCCTTTTGCAAGTTTTCATTGTCTCTTTTGCATTCGTGATTCCTAAAAATAGGTAACTTTTTGCGATAATTTTTTCGGAGTGCGATAGCCGCCATTGGCAAAGCGACATCCACATGTGAAAAAAATATTAAAAATCGTTTGGGAGTAGCAAGCGCTATCCACAAGTCAAAGCAGAAAATAAAAATTGTTTGGGAGTGAGGCCTGTCGCGGCCAGTGGCCAGTTTCTAACGAAGAACATTTTAGTTAAATTTTATTCATATTTTCTATTTTTATTTTAATTTTATTTTTGCGCAAAACTACAAAAAGCCTATCGGCTTTCAAATATGTTCATGTTATGCTACAAATATATTCCTTGGTTCTTAGCTTACATGAAGTACCTTATTGTTTTTCAAGCATTATTTGAAAAAAATATAATTTTTAGAATTTAATTGTTGAAGGTGGTTGGAAAATAGTTTTCAACATATAACTTTATCAGCTTTAGCGTGATTAATTATAATAATTTTAGGACTCGTGCCCATTCATTCCCTTTTGCAAGTTTTCATTATCTCTTTTGCACTCGTGATTCCTAAAAATAGGAAACTTTTTGCGATATTTTTTTCGGAGTGCGATAGCCGCCAGTGGCAAAGCGACATCCACATGTGAAAAAAAAATTAAAAATCGTTTGGGAGTAGCAAGCGCTATCCACAAGTCAAAGGAAAAACTAAAAATTGTTTGGGAGTGAGGCCTGTCGCGGCCAGTGGCCAGTTTCTAACGAAGAACATTTTAGTTAAATTTTATTCATATTTTCTATTTTTATTTTAATTTTATATTTGCGCAAAACTACAAAAAGCCTATCGGCTTTCGAATATGTTCATGTTAAGCTATAAATATATACCTTGGTTCTTAGCTTACATGAAGTACCTTATTGTTTTTCAAGCATTATTTGAAAAAAATATAATTTTTAGAATTTAATTGTTGAAGGTGGTTGGAAAATAGTTTTCAACATATAACTTTATCAGCTTTAGCGTGATTAATTATATTAATCTTAGGACTCGTGCCCATTCATTCCCTTTGCAAGTTTTCATTGTCTCTTTTGCATTCGTGATTCCTAAAAATAGGTAACTTTTTGCGATAATTTTTTCGGAGTGCGATAGCCGCCATTGGCAAAGCGACATCCACATGTGAAAAAAATATTAAAAATCGTTTGGGAGTAGCAAGCGCTATCCACAAGACAAAGGAGAAACTAAAAATTGTTTGGGAGTGAGGCCTGTCGCGGCCACTGGCCAGTTTCTAACGAAAAACGTTTTAGTTAAATTTTATTCATATTTTCTATTTATATTTTTATTTTATATTTGCGCAAACTACAAAAAGCCTATCGGCTTTCGAATATGTTCATGTTAAGCTATAAATATATACCTTGGATCTTAGCTTATATGAAGTACCATATTGTTTTTCAAGCATTATTTGAAAAAAATATAATTTTTAGACTTTTATTGTTGAAGGTGGTTGGAAAATAGTTTTCCACATATAACTTTATCAGCTTTAGCGTGATTAATTATATTAATCTTAGGACTCATGCCCTTTCATTCCATTTAGCAAGTTTTCATTGTCTCTTTTGCATTCGTGATTCCTAAAATTAGGAAACTTTTTGCGATATTTTTTTCGGAGTGCGATAGCCGCCAGTGGCAAAGCGACATCCACATGTGAAAAAAAGATTAAAAATCGTTTGGGAGTAGCAAGCGCTATCCACAAGTCAAAGCAGAAAATAAAAATTGTTTGGGAGTGAGGCCTGTCGCGGCCAGTGGCCAGTTTCTAACGAAGAACATTTTAATTAAATTTTATTCATATTTTCCATTTTTATTTTAATTTTATTTTTGCGCAAAACTACAAAAAGCCTATCGGCTTTCGAATATGTTCATGTTAAGATATAAATATATACAGACAGGACAGACAGGACAGACAGACAGGACAGACAGACAGGACAGACAGACAGGACAGACAGGACAGACAGGACAGACAGACAGGACAGACAGACAGGACAGACAGACAGGACAGACAGATAGGACAGACAGACGGGACAGACAGACAGGACAGACAGACAGGACAGACAGACAGGACAGATACCTTGGTTCTTAGCTTACATGAAGTACCTTATTGTTTTTCAAGCATTATTTGAAAAAAATATAATTTTTAGAATTTAATTGTTGAAGGTGGTTGGAAAATAGTTTTCCACATATAACTTTATCAGCTTTAGCGTGATTAATTATATTAATCTTAGGACTCGTGCCCATTCATTCCCTTTTGCAAGTTTTCATTGTCTCTTTTGCATTCGTGATTCCTAAAAATAGGTAACTTTTTGCGATAATTTTTTCGGAGTGCGATAGCCGCCATTGGCAAAGCGACATCCACATGTGAAAAAAATATTAAAAATCGTTTGGGAGTAGCAAGCGCTATCCACAAGTCAAAGCAGAAAATAAAAATTGTTTGGGAGTGAGGCCTGTCGCGGCCAGTGGCCAGTTTCTAACGAAGAACATTTTAGTTAAATTTTATTCATATTTTCTATTTTTATTTTAATTTTATTTTTGCGCAAAACTACAAAAAGCCTATCGGCTTTCAAATATGTTCATGTTATGCTACAAATATATTCCTTGGTTCTTAGCTTACATGAAGTACCTTATTGTTTTTCAAGCATTATTTGAAAAAAATATAATTTTTAGAATTTAATTGTTGAAGGTGGTTGGAAAATAGTTTTCAACATATAACTTTATCAGCTTTAGCGTGATTAATTATAATAATTTTAGGACTCGTGCCCATTCATTCCCTTTTGCAAGTTTTCATTATCTCTTTTGCACTCGTGATTCCTAAAAATAGGAAACTTTTTGCGATATTTTTTTCGGAGTGCGATAGCCGCCAGTGGCAAAGCGACATCCACATGTGAAAAAAAATTAAAAATCGTTTGGGAGTAGCAAGCGCTATCCACAAGTCAAAGGAAAAACTAAAAATTGTTTGGGAGTGAGGCCTGTCGCGGCCAGTGGCCAGTTTCTAACGAAGAACATTTTAGTTAAATTTTATTCATATTTTCTATTTTTATTTTAATTTTATATTTGCGCAAAGCTACAAAAAGCCTATCGGCTTTCAAATATGTTCATGTTATGCTATAAATATATACCTTGGTTCTTTGCTTACATGAAGTACCATATTGTTTTTCAAGCATTATTTGAAAAAAATATAATTTTTAGAATTTAATTGTTGAAGGTGGTTGGAAAATAGTTTTCAACATATAACTTTATCAGCTTTAGCGTGATTAATTATATTAATCTTAGGACTCGTGCCCATTCATTCCCTTTTGCAAGTTTTCATTGTCTCTTTTGCATTCGTGATTCCTAAAAATAGGTAACTTTTTGCGATAATTTTTTCGGAGTGCGATAGCCGCCATTGGCAAAGCGACATCCACATGTGAAAAAAATATTAAAAATCGTTTGGGAGTAGCAAGCGCTATCCACAAGACAAAGGAGAAACTAAAAATTGTTTGGGAGTGAGGCCTGTCGCGGCCACTGGCCAGTTTCTAACGAAAAACGTTTTAGTTAAATTTTATTCATATTTTCTATTTATATTTTTATTTTATATTTGCGCAAACTACAAAAAGCCTATCGGCTTTCGAATATGTTCATGTTAAGCTATAAATATATACCTTGGATCTTAGCTTATATGAAGTACCATATTGTTTTTCAAGCATTATTTGAAAAAAATATAATTTTTAGAATTTAATTGTTGAAGGTGGTTGGAAAATAGTTTTCCACATATAACTTTATCAGCTTTAGCGTGATTAATTATATTAATCTTAGGACTCGTGCCCATTCATTCCCTTTTGCAAGTTTTCATTGTCTCTTTTGCATTCGTGATTCCTAAAAATAGGTAACTTTTTGCGATAATTTTTTCGGAGTGCGATAGCCGCCATTGGCAAAGCGACATCCACATGTGAAAAGAATATTAAAAATCGTTTGGGAGTAGCAAGCGCTATCCACAAGACAAAGGAGAAACTAAAAATTGTTTGGGAGTGAGGCCTGTCGCGGCCACTGGCCAGTTTCTAACGAAAAACGTTTTAGTTAAATTTTATTCATATTTTCTATTTTTATTTTTATGTTATATTTGCGCAAATTACAAAAAGCCTATCGGCTTTCGAATATGTTCATGTTAAGCTATAAATATATACCTTCGTTCTTAGCTTACATGAAGTACCATATTGTTTGAAAAAAATATAATTTTTAGAATTTATTGTTGAAGGTGGTTGGAAAATAGTTTTCCACATATAACTTTATCTGCTTTAGCGTGATTAATTATATTAATCTTAGGACTCGTGGCCTTTCATTCCATTTAGCAAGATTTCATTGTCGCTTTTGCATTCGTGATTCCTAAAAATAGGAAACTTTTTGCGATATTTTTTTCGGAGTGCGATAGCCGCCAGTGGCAAAGCGACATCCACATGTGAAAAAAAGATTAAAAATCGTTTGGGAGTAGCAAGCGCTATCCACAAGTCAAAGGAGAAACTAAAAATTGTTTGGGAGTGAGGCCTGTCGCGGCCAGTGGCCAGTTTCTAACGAAGAACATTTAAGTTAAATTTTATACATATTTTCAATTTTTATTTTAATTTTATATTTGCGCAAAACTACAAAAAGCCTATCGGCTTTCAAATATGTTCATGTTATGCTATAAATATATACCTTGATTCTTAGCTTACATGATGTACCATATTGTTTTTCAAGCATTATTTGAAAAAAATATCATTTTTAGAATTTTATTGTTGAAGGTGGTTGGAAAATAGTTTTCCACATATAACTTTATCAGCTTTAGCGTGATTAATTATATTAATCTTAGGACTCGTGCCCCTTCATTCCATTTAGCAAGTTTTCATTGTCTCTTTTGCATTCGTGATTCCTAAAAATAGGAAACTTTTTGCGATATTTTTTTCGGAGTGCGATAGCCGCCAGTGGCAAAGCGACATCCACATGTGAAAAAAAATTAAAAATCGTTTGGGAGTAGCAAGCGCTATCCACAAGTCAAAGGAGAAACTAAAAATTGTTTGGGAGTGAGGCCTGTCGCGGCCAGTGGCCAGTTTCTAACGAAGAACATTATAGTTAAATGTTATACATATTTTCTATTTTTATTTTTATTTTATATTTGCGCAAACTACAAAAAGCCTATCGGCTTTCGAATATGTTCATGTTAAGCTATAAATATATACCTTCGTTCTTAGCTTACATGAAGTACCATATTGTTTTTCAAGCATTTTTTGAAAAAAATATAATTTTTAGAATTTTATTGTTGAAGGTGGTTGGAAAATAGTTTTCCACATATAACTTTATCAGCTTTAGCGTGATTAATTATATTAATCTTACGACTCGTGTCCTTTCATTCCATTTAGCAAGTTTTCATTGTCTCTTTTGCATTCGTGATTCCTAAAAATAGGAAACTTTTTGCGATATTTTTTTCGGAGTGCGATAGCCGCCAGTGGCAAAGCGACATCCACATGTGAAAAAAAGATTAAAAATCGTTTGGGAGTAGCAAGCGCTATCCACAAGTCAAAGGAAAAACTAAAAATTGTTTGGGAGTGAGGCCTGTCGCGGCCAGTGGCCAGTTTCTAACGAAGAACATTTTAGTTAAATTATATATATATTTTCTATTTTTATTTTAATTTTATATTTGCGCAAACTACAAAAAGCCTATCGGCTTTCGAATATGTTTATGTTAAGCTATAAATATATACCTTGGTTCTTAGCTTACATGAAGTACCATATTGTTTATCAAGCATTATTTTAAAAAAATATCATTTTTAGAATTTTATTGTTGAAGGTGGTTGGAAAATAGTTTTCCACATATAACTTTATCAGCTTTAGCGTGATTAATTATATTAATCTTAGGACTCGTGCCCTTTCATTCCCTTTTGCAAGTTTCATTGTCTCTTTTGCATTCGTGATTCCTAAAAATAGGTAACTTTTTGCGATATTTTTTTTGGAGTGCGATAGCCGCAAGTGGCAAAGCAACATCCACATGTGAAAAAAAGATTAAAAATCGTTTGGGAGTAGCAAGCGCTATCCACAAGTCAAAGGAGAAACTAAAAATTGTTTGGGAGTGAGGCCTGTCGCGGCCAGTGGCCAGTTTCTAACGAAGAACATTTTAGTTAAATTTTATACATATTTTCTATTTTTATTTTTATTTTATATTTGCGCAAACTACAAAAAGCCTATCGGCTTTCGAATATGTTTATGTTAAGCTATAAATATATACCTGGGTTCTTAGCTTACATGAAGTACCATATTGTTTATCAAGCATTATTTGAAAAAAATATAATTTTTAGAATTTTATTGTTGAAGGTGGTTGGAAAATAGTTTTCCACATATAACTTTATCAGCTTTAGCGTGATTAATAATATTAATCTTAGGACTCGTGCCCTTTCATTCCCTTTTGCAAGTTTCATTGTCTCTTTTGCATTCGTGATTCCTAAAAATAGGTAACTTTTTGCGATATTTTTTTTCGGAGTGCGATAGCCGCAAGTGGCAAAGCGAAATCCACATGTGAAAAAAAGATTAAAAATCGTTTGGGAGTAGCAAGCGCTATCCACAAGTCAAAGGAGAAACTAAAAATTGTTTGGGAGTGAGGCCTGTCGCGGCCAGTGGCCAGTTTCTAACGAAGAACATTTTAGTTAAATTTTATACATATTTTCTATTTTTATTTTTATTTTATATTTGCTCAAACTACAAAAAGTCTATCGGCTTTCGAATATGTTTATGTTAAGCTATAAATATATACCTTGGTTCTTAGCTTACATGAAGTACCATATTGTTTATCAAGCATTATTTGAATAAAAATATCATTTTTAGAATTTTATTGTTGAAGGTGGTTGGAAAATAGTTTTCCACATATAACTTTATCAGCTTTAGCGTGATTAATTATATTAATCTTAGGACTCGTGCCCTTTCATTCCCTTTTGTAAGTTTTCATTGTCTCTTTTGCAATCGTGATTCCTAAAAATAGGAAACTTTTTGCGATATTTTTTTCGGAGTGCGATAGCCGCCAGTGGCAAAGCGACATCCACATGTGAAAAAAATATTAAAAATCGTTTGGGCGTAGCACGCGCTATCCACAAATCAAAGAAGAAACTAAAAATTGTTTGGGAGTGAGGCCTGTCGCGGCCAGTGGCCAGTTTCTAACGAAGAACATTTTAGTTAAATTTTATACATATTTTCAATTTTTATTTTAATTTTATATTTGCGCAAAACTACAAAAAGCCTATCGGCTTTCAAATATGTTCATGTTATGCTATAAATATATACCTTGGTTCTTAGCTTACATGAAGTACCTTATTGTTTTTCAAGCATTATTTGAAAAAAATATAATTTTTAGAATTTTATTGTTGAAGGTGGTTGGAAAATAGTTTTCCACATATAACTTTATCAGCTTTAGCGTGATTAATTATATTAACCTTAGGACTCGTGCCCTTCCATTCCCTTTTGCAAGTTTTCATTGTCTCTTTTGCAATCGTGATTCTTAAAAATAGGAAACTTTTTGCGATATTTTTTTCGGAGTGCGATAGCCGCCAGTGGCAAAGCGACATCCACATGTGAAAAAAGATTAAAAATCGTTTGGGCGTAGCACGCGCTATCCACAAATCAAAGAAGAAACTAAAAATTGTTTGGGAGTGAGGCCTGTCGCGGCCAGTGGCCAGTTTCTAACGAAGAACATTTTAGTTAAATTTTATACATATTTTCTATTTTTATTTTTATTTTATATTTGCACAAACTACAAAAAACCTATCGGCTTTCGAATATGTTTATGTTAAGCTATAAATATATACCTGGGTTCTTAGCTTACATGAAGTACCATATTGTTTATCAAGCATTATTTGAAAAAAATATAATTTTTAGAATTTTATTGTTGAAGGTGGTTGGAAAATAGTTTTCCACATATAACTTTATCAGCTTTAGCGTGATTAATAATATTAATCTTAGGACTCGTGCCCTTTCATTCCCTTTTGCAAGTTTCATTGTCTCTTTTGCATTCGTGATTCCTAAAAATAGGTAACTTTTTGCGATATTTTTTTCGGAGTGCGATAGCCGCAAGTGGCAAAGCGAAATCCACATGTGAAAAAAAGATTAAAAATCGTTTGGGAGTAGCAAGCGCTATCCACAAGTCAAAGGAGAAACTAAAAATTGTTTGGGAGTGAGGCCTGTCGCGGCCAGTGGCCAGTTTCTAACGAAGAACATTTTAGTTAAATTTTATACATATTTTCTATTTTTATTTTTATTTTATATTTGCTCAAACTACAAAAAGTCTATCGGCTTTCGAATATGTTTATGTTAAGCTATAAATATATACCTTGGTTCTTAGCTTACATGAAGTACCATATTGTTTATCAAGCATTATTTGAATAAAAATATCATTTTTAGAATTTTATTGTTGAAGGTGGTTGGAAAATAGTTTTCCACATATAACTTTATCAGCTTTAGCGTGATTAATTATATTAATCTTAGGACTCGTGCCCTTTCATTCCCTTTTGTAAGTTTTCATTGTCTCTTTTGCAATCGTGATTCCTAAAAATAGGAAACTTTTTGCGATATTTTTTTCGGAGTGCGATAGCCGCCAGTGGCAAAGCGACATCCACATGTGAAAAAAATATTAAAAATCGTTTGGGCGTAGCACGCGCTATCCACAAATCAAAGAAGAAACTAAAAATTGTTTGGGAGTGAGGCCTGTCGCGGCCAGTGGCCAGTTTCTAACGAAGAACATTTTAGTTAAATTTTATACATATTTTCAATTTTTATTTTAATTTTATATTTGCGCAAAACTACAAAAAGCCTATCGGCTTTCAAATATGTTCATGTTATGCTATAAATATATACCTTGGTTCTTAGCTTACATGAAGTACCTTATTGTTTTTCAAGCATTATTTGAAAAAAATATAATTTTTAGAATTTTATTGTTGAAGGTGGTTGGAAAATAGTTTTCCACATATAACTTTATCAGCTTTAGCGTGATTAATTATATTAACCTTAGGACTCGTGCCCTTCCATTCCCTTTTGCAAGTTTTCATTGTCTCTTTTGCAATCGTGATTCTTAAAAATAGGAAACTTTTTGCGATATTTTTTTCGGAGTGCGATAGCCGCCAGTGGCAAAGCGACATCCACATGCGAAAAAAGATTAAAAATCGTTTGGGCGTAGCACGCGCTATCCACAAATCAAAGAAGAAACTAAAAATTGTTTGGGAGTGAGGCCTGTCGCGGCCAGTGGCCAGTTTCTAACGAAGAACATTTTAGTTAAATTTTATACATATTTTCTATTTTTATTTTTATTTTATATTTGCACAAACTACAAAAAACCTATCGGCTTTCGAATATGTTTATGTTAAGCTATAAATATATACCTGGGTTCTTAGCTTACATGAAGTACCATATTGTTTATCAAGCATTATTTGAAAAAAATATAATTTTTAGAATTTTATTGTTGAAGGTGGTTGGAAAATAGTTTTCCACATATAACTTTATCAGCTTTAGCGTGATTAATAATATTAATCTTAGGACTCGTGCCCTTTCATTCCCTTTTGCAAGTTTCATTGTCTCTTTTGCATTCGTGATTCCTAAAAATAGGTAACTTTTTGCGATATTTTTTTCGGAGTGCGATAGCCGCAAGTGGCAAAGCGAAATCCACATGTGAAAAAAGATTAAAAATCGTTTGGGAGTAGCAAGCGCTATCCACAAGTCAAAGGAGAAACTAAAAATTGTTTGGGAGTGAGGCCTGTCGCGGCCAGTGGCCAGTTTCTAACGAAGAACATTTTAGTTAAATTTTATACATATTTTCTATTTTTATGTTTATTTTATATTTGCTCAAACTACAAAAAGCCTATCGGCTTTCGAATATGTTTATGTTAAGCTATAAATATATACCTTGGTTCTTAGCTTACATGAAGTACCATATTGTTTATCAAGCATTATTTGAATAAAAATATCATTTTTAGAATTTTATTGTTGAAGGTGGTTGGAAAATAGTTTTCCACATATAACTTTATCAGCTTTAGCGTGATTAATTATATTAATCTTAGGACTCGTGCCCTTTCATTCCCTTTTGTAAGTTTTCATTGTCTCTTTTGCAATCGTGATTCCTAAAAATAGGTAACTTTTTGCGATATTTTTTTCGGAGTGCGATAGCCGCCAGTGGCAAAGCGACATCCACATGTGAAAAAAAGATTAAAAATCGTTTGGGCGTAGCACGCGCTATCCACAAATCAAAGAAGAAACTAAAAATTGTTTGGGAGTGAGGCCTGTCGCGGCCAGTGGCCAGTTTCTAACGAAGAACATTTTAGTTAAATTTTATACATATTTTCTATTTTTATTTTTATTTTATATTTGCGCAAACTACAAAAAGCCTATCGGCTTTCGAATATGTTTATGTTAAGCTATAAATATATACCTGGGTTCTTAGCTTACATGAAGTACCATATTGTTTATCAAGCATTATTTGAAAAAAATATAATTTTTAGAATTTTATTGTTGAAGGTGGTTGGAAAATAGTTTTCCACATATAACTTTATCAGCTTTAGCGTGATTAATAATATTAATCTTAGGACTCGTGCCCTTTCATTCCCTTTTGCAAGTTTCATTGTCTCTTTTGCATTCGTGATTCCTAAAAATAGGTAACTTTTTGCGATATTTTTTCGGAGTGCGATAGCCGCAAGTGGCAAAGCGAAATCCACATGTGAAAAAAAGATTAAAAATCGTTTGGGAGTAGCAAGCGCTATCCACAAGTCAAAGGAGAAACTAAAAATTGTTTGGGAGTGAGGCTCTGTCGCGGCCAGTGGCCAGTTTCTAACGAAGAACATTTTAGTTAAATTTTATACATATTTTCTATTTTTATTTTTATTTTATATTTGCTCAAACTACAAAAAGTCTATCGGCTTTCGAATATGTTTATGTTAAGCTATAAATATATACCTTGGTTCTTAGCTTACATGAAGTACCATATTGTTTTTCAAGCATTATTTGAATAAAAATATCATTTTTAGAATTTTATTGTTGAAGGTGGTTGGAAAATAGTTTTCCACATATAACTTTATCAGCTTTAGCGTGATTAATTATATTAATCTTAGGACTCGTGCCCTTTCATTCCCTTTTGTAAGTTTTCATTGTCTCTTTTGCAATCGTGATTCCTAAAAATAGGAAACTTTTTGCGATATTTTTTCGGAGTGCGATAGCCGCCAGTGGCAAAGCGACATCCACATGTGAAAAAAATATTAAAAATCGTTTGGGCGTAGCACGCGCTATCCACAAATCAAAGAAGAAACTAAAAATTGTTTGGGAGTGAGGCCTGTCGCGGCCAGTGGCCAGTTTCTAACGAAGAACATTTTAGTTATATTTTATACATATTTTCAATTTTTATTTTAATTTTATATTTGCGCAAAACTACAAAAAGCCTATCGGCTTTCAAATATGTTCATGTTATGCTATAAATATATACCTTGGTTCTTAGCTTACATGAAGTACCTTATTGTTTTTCAAGCATTATTTGAAAAAATATAATTTTTAGAATTTTATTGTTGAAGGTGGTTGGAAAATAGTTTTCCACATATAACTTTATCAGCTTTAGCGTGATTAATTATATTAACCTTAGGACTCGTGCCCTTTCATTCCCTTTGCAAGTTTTCATTGTCTCTTTTGCAATCGTGATTCTTAAAAATAGGAAACTTTTTGCGATATTTTTTTCGGAGTGCGATAGCCGCCAGTGGCAAAGCGACATCCACATGTGAAAAAAAGATTAAAAATCGTTTGGGCGTAGCACGCGCTATCCACAAATCAAAGAAGAAACTAAAAATTGTTTGGGAGTGAGGCTCTGTCGCGGCCAGTGGCCAGTTTCTAACGAAGAACATTTTAGTTAAATTTTATACATATTTTCTATTTTTATTTTTATTTTATATTTGCACAAACTACAAAAAACCTATCGGCTTTCGAATATGTTTATGTTAAGCTATAAATATATACCTGGGTTCTTAGCTTACATGAAGTACCATATTGTTTATCAAGCATTATTTGAAAAAATATAATTTTTAGAATTTTATTGTTGAAGGTGGTTGGAAAATAGTTTTCCACATATAACTTTATCAGCTTTAGCGTGATTAATAATATTAATCTTAGGACTCGTGCCCTTTCATTCCCTTTTGCAAGTTTCATTGTCTCTTTTGCATTCGTGATTCCTAAAAATAGGTAACTTTTTGCGATATTTTTTTCGGAGTGCGATAGCCGCAAGTGGCAAAGCGAAATCCACATGTGAAAAAAAGATTAAAAATCGTTTGGGAGTAGCAAGCGCTATCCACAAGTCAAAGGAGAAACTAAAAATTGTTTGGGAGTGAGGCCTGTCGCGGCCAGTGGCCAGTTTCTAACGAAGAACATTATAGTTAAATGTTATACATATTTTCTATTTTTATTTTTATTTTATATTTGCGCAAACTACAAAAAGCCTATCGGCTTTCGAATATGTTCATGTTAGGCTATAAATATATACCTTGGTTCTTAGCTTACATGAAGTACCATATTGTTTTTCAAGCATTATGTGAAAAAAATATAATTTTTAGAAATTTATTGTTGAAGGTGGTTGGAAAATAGTTTTCCACATATAACTTTATCAGCTTTAGCGTGATTAATTATATTAATCTTAGGACTCGTGACCTTTTATTCCCTTTTGCAAGTTTTCATTGTCTCTTTTGTATTCGTGATTCCTAAAAATAGGTAACTTTTTGCGATATTTTTTTCGGAGTGCGATAGCCGCCAGTGGCAAAGCGACATCCACATGTGAAAAAAAGATTAAAAATAGTTTGGGAGTAGCAAGCGCTATCCACAAGTCAAAGGAGAAACTAAAAATTGTTTGGGAGTGAGGCCTGTCGCGGCCAGTGGCCAGTTTCTAACGAAGAACATTTTAGTTAAATTTTATACATATTTTCTATTTTTATTTTTATTTTATATTTGCGCAAACTACAAAAAGCCTATCGGCTTTCGAATATGTTCATGTTAGGCTATAAATATATACCTTGGTTCTTAGCTTACATGAAGTACCATATTGTTTTTCAAGCATTATGTGAAAAAATATAATTTTTAGAAATTTATTGTTGAAGGTGGTTGGAAAATAGTTTTCCACATATAACTTTATCAGCTTTAGCGTGATTAATTATATTAATCTTAGGACTCGTGACCTTTTATTCCCTTTTGCAAGTTTTCATTGTCTCTTTTTGTATTCGTGATTCCTAAAAATAGGTAACTTTTTGCGATATTTTTTTCGGAGTGCGATAGCCGCCAGTGGCAAAGCGACATCCACATGTGAAAAAAGATTAAAAATCGTTTGGGAGTAGCAAGCGCTACTCCTTTCAATTATGTTCATGTTATGCTATAAATATATACCTTGGTTCTTAGCTTACATGAAGTACCTTATTGTTTTTCAAGCATTATTTGAAAAAAATATAATTTTTAGAATTTTATTGTTGAAGGTGGTTGGAAAATAGTTTTCAACATATAACTTTATCAGCTTTAGCGTGATTAATTATATTAATCTTAGGACTCATACCCTTTCATTCCATTTAGCAAGTTTCCATTGTCTCTTTTGCATTCGTGATTCCTAAAAATAGGAAACTTTTTGCGATATTTTTTTCGGAGAGCGATAGCCGCCAGTGGCAAAGCGACATCCACATGTGAAAAAAAGATTAAAAATCGTTTGGGAGTAGCAAGCCCTATCCACAAGTCAAAGGAGAAACTAAAAATTGTTTGGGAGTGAGGCCTGTCGCGGCCTGTGGCCAGTTTCTAACGAAGAACATTTTAGTTAAATTTTATACATATTTTCTATTTTTATTTTTATTTTATATTTGCGCAAACTACAAAAAGCCTATCGGCTTTCGAATATGTTCATGTTAGGCTATAAATATATACCTTGGTTCTTAGCTTACATGAAGTACCATATTGTTTTTCAAGCATTATGTGAAAAAAATATAATTTTTAGAAATTTATTGTTGAAGGTGGTTGGAAAATAGTTTTCCACATATAACTTTATCAGCTTTAGCGTGATTAATTATATTAATCTTAGGACTCGTGACCTTTTATTCCCTTTTGCAAGTTTTCATTGTCTCTTTTGTATTCGTGATTCCTAAAAATAGGTAACTTTTTGCGATATTTTTTCGGAGTGCGATAGCCGCCAGTGGCAAAGCGACATCCACATGTGAAAAAAGATTAAAAATAGTTTGGGAGTAGCAAGCGCTATCCACAAGTCAAAGGAGAAACTAAAAATTGTTTGGGAGTGAGGCCTGTCGCGGCCAGTGGCCAGTTTCTAACGAAGAACATTTTAGTTAAATTTTATACATATTTTCTATTTTTATTTTTATTTTATTTTTGCCCAAAACTTCAAAAAGCCTATCGGCTTTCGAATATGTTCATGTTATGCTATAAATATATACCTTGGTTCTTAGCTTACATGAAGTACCATATTGTTTTTCATGCATTATTTGAAAAAAATATAATTTTTAGAATTTTATTGTTGAAGGTGGTTGGAAAATAGTTTTCCACATATAACTTTATCAGCTTTAGCGTGATTAATTATATTAACCTTAGGACTCGTGCCCTTTCATTCCCTTTTGCAAGTTTTCATTGTCTCTTTTGCAATCGTGATTCTTAAAAATAGGAAACTTTTTGCGATATTTTTTTCGGAGTGCGATAGCCGCCAGTGGCAAAGCGACATCCACATGTGAAAAAAAGATTAAAAATCGTTTGGGCGTAGCACGCGCTATCCACAAATCAAAGAAGAAACTAAAAATTGTTTGGGAGTGAGGCCTGTCGCGGCCAGTGGCCAGTTTCTAACGAAGAACATTTTAGTTAAATTTTATACATATTTTCTATTTTTATTTTTATTTTATATTTGCACAAACTACAAAAAACCTATCGGCTTTCGAATATGTTTATGTTAAGCTATAAATATATACCTGGGTTCTTAGCTTACATGAAGTACCATATTGTTTATCAAGCATTATTTGAAAAAAATATAATTTTTAGAATTTTATTGTTGAAGGTGGTTGGAAAATAGTTTTCCACATATAACTTTATCAGCTTTAGCGTGATTAATAATATTAATCTTAGGACTCGTGCCCTTTCATTCCCTTTTGCAAGTTTCATTGTCTCTTTTGCATTCGTGATTCCTAAAAATAGGTAACTTTTTGCGATATTTTTTTCGGAGTGCGATAGCCGCAAGTGGCAAAGCGAAATCCACATGTGAAAAAAGATTAAAAATCGTTTGGGAGTAGCAAGCGCTATCCACAAGTCAAAGGAGAAACTAAAAATTGTTTGGGAGTGAGGCCTGTCGCGGCCAGTGGCCAGTTTCTAACGAAGAACATTTTAGTTAAATTTTATACATATTTTCTATTTTTATTTTTATTTTATATTTGCTCAAACTACAAAAAGCCTATCGGCTTTCGAATATGTTTATGTTAAGCTATAAATATATACCTTGGTTCTTAGCTTACATGAAGTACCATATTGTTTATCAAGCATTATTTGTATAAAAATATCATTTTTAGAATTTTATTGTTGAAGGTGGTTGGAAAATAGTTTTCCACATATAACTTTATCAGCTTTAGCGTGATTAATTATATTAATCTTAGGACTCATGCCCTTTCATTCCCTTTTGCAAGTTTTCATTGTCTCTTTTGCAATCGTGATTCCTAAAAATAGGAAACTTTTTGCGATATTTTTTTCGGAGTGCGATAGCCGCCAGTGGCAAAGCGACATCCACATGTGAAAAAAATATTAAAAATCGTTTGGGCGTAGCACGCGCTATCCACAAATCAAAGAAGAAACTAAAAATTGTTTGGGAGTGAGGCCTGTCGCGGCCAGTGGCCAGTTTCTAACGAAGAACATTTTAGTTAAATTTTATACATATTTTCAATTTTTATTTTAATTTTATATTTGCGCAAAACTACAAAAAGCCTATCGGCTTTCAAATATGTTCATGTTATGCTATAAATATATACCTTGGTTCTTAGCTTACATGAAGTACCTTATTGTTTTTCAAGCATTATTTGAAAAAAATATAATTTTTAGAATTTTATTGTTGAAGGTGGTTGGAAAATAGTTTTCCACATATAACTTTATCAGCTTTAGCGTGATTAATTATATTAATCTTAGGACTCATACCCTTTCATTCCATTTAGCAAGTTTCCATTGTCTCTTTTGCATTCGTGATTCCTAAAAATAGGAAACTTTTTGCGATATTTTTTTCGGAGAGCGATAGCCGCCAGTGGCAAAGCGACATCCACATGTGAAAAAAATATTAAAAATCGTTTGGGAGTAGCAAGCCCTATCCACAAGTCAAAGGAGAAACTAAAAATTGTTTGGGAGTGAGGCCTGTCGCGGCCTGTGGCCAGTTTCTAACGAAGAACATTTTAGTTAAATTTTATACATATTTTCTATTTTTATTTTTATTTTATATTTGCGCAAACTACAAAAAGCCTATCGGCTTTCGAATATGTTCATGTTAGGCTATAAATATATACCTTGGTTCTTAGCTTACATGAAGTACCATATTGTTTTTCAAGCATTATGTGAAAAAATATAATTTTAGAAATTTATTGTTGAAGGTGGTTGGAAAATAGTTTTCCACATATAACTTTATCAGCTTTAGCGTGATTAATTATATTAATCTTAGGACTCGTGACCTTTTATTCCCTTTTGCAAGTTTTCATTGTCTCTTTTGTATTCGTGATTCCTAAAAATAGGAAACTTTTTGCGATATTTTTTTCGGAGTGCGATAGCCGCCAGTGGCAAAGCGACATCCACATGTGAAAAAAATATTAAAAATCGTTTGGGAGTAGCAAGCCCTATCCACAAGTCAAAGGAGAAACTAAAAATTGTTTGGGAGTGAGGCCTGTCGCGGCCAGTGGCCAGTTTCTAACGAAGAACATTTTAGTTAAATTTTATACATATTTTCTATTTTTATTTTTATTTTATATTTGCTCAAACTACAAAAAGCCTATCGGCTTTCGAATATGTTTATGTTAAGCTATAAATATATACCTTGGTTCTTAGCTTACATGAAGTACCATATTGTTTATCAAGCATTATTTGTATAAAAATATCATTTTTAGAATTTTATTGTTGAAGGTGGTTGGAAAATAGTTTTCCACATATAACTTTATCAGCTTTAGCGTGATTAATTATATTAATCTTAGGACTCATGCCCTTTCATTCCCTTTTGCAAGTTTTCATTGTCTCTTTTGCAATCGTGATTCCTAAAAATAGGAAACTTTTTGCGATATTTTTTCGGAGTGCGATAGCCGCCAGTGGCAAAGCGACATCCACATGTGAAAAAAATATTAAAAATCGTTTGGGCGTAGCACGCGCTATCCACAAATCAAAGAAGAAACTAAAAATTGTTTGGGAGTGAGGCCTGTCGCGGCCAGTGGCCAGTTTCTAACGAAGAACATTTTAGTTAAATTTTATACATATTTTCAATTTTTATTTTAATTTTATATTTGCGCAAAACTACAAAAAGCCTATCGGCTTTCAAATATGTTCATGTTATGCTATAAATATATACCTTGGTTCTTAGCTTACATGAAGTACCTTATTGTTTTTCAAGCATTATTTGAAAAAATATAATTTTTAGAATTTTATTGTTGAAGGTGGTTGGAAAATAGTTTTCCACATATAACTTTATCAGCTTTAGCGTGATTAATTATATTAATCTTAGGACTCATACCCTTTCATTCCATTTAGCAAGTTTCCATTGTCTCTTTTGCATTCGTGATTCCTAAAAATAGGAAACTTTTTGCGATATTTTTTTCGGAGAGCGATAGCCGCCAGTGGCAAAGCGACATCCACATGTGAAAAAAATATTAAAAATCGTTTGGGAGTAGCAAGCCCTATCCACAAGTCAAAGGAGAAACTAAAAATTGTTTGGGAGTGAGGCCTGTCGCGGCCTGTGGCCAGTTTCTAACGAAGAACATTTTAGTTAAATTTTATACATATTTTCTATTTTTATTTTTATTTTATATTTGCGCAAACTACAAAAAGCCTATCGGCTTTCGAATATGTTCATGTTAGGCTATAAATATATACCTTGGTTCTTAGCTTACATGAAGTACCATATTGTTTTTCAAGCATTATGTGAAAAAAATATAATTTTTAGAAATTTATTGTTGAAGGTGGTTGGAAAATAGTTTTCCACATATAACTTTATCAGCTTTAGCGTGATTAATTATATTAATCTTAGGACTCGTGACCTTTTATTCCCTTTTGCAAGTTTTCATTGTCTCTTTTGTATTCGTGATTCCTAAAAATAGGTAACTTTTTGCGATATTTTTTCGGAGTGCGATAGCCGCCAGTGGCAAAGCGACATCCACATGTGAAAAAAAGATTAAAAATAGTTTGGGAGTAGCAAGCGCTATCCACAAGTCAAAGGAGAAACTAAAAATTGTTTGGGAGTGAGGCCTGTCGCGGCCAGTGGCCAGTTTCTAACGAAGAACATTTTAGTTAAATTATATACATATTTTCTATTTTTATTTTTGTTTTATATTTGCGCAAACTACAAAAAGCCTATCGGCTTTCGAATATGTTCATGTTAAGCTATAAATATATACCTTGGTTCTTAGCTTACATGAAGTACCATATTGTTTTTCAAGCATTATTTGAAAAAAATATAATTTTTAGAAATTTATTGTTGAAGGTGGTTGGAAAATAGTTTTCCACATATAACTTTATCAGCTTTAGCGTGATTAATTATATTAATCTTAGGACTGGTGCCCTTTCATTCCATTTATCAAGTTTCCATTGTCTCTTTTGCATTCGTGATTCCTAGAAATAGGAAACTTTTTTGCGATATTTTTTTCGGAGTGCGATAGCCGCCAGTGGCAAAGCGACATCCACATGTGAAAAAAATATTAAAAATCGTTTGGGCGTAGCTCGCGCTATCCACAAGTCAAAAAAGAAACTAAAAATTGTTTGGGAGTGAGGCCTGTCGCGGCCAGTGGCCAGTTTCTAACGAAGAACATTTTAGTTAAATTATATATATATTCTCTATTTTTATTTTAATTTTATATTTGCGCAAAACTACAAAAAGCCTATCGGCTTTCGAATATGTTCATGTTATGCTATAAATATATACCTTGGTTCTTAGCTTAGTTGTAGTACCATATTGTTTTTCAAGCATTATTTGAAAAAAATATAATTTTTAGAATTTTATTGTTGAAGGTGGTTGAAAAATAGTTTTCCACATATAACTTTATCAGCTTTAGCGTGATTAATTATATTAATCTTAGGACTCATGCCCTTTCATTCCATTTAGCAAGTTTCCATTGTCTCTTTTGCATTCGTGATTCCTAAAAATAGGTAACTTTTTGCGATATTTTTTTCGGAGTGCGATAGCCGCAAGTGGCAAAGCGAAATCCACATGTGAAAAAAAGATTAAAAATCGTTTGGGAGTAGCAAGCGCTATCCACAAGTCAAAGGAGAAACTAAAAATTTTTTGGGAGTGAGGCCTGTCGCGGCCAGTGGCCAGTTTCTAACGAAGAACATTTTAGTTAAATTTTATACATATTTTCTATTTTTATTTTTATTTTATATTTGCACAAACTACAAAAAACCTATCGGCTTTCGAATATGTTTATGTTAAGCTATAAATATATACCTTGGTTCTTAGCTTACATGAAGTACCATATTGTTTATCAAGCATTATTTGAATAAAAATATCATTTTTAGAATTTTATTGTTGAAGGTGGTTGGAAAATAGTTTTCCACATATAACTTTATCAGCTTTAGCGTGATTAATTATATTAATCTTAGGACTCATGCCCTTTCATTCCCTTTTGCAAGTTTTCATTGTCTCTTTTGCAATCGTGATTCCTAAAAATAGGAAACTTTTTTGCGATATTTTTTTCGGAGTGCGATAGCCGCCAGTGGCAAAGCGACATCCACATGTGAAAAAAATATTAAAAATCGTTTGGGCGTAGCACGCGCTATCCACAAATCAAAGAAGAAACTAAAAATTGTTTGGGAGTGAGGCCTGTCGCGGCCAGTGGCCAGTTTCTAACTAAGAACATTTTAGTTAAATTTTATACATATTTTCAATTTTTATTTTAATTTTATATTTGCGCAAAACTACAAAAAGCCTATCGGCTTTCAAATATGTTCATGTTATGCTATAAATATATACCTTGGTTCTTAGCTTACATGAAGTACCTTATTGTTTTTCAAGCATTATTTGAAAAAATATAATTTTTAGAATTTTATTGTTGAAGGTGGTTGGAAAATAGTTTTCCACATATAACTTTATCAGCTTTAGCGTGATTAATTATATTAATCTTAGGACTCATACCCTGTCATTCCATTTAGCAAGTTTCCATTGTCTCTTTTGCATTCGTGATTCCTAAAAATAGGAAACTTTTTGCGATATTTTTTTCGGAGAGCGATAGCCGCCAGTGGCAAAGCGACATCCACATGTGAAAAAAATATTAAAAATCGTTTGGGAGTAGCAAGCCCTATCCACAAGTCAAAGGAGAAACTAAAAATTGTTTGGGAGTGAGGCCTGTCGCGGCCTGTGGCCAGTTTCTAACGAAGAACATTTTAGTTAAATTTTATACATATTTTCTATTTTTATTTTTATTTTATATTTGCGCAAACTACAAAAAGCCTATCGGCTTTCGAATATGTTCATGTTAGGCTATAAATATATACCTTGGTTCTTAGCTTACATGAAGTATCATATTGTTTTTCAAGC
Organism: Drosophila atripex; assembly: GCA_035045925.1. Taxonomy (NCBI): domain Eukaryota; kingdom Metazoa; phylum Arthropoda; class Insecta; order Diptera; family Drosophilidae; genus Drosophila; species Drosophila atripex. Next base: position 219,483 of record JAWNOP010000014.1, read on the forward strand.
ATTATGTGAAAAAAATATAATTTTTAGAAATTTATTGTTGAAGGTGGTTGGAAAATAGTTTTCCACATATAACTTTATCAGCTTTAGCGTGATTAATTATATTAATCTTAGGACTCGTGACCTTTTATTCCCTTTTGCAAGTTTTCATTGTCTCTTTTGTATTCGTGATTCCTAAAAATAGGTAACTTTTTGCGATATTTTTTCGGAGTGCGATAGCCGCCAGTGGCAAAGCGACATCCACATGTGAAAAAAAGATTAAAAATCGTTTGGGAGTAGCAAGCGCTACTCCTTTCAATTATGTTCATGTTATGCTATAAATATATACCTTGGTTCTTAGCTTACATGAAGTACCTTATTGTTTTTCAAGCATTATTTGAAAAAAATATAATTTTTAGAATTTTATTGTTGAAGGTGGTTGGAAAATAGTTTTCCACATATAACTTTATCAGCTTTAGCGTGATTAATTATATTAATCTTAGGACTCATACCCTTTCATTCCATTTAGCAAGTTTCCATTGTCTCTTTTGCATTCGTGATTCCTAAAAATAGGAAACTTTTTGCGATATTTTTTTCGGAGAGCGATAGCCGCCAGTGGCAAAGCGACATCCACATGTGAAAAAAAGATTAAAAATCGTTTGGGAGTAGCAAGCCCTATCCACAAGTCAAAGGAGAAACTAAAAATTGTTTGGGAGTGAGGCCTGTCGCGGCCTGTGGCCAGTTTCTAACGAAGAACATTTTAGTTAAATTTTATACATATTTTCTATTTTTATTTTTATTTTATATTTGCGCAAACTACAAAAAGCCTATCGGCTTTCGAATATGTTCATGTTAGGCTATAAATATATACCTTGGTTCTTAGCTTACATGAAGTATCATATTGTTTTTCAAGCATTATGTGAAAAAAATATAATTTTTAGAAATTTATTGTTGAAGGTGGTTGGAAAATAGTTTTCCACATATAACTTTATCAGCTTTAGCGTGATTAATTATATTAATCTTAGGACTCGTGACCTTTTATTCCCTTTTGCAAGTTTTCATTGTCTCTTTTGTATTCGTGATTCCTAAAAATAGGTAACTTTTTGCGATATTTTTTTCGGAGTGCGATAGCCGCCAGTGGCAAAGCGACATCCACATGTGAAAAAAAGATTAAAAATCGTTTGGGAGTAGCAAGCGCTACTCCTTTCAATTATGTTCATGTTATGCTATAAATATATACCTTGGTTCTTAGCTTACATGAAGTACCTTATTGTTTTTCAAGCATTATTTGAAAAAAATATAATTTTTAGAATTTTATTGTTGAAGGTGGTTGGAAAATAGTTTTCCACATATAACTTTATCAGCTTTAGCGTGATTAATTATATTAATCTTAGGACTCATACCCTTTCATTCCATTTAGCAAGTTTCCATTGTCTCTTTTGCATTCGTGATTCCTAAAAATAGGAAACTTTTTGCGATATTTTTTTCGGAGAGCGATAGCCGCCAGTGGCAAAGCGACATCCACATGTGAAAAAAAGATTAAAAATCGTTTGGGAGTAGCAAGCCCTATCCACAAGTCAAAGGAGAAACTAAAAATTGTTTGGGAGTGAGGCTCTGTCGCGGCCTGTGGCCAGTTTCTAACGAAGAACATTTTAGTTAAATTTTATACATATTTTCTATTTTTATTTTTATTTTATATTTGCGCAAACTACAAAAAGCCTATCGGCTTTCGAATATGTTCATGTTAGGCTATAAATATATACCTTGGTTCTTAGCTTACATGAAGTACCATATTGTTTTTCAAGCATTATGTGAAAAAAATATAATTTTTAGAAATTTATTGTTGAAGGTGGTTGGAAAATAGTTTTCCACATATAACTTTATCAGCTTTAGCGTGATTAATTATATTAATCTTAGGACTCGTGACCTTTTATTCCCTTTTGCAAGTTTTCATTGTCTCTTTTGTATTCGTGATTCCTAAAAATAGGTAACTTTTTGCGATATTTTTTTCGGAGTGCGATAGCCGCCAGTGGCAAAGCGACATCCACATGTGAAAAAAAGATTAAAAATAGTTTGGGAGTAGCAAGCGCTATCCACAAGTCAAAGGAGAAACTAAAAATTGTTTGGGAGTGAGGCCTGTCGCGGCCAGTGGCCAGTTTCTAACGAAGAACATTTTAGTTAAATTTTATACATATTTTCTATTTTTATTTTTATTTTATTTTTGCCCAAAACTTCAAAAAGCCTATCGGCTTTCGAATATGTTCATGTTATGCTATAAATATATACCTTGGTTCTTAGCTTACATGAAGTACCATATTGTTTTTCATGCATTATTTGAAAAAAATATAATTTTTAGAATTTTATTGTTGAAGGTGGTTGGAAAATAGTTTTCCACATATAACTTTATCAGCTTCAGCGTGATTAATTATATTAATCTTAGGACTCATGCCCTTTCATTCCATTTAGCAAGTTTTCTTTGTCTCTTTTGCATTCGTGATTCCTAAAAATAGGAAACTTTTTGCGATATTTTTTTCGGAGTGCGATAGCCGCCAGTGCAATGCGACATCCACATGTGAACATAAGATTAAAAATCGTTTGGGAGTAGCAAGCGCTATCCACAAGTCAAAGCAGAAAATAAAAATTGTGTGGGAGTGAGGCCTGTCGCGGCCAGTGGCCAGTTTCTAACTAAGAACATTTTAGTTAAATTATATACATATTTTCTATTTTTATTTTTGTTTTATATTTGCGCAAACTACAAAAAGCCTATCGGCTTTCGAATATGTTCATGTTAAGCTATAAATATATACCTTGGTTCTTAGCTTACATGAAGTACCATATTGTTTTTCAAGCATTATTTGAAAAAAATATAATTTTTAGAAATTTATTGTTGAAGGTGGTTGGAAAATAGTTTTCCACATATAACTTTATCAGCTTTAGCGTGATTAATTATATTAATCTTAGGACTGGTGCCCTTTCATTCCATTTATCAAGTTTCCATTGTCTCTTTTGCATTCGTGATTCCTAGAAATAGGAAACTTTTTGCGATATTTTTTTCGGAGTGCGATAGCCGCCAGTGGCAAAGCGACATCCACATGTGAAAAAAATATTAAAAATCGTTTGGGCGTAGCTCGCGCTATCCACAAGTCAAAAAAGAAACTAAAAATTGTTTGGGAGTGAGGCCTGTCGCGGCCAGTGGCCAGTTTCTAACGAAGAACATTTTAGTTAAATTATATATATATTCTCTATTTTTATTTTAATTTTATATTTGCGCAAAACTACAAAAAGCCTATCGGCTTTCGAATATGTTCATGTTATGCTATAAATATATACCTTGGTTCTTAGCTTAGTTGTAGTACCATATTGTTTTTCAAGCATTATTTGAAAAAAATATAATTTTTAGAATTTTATTGTTGAAGGGGGTTGAAAAATAGTTTTCCACATATAACTTTATCAGCTTTAGCGTGATTAATTATATTAATCTTAGGACTCATGCCCTTTCATTCCATTTAGCAAGTTTCCATTGTCTCTTTTGCATTCGTGATTCCTAAAAATAGGTAACTTTTTGCGATATTTTTTTCGGAGTGCGATAGCCGCAAGTGGCAAAGTGAAATCCACATGTGAAAAAAAGATTAAAAATCGTTTGGGAGTAGCAAGCGCTATCCACAAGTCAAAGGAGAAACTAAAAATTGTTTGGGAGTGAGGCCTGTCGCGGCCAGTGGCCAGTTTCTAACGAAGAACATTTTAGTTAAATTTTATACATATTTTCTATTTTTATTTTTATTTTATATTTGCACAAACTACAAAAAACCTATCGGCTTTCGAATATGTTTATGTTAAGCTATAAATATATACCTGGGTTCTTAGCTTACATGAAGTACCATATTGTTTATCAAGCATTATTTGAAAAAAATATAATTTTTAGAATTTTATTGTTGAAGGTGGTTGGAAAATAGTTTTCCACATATAACTTTATCAGCTTTAGCGTGATTAATAATATTAATCTTAGGACTCGTGCCCTTTCATTCCCTTTTGCAAGTTTCATTGTCTCTTTTGCATTCGTGATTCCTAAAAATAGGTAACTTTTTGCGATATTTTTTCGGAGTGCGATAGCCGCAAGTGGCAAAGCGAAATCCACATGTGAAAAAAAGATTAAAAATCGTTTGGAAGTAGCAAGCGCTATCCACAAGTCAAAGGAGAAACTAAAAATTGTTTGGGAGTGAGGCCTGTCGCGGCCAGTGGCCAGTTTCTAACGAAGAACATTTTAGTTAAATTTTATACATATTTTCTATTTTTATTTTTATTTTATATTTGCTCAAACTACAAAAAGCCTATCGGCTTTCGAATATGTTTATGTTAAGCTATAAATATATACCTTGGTTCTTAGCTTACATGAAGTACCATATTGTTTATCAAGCATTATTTGAATAAAAATATCATTTTTAGAATTTTATTGTTGAAGGTGGTTGGAAAATAGTTTTCCACATATAACTTTATCAGCTTTAGCGTGATTAATTATATTAATCTTAGGACTCGTGCCCTTTCATTCCCTTTTGTAAGTTTTCATTGTCTCTTTTGCAATCGTGATTCCTAAAAATAGGTAACTTTTTGCGATATTTTTTTCGGAGTGCGATAGCCGCAAGTGGCAAAGCGAAATCCACATGTGAAAAAAAGATTAAAAATCGTTTGGGAGTAGCAAGCGCTATCCACAAGTCAAAGGAGAAACTAAAAATTGTTTGGGAGTGAGGCCTGTCGCGGCCAGTGGCCAGTTTCTAACGAAGAACATTTTAGTTAAATTTTATACATATTTTCTATTTTTATTTTTATTTTATATTTGCTCAAACTACAAAAAGCCTATCGGCTTTCGAATATGTTTATGTTAAGCTATAAATATATACCTTGGTTCTTAGCTTACATGAAGTACCATATTGTTTATCAAGCATTATTTGAATAAAAATATCATTTTTAGAATTTTATTGTTGAAGGTGGTTGAAAAATAGTTTTCCACATATAACTTTATCAGCTTTACCGTGATTAATTATATTAATCTTAGGACTCGTGCCCTTTCATTCCCTTTTGTAAGTTTTCATTGTCTCTTTTGCAATCGTGATTCCTAAAAATAGGTAACTTTTTGCGATATTTTTTTCGGAGTGCGATAGCCGCCAGTGGCAAAGCGACATCCACATGTGAAAAAAATATTAAAAATCGTTTGGGCGTAGCACGCGCTATCCACAAATCAAAGAAGAAACTAAAAATTGTTTGGGAGTGAGGCCTGTCGCGGCCAGTGGCCAGTTTCTAACGAAGAACATTTTAGTTAAATTTTATACATATTTTCAATTTTTATTTTAATTTTATATTTGCGCAAAACTACAAAAAGCCTATCGGCTTTCAAATATGTTCATGTTATGCTATAAATATATACCTTGGTTCTTAGCTTACATGAAGTACCTTATTGTTTTTCAAGCATTATTTGAAAAAATATAATTTTTAGAATTTTATTGTTGAAGGTGGTTGGAAAATAGTTTTCCACATATAACTTTATCAGCTTTAGCGTGATTAATTATATTAATCTTAGGACTCATACCCTTTCATTCCATTTAGCAAGTTTCCATTGTCTCTTTTGCATTCGTGATTCCTAAAAATAGGAAACTTTTTGCGATATTTTTTTCGGAGAGCGATAGCCGCCAGTGGCAAAGCGACATCCACATGTGAAAAAAAAGATTAAAAATCGTTTGGGAGTAGCAAGCCCTATCCACAAGTCAAAGGAGAAACTAAAAATTGTTTGGGAGTGAGGCCTGTCGCGGCCTGTGGCCAGTTTCTAACGAAGAACATTTTAGTTAAATTTTATACATATTTTCTATTTTTATTTTTATTTTATATTTGCGCAAACTACAAAAAGCCTATCGGCTTTCGAATATGTTCATGTTAGGCTATAAATATATACCTTGGTTCTTAGCTTACATGAAGTACCATATTGTTTTTCAAGCATTATGTGAAAAAAATATAATTTTTAAAAATTTATTGTTGAAGGTGGTTGGAAAATAGTTTTCCACATATAACTTTATCAGCTTTAGCGTGATTAATTATATTAATCTTAGGACTCGTGACCTTTTATTCCCTTTTGCAAGTTTTCATTGTCTCTTTTGTATTCGTGATTCCTAAAAATAGGTAACTTTTTGCGATATTTTTTTCGGAGTGCGATAGCCGCCAGTGGCAAAGCGACATCCACATGTGAAAAAAAGATTAAAAATCGTTTGGGAGTAGCAAGCGCTATCCACAAGTCAAAGGAGAAACTAAAAATTGTGTGGGAGTGAGGCCTGTCGCGGCCAGTGGCCAGTTTCTAACGAAGAACATTTTAGTTAAATTTTATACATATTTTCAATTTTTATTTTAATTTTATATTTGCGCAAAACTACAAAAAGCCTATCGGCTTTCAAATATGTTCATGTTATGCTATAAATATATACCTTGGTTCTTAGCTTACATGAAGTACCTTATTGTTTTTCAAGCATTATTTGAAAAAAATATAATTTTTAGAATTTTATTGTTGAAGGTGGTTGGAAAATAGTTTTCCACATATAACTTTATCAGCTTTAGCGTGATTATTTATATTAATCTTAGGACTCATACCCTTTCATTCCATTTATCAAGTTTCCATTGTCTCTTTTGCATTCGTGATTCCTAAAAATAAGAAACTTTTTGCGATATTTTTTTCGGAGAGCGATAGCCGCCAGTGGCAAAGCGACATCCACATGTGAAAAAAAGATTAAAAATCGTTTGGGAGTAGCAAGCCCTATCCACAAGTCAAAGGAGAAACTAAAAATTGTTTGGGAGTGAGGCCTGTCGCGGCCTGTGGCCAGTTTCTAACGAAGAACATTTTAGTTAAATTTTATACATATTTTCTATTTTTATTTTTATTTTATATTTGCGCAAACTACAAAAAGCCTATCGGCTTTCGAATATGTTCATGTTAGGCTATAAATATATACCTTGGTTCTTAGCTTACATGAAGTACCATATTGTTTTTCAAGCATTATGTGAAAAAAATATAATTTTTAGAAATTTATTGTTGAAGGTGGTTGGAAAATAGTTTTCCACATATAACTTTATCAGCTTTAGCGTGATTAATTATATTAATCTTAGGACTCGTGACCTTTTATTCCCTTTTGCAAGTTTTCATTGTCTCTTTTGTATTCGTGATTCCTAAAAATAGGTAACTTTTTGCGATATTTTTTTCGGAGTGCGATAGCCGCCAGTGGCAAAGCGACATCCACATGTGAAAAAAAGATTAAAAATAGTTTGGGAGTAGCAAGCGCTATCCACAAGTCAAAGGAGAAACTAAAAATTGTTTGGGAGTGAGGCCTGTCGCGGCCAGTGGCCAGTTTCTAACGAAGAACATTTTAGTTAAATTTTATACATATTTTCTATTTTTATTTTTATTTTATTTTTGCCCAAAACTTCAAAAAGCCTATCGGCTTTCGAATATGTTCATGTTATGCTATAAATATATACCTTGGTTCTTAGCTTACATGAAGTACCATATTGTTTTTCATGCATTATTTGAAAAAAATATAATTTTTAGAATTTTATTGTTGAAGGTGGTTGGAAAATAGTTTTCTACATATAACTTTATCAGCTTCAGCGTGATTAATTATATTAATCTTAGGACTCATGCCCTTTCATTCCATTTAGCAAGTTTTCTTTGTCTCTTTTGCATTCGTGATTCCTAAAAATAGGAAACTTTTTGCGATATTTTTTTCGGAGTGCGATAGCCGCCAGTGGCAATGCGACATCCACATGTGAAAATAAGATTAAAAATCGTTTGGGAGTAGCAAGCGCTATCCACAAGTCAAAGGAGAAACTAAAAATTGTGTGGGAGTGAGGCCTGTCGCGGCCAGTGGGGAGTTTCTAACTAAGAACATTTTAGTTAAATTATATACATATTTTCTATTTTTATTTTTGTTTTATATTTGCGCAAACTACAAAAAGCCTATCGGCTTTCGAATATGTTCATGTTAAGCTATAAATATATACCTTGGTTCTTAGCTTACATGAAGTACCATATTGTTTTTCAAGCATTATTTGAAAAAAATATAATTTTTAGAAATTTATTGTTGAAGGTGGTTGGAAAATAGTTTTCCACATATAACTTTATCAGCTTTAGCGTGATTAATTATATTAATCTTAGGACTCGTGACCTTTCATTCCCTTTTGCAAGTTTTCATTGTCTCTTTTGTATTCGTGATTCCTAAAAATAGGTAACATTTTGCGATATTTTTTTCGGAGTGCGATAGCCGCCAGTGGCAAAGCGACATCCACATGTGAAAAAAATATTAAAAATCGTTTGGGCGTAGCTCGCGCTATCCACAAGTCAAAAAAGAAACGAAAAATTGTTTGGGAGTGAGGCCTGTCGCGGCCAGTGGCCAGTGTCGAACGAAGAACATTTTAGTTAAATTATATATATATTCTCTATTTTTATTTTAATTTTATATTTGCGAAAAACTACAAAAAGCCTATCGGCTTTCGAATATGTTCATGTTATGCTATAAATATATACCTTGGTTCTTAGCTTACATGAAGTACCATATTGTTTTTCAAGCATTATTTGAAAAAAATATAATTTTTAGAATTTTATTGTTGAAGGTGGTTGGAAAATAGTTTTCCACATATAACTTTATCAGCTTTAGCGTGATTAATTATATTAATCTTAGGACTCATGCCCTTTCATTCCATTTAGCAAGTTTTCTTTGTCTCTTTTGCATTCGTGATTCCTAAAAATAGGAAACTTTTTGCGATATTTTTTTCGGAGTGCGATAGCCGCCAGTGGCAAAGCGACATCCACATGTGAAAAAAAGATTAAAAATCGTTAGGGAGTAGCAAGCGCTATCCACAAGTCAAAGGAGAAACTAAAAATTGTTTGGGAGTGAGGCCTGTCGCGGCCAGTGGCCAGTTTCTAACGAAGAACATTTTAGTTACATTTTAAACATATTTTCTATTTTAATTTTTATTGTATATTTGCGCAAACTACAAAAAGCCTATCGGCTTTCGAATATGTTCATGTTAAGCTATAAATATATACCTTGGTTCTTAGCTTACATGAAGTACCATGTTGTTTTTCAAGCATTATTTGAAAAAAATATAATTTTTAGAATTTTATTGTTGAAGGTGGTTGAAAAATAGTTTTCAACATATAACTTTATCAGCTTTAGCGTGATTAATTATATTAATCTTAGGACTCGTGCCCTTTCATTCCATTTAGCAAGTTTCCATTGTCGCTTTTGCATTCGTGATTCCTAAAAATAGGAAACTTTTTGCGATATTTTTTTCGGAGTGCGATAGCCGCCAGTGTTAAAGGGACATCCACATGTGAAAAAAAGATTAAAAATCGTTAGGGAGTAGCAAGCGCTATCCACAAGTCAAAGGAAAAACTAAAAATTGTTCGGGAGTGAGGCCTGTCGCGGCCAGTGGCCAGTTTCTAACGAAGAACATTTTAGTTAAATTATATATATATTCTCTATTTTTATTTTAATTTTATATTTGCGCAAACTACAAAAAGCCTATCAGCTTTCGAATATGCTTATGTTAAGCTATAAATATATACCTTGGTTCTTAGCTTACATGAAGTACCATATTGTTTATCAAGCCTTATTTGAAAAAAATATCATTTTTAGAATTTTATTGTTGAAGGTGGTTGGAAAATAGTTTTCCACATATAACTTTATCAGCTTTAGCGTGATTAATTATATTAATCTTAGGACTCGTGCCCTTTCATTCCCTTTTGCAAGTTTCATTGTCTCTTTTGCATTCGTGATTCCTAAAAATAGGAAACTTTTTGCGATATTTTTTTCGGAATGCGATAGCCGCCAGTGGCAAAGCAACATCCACATGTGAAAAAAAGATTAAACATCGTTTGGGAGTAGCAAGCGCTATCCACAAGTCAAAGGAGAAACTAAAAATTGTTTGGGAGTGAGGCCTGTCGCGGCCAGTGGCCAGTTTCTAACGAAGAACATTTTAGTTAAATTTTATACATATTTTCTATTTTTATTTTTATTTTATATTTGCGCAAAACTACAAAAAGCCTATCGGCTTTCGAATATGTTCATGTTAAGCTATAAATATATACCTTGGTTCTTAGCTTACATGAACTACCATATTGTTTTTCAAGCATTATTTGAAAAAAATATAATTTTTAGAATTTTATTGTTGAAGATGGTTGGAAAATAGTTTTCCACATATAACTTTATCAGCTTTAGCGTGATTAATTATATTAATCTTAGGACTCATGCCCTTTCATTCCCTTTTGCAAGTTTTCATTGTCTCTTTTGCAATCGTGATTCCTAAAAATAGGAAACTTTTGCGATATTTTTTCGGAGTGCGATAGCCGCCAGTGGCAAAGCGACATCCACATGTGAAAAAAATATTAAAAATCGTTTGGGAGTAGCAAGCGCTATCCACAAGACAAAGGAGAAACTAAAAATTGTTTGGGAGTGAGGCCTGTCGCGGCCAGTGGCCAGTTTCTAACGAAGAACATTTTAGTTAAATTTTATACATATTTTCTATTTTTATTTTTATTTTATATTTGCGCAAACTACAAAAAGCCTATCGGCTTTCGGATATGTTTATGTTAAGCTATAAATATATACCTTGGTTCTTAGCTTACATGAAGTACCATATTGTTTATCAAGCATTATTTGAATAAAAAATATCATTTTTAGAATTTTATTGTTGAAGGTGGTTGGAAAATAGTTTTCCACATATAACTTTATCAGCTTTAGCGTGATTAATTATATAAATCTTAGGACTCGTGCCCTTTCATTCCCTTTTGCAAGTTTTCATTGTCTCTTTTGCAATCGTGATTCCTAAAAATAGGAAACTTTTTGCGATATTTTTTTCGGAGTGCGATAGCCGCCAGTGGCAAAGCGACATCCACATGTGAAAAAAATATTAAAAATCGTTTGGGAGTAGCAAGCGCTATCCACAAGTCAAAGCAGAAAATAAAAATTGTTTGGGAGTGAGGCCTGTCGCGGCCAGTGGCCAGTTTCTAACGAAGAACATTTTAGTTAAATTTTATACATATTTTCAATTTTTATTTTTATTTTATATTTGCGCAAAACTACAAAAAGCCTATCGGCTTTCGAATATGTTCATGTTAAGCTATAAATATATACCTTGGTTCTTAGCTTACATGAAGTACCTTATTGTTTTTCAAGCATTATTTGAAAAAAATATAATTTTTAGAATTTTATTGTTGAAGGTGGTTGGAAAATAGTTTTCCACATATAACTTTATCAGCTTTAGCGTGATTAATTATATTAATCTTAGGACTCATGCCCTTTCATTCCATTTAGCAAGTTTCCATTGTCTCTTTTGCATTCGTGATTCCTAAAAATAGGAAACTTTTTGCGATATTTTTTTCGGAGAGCGATAGCCGCCAGTGGCAAAGCGACATCCACATGTGAAAAAAATATTAAAAATCGTTTGGGAGTAGCAAGCGCTATCCACAAGTCAAAGGAGAAACTTAAAAATTGTTTGGGAGTGAGGCCTGTCGCGGCCAGTGGCCAGTTTCTAACGAAGAACATTTTAGTTAAATTTTATACATATTTTCTATTTTTATTTTTATTTTATATTTGCTCAAACTACAAAAAGTCTATCGGCTTTCGAATATGTTTATGTTAAGCTATAAATATATACCTTGGTTCTTAGCTTACATGAAGTACCATATTGTTTTTCAAGCATTATTTGAAAAAAATATAATTTTTAGAAATTTATTGTTGAAGATGGTTGGAAAATAGTTTTCCACATATAACTTTATCAGCTTTAGCGTGATTAATTATATAAATCTTAGGACTCGTGCCCTTTCATTTCCTTTTGCTAGTTTTCATTGTCTCTTTTGCATTCGTGATTCCTAAAATTAGGAAACTTTTTGCGATATTTTTTTCGGAGTGCGATAGCCGCCAGTGGCAAAGCGACATCCACATGTGAAAAAAAGATTAAAAATCGTTTGGGAGTAGCAAGCGCTATCCACAAGTCAAAGGAGAAACTTAAAAATTGTTTGGGAGTGAGGCCTGTCGCGGTCACTGGCCAGTTTCTAACGAAAAACGTTTTAGTTAAATTTTATTCATATTTTCAATTTTTATTTTAATTTTATATTTGCGCAAAACTACAAAAAGCCTATCGGCTTTCAAATATGTTCCTGTTATGCTACAAATATATTCCTTGGTTCTTAGCTTACATGAAGTACCTTATTGTTTTTCAAGCATTATTTGAAAAAAATATAATTTTAAGAATTTTATTGTTGAAGGTGGTTGGAAAATAGTTTTCCACATATAACTTTATCAGCTTTAGCGTGATTAATTATATTAATCTTAGGACTCATGCCCTTTCATTCCATTTAGCAAGTTTCCATTGTCTCTTTTGCATTCGTGATTCCTAAAAATAGGAAACTTTTTTCGATATTTTTTTCGGAGAGCGATAGCCGCCAGTGGCAAAGCGACATCCACATGTGAAAAAATATTAAAAATCGTTTGGGAGTAGCAAGCGCTATCCACAAGTCAAAGCAGAAATTAAAAATTGTTTGGGAGTGAGGCCTGTCGCGGCCAGTGGCCAGTTTCTAACGAAGAACATTTTAGTTAAATTTAATACATATTTTCTATTTATATTTTTATTTTATATTTTCGCAAAACTACAAAAAGCCTATCGGCTTTCGAATATGTTCATGTTAAGCTATAAATATATACCTTGGTTCTTAGCTTACATGAAGTACCTTATTGTTTTTCAAGCATTATTTGAAAAAAATATAATTTTTAGAATTTAATTGTTGAAGGTGGTTGGAAAATAGTTTTCAACATATAACTTTATCAGCTTTAGCGTGATTAATTATATTAATCTTAGGACTCGTGCCCATTCATTCCCTTTTGCAAGTTTTCATTGTCTCTTTTGCATTCGTGATTCCTAAAAATAGGTAACTTTTTGCGATAATTTTTTCGGAGTGCGATAGCCGCCATTGGCAAAGCAACATCCACATGTGAAAAAAAGATTAAAAATCGTTTGGGAGTAGCAAGCGCTATCCACAAGTCAAAGGAGAAACTTAAAAATTGTTTGGGAGTGAGGCCTGTCGCGGCCACTGGCCAGTTTCTAACGAAAAACGTTTTAGTTAAATTTTATTCATATTTTCAATTTTTATTTTAATTTTATATTTGCGCAAAACTACAAAAAGCCTATCGGTTTTCAAATATGTTCATGTTATGCTACAAATATATTCCTTGGTTCTTAGCTTACATGAAGTACCTTATTGTTTTTCAAGCATTATTTGAAAAAAATATCCGAGTGTCAGACTCACTGCAAGTGAATCTAAGTAATTCCGCGACTACGCCTCGGAGAGCATTTTTGCAGACGATTTACAGACGTACCTAAAGAGAGAGAGGGTACTAGAGGAAATCCATGACCATCTATCAGCGGCCCTCTGGGTATCCGGAAGACGGAACTCACTCAGCGTTACTTTTAGAAAGATCCGGGTTTAGGAACAACGGACGCAAAACGAGTGCACACGGCCATGGAAATTAATTAAGCAACCATGGATCGAAGTTGACATTACAATCTAAGACAATATATACCTTGGTTTTTAGCTCGCATGAAGTACCTTATAGTTTTTCAAGCATTTTTTGGAAAAAAAGAGCATTTTTAGAATTTAATTGTTGAAGGTTGAGAAATAATTTTCCACATATAACATTATCAGCTGTAGCGTGATTAATTATATTAATCTTAGGACTCGTTCCCTTTCATACCCTTTTGCAAGTTTTCATTGTCTCTTTTGCATTCGTGATTCCTAAAAATAGGGAACTTTTTGCGATATTTTTTTCGGAGTGCGATAGCCGCCAATGGCAAAGCGACATCCACATGTGAAACAAGAAAGAAGAGCTAACTTCGGACGGAGCCGAAGTTGATATATCCTTGCAGTTGAGAGGCAGTCCGCTAGGTGGCGACACGCATCTTTATTATAAGATATATATCGGATCGTATATAGTCGCCTGATCCTTATGATATTTGGCATTTCAAAATATTTCACCCAAAGTGGAATCCATACCAAGTCACATCTTTCTAACTTAAAAAACAACGAAGTTATGCCATTTCCGATCAATAAGTTATATAGCAGCTATAGGATATAGTCGACCGATCCCGGCCGTTCCGACTTATATACTGCCTGCAAAGGAAAGAAGGCTGTGTGCAATGTTTGAAGGCGATTGCTTTAAAACTGAGAGACTAATTTGAAGGACGGATGGACAGACGGACATGCTTATACCGACTTAGGAGGTGATCCTGATCAATAATATATATACTTTATAAGATCGGAGATCTTCACTGCGTTGCACACTTTTGATCAAAATTATAATACCCTCTGCAAGGGTATAAAAAGACTAAAAATCGTTGGGGAGTGGCAAAGTGCCACCCACAAGAGAAAAGAGTAACGAAAAATTGTTTTAAACAAATACAATTTTAGTTAAAATAATTAAATTAACTGCATGTTTTCTATTTATTGTTTTTTTTTATGTTCGCAAACTACTAAAAGCCAATATATATATATTTGGCAACCGAATATGTTTTTATAATGAATATAAATATGCACCTTAGCTTCCCACCCAGTACTATGAGTTTCTCTACTTATCGAACTATGTCTTGAGTAAGCGACAAGTTGTCCTTGTTATTTAATATAACAAGGATCGTTAGAGCCAATTTGGAAAAAACAAATTTGGGTGTCGTCCAATGGGCGCTTGTTGGTGATTTCTTCTGGGAACAGTCGAGCAAGCCGAGTCACTGAACTTTTGAATACTCCAGATGACGTTTTGATGTCTACTACCCGAACGAGGTTGTCTGGTCCAGCATACGTTTTGAGAACTCGTCCCAAAGGCGTAGGCCTTACAGGCATATCGTCTTCCTTTATAAGGGACTAACAATCACTCTTTATTATTTGGGGATGCATGCTTACATTTGTGTAAGGTACTCACACAATCTTTGCTTCCAATAGGCGTGTTTCAGTCAAGATACCAGTCTTTTTATTAATGGTGTGCCGCACGGAATGATGTAGGTATGAGTAGTAGAAGTTTGTGGTTCTCCAATCAGGAAATGTCCTGGCGATGAAGCTGATTCATCAGTGGAGTCTGATGACATGGGAGTGATAGGACGTGATTTAACGATCGCCTCGACTTCTACGACCAGTGTTAAGTTCTTCAAATGGTAGAGATGCCATGGCTGTAATTGAAACAAGCCTCCCAAAGGCCACCGAAAGATGGTGCTCGTGGGGGATTGAATTTGAAGTCTATTTCTCTTTTGTTGCAATGGTGAACTATGGTGTTTCTCGCATTGATATAGTGAAATTGGTGGATTCAAGCTTTTTTAATTTATTGTTGGCTCCAATAAAATTTGTTGCATTATCGGAGCGGATCGTCTGGGCTTCCTCGACGGAGGGCGCCCAAAAAGGCGTCTGCTGATCGATCTGGTATGAGATATGAGCCTGGCTTATATATTTTTTTTTTAGACATTTATTATGTAACTTATATAGTTTATAAAAAAAGTATGCGTACATTATAACAACAATTATTATTAACAATATTTTTTTTAAGGTAATATTGTTTAGCTCTACTTTATTAATAAGCTAGTGGAGTCCACCGATTTAATGTCGCCTATTGCAATTTTTGGAATATGTATATTTGGACTATTATTATTAACTTTAGAAAATGTACTGGCGTTACTTTGCGTTACAGGTTTTCCTACCTATCGTTTTGTATTTATGGTTGTTGTGCGCTCTTTGTAGCGCTGTCGGTTGACTGTACCGGGCTGACTTAGTACCCAAGGCGGTGCCGTTGCTGGCTGCACAGGCTGCTGCTTCTAGTTGGGGCACCGGAGCTTGTCCTTCCACAGGATATTTTATGCCGAGTACAGTGGTCCAGGGCAATCCTTGGGGCAGTTTTCTGGCTTTCTTGGCAAAGGATTTGAAGATGGTGGGTTTTGAATTACTGAATCATTTATTGTTTTAATGTATGCTGAGTGAGTGACAGAGTTAGGCTTTCTTAGCCGGAGGGTTTCGTTCAATATAAAATCCAGCTCTTCTGTTTTCTGCTTTGGGGGTGAAATTCTTTTCGAATTTCGAATTTAAGAACCAAATATAAAATGAAGATTTTATATTTTTAAATAATGCACAGTGAGTGATTATAATTTGCGCTATGAGAGCTTTTGTAGAGCATCTAGACTACACCCCCTAGACATTCAACTGTACTGTGGTCTTGGAAGAAGCTGAGATCGGTATCCCCGAGGACAATGAGGCGAGCAACGACAACATGTAGGAACACTGATATAAAAACGGGTTCTAAATTTGACAAGAGAAAATTCTTAATACAAAACTGAGACGTTCTTGACTCAATACCAAATTCGGAATTGAAATTAGAACGAATGGGTTATCGACTCTCTTCACTTTCTTTATTCCCTATTTCGCGAAGCAACATCCGGATCCTGGGCATGGTCGCGCAAAGAGAGTATGGCAAGTTAGCCGACATGATTACTACACTAAGACTAGGGAGAGCTCACCTGAGGCGCTTAAAAGCTTTATTAAGAAAGTACTAGGCGAAAAGGCGGAGGTCCGAGAGGACTTTGAGGAAGCGAAAGAGTCGCTCATAGAACTACGAGGACTCGACGCCCTGGCCACGACGGAGGTTATCACCACTGCCATAGCAAAGGAGGCAGGGGTAGACTTAGGCTCTCTTAAGGTCAAGAAGCTGAGAACAACGGCGTGCCGCAGACCGCCCGCGGCCCCGCGGCCCTAGCCAAAACTGTCATAGACGTGGATTAAGGTTGGGTGGACGGTCTATCGCAATAAAAATAAGGAGGTGGCTCAACGCTGCTACAGGTGCCTGGTGGCGATTTTCATCGCAGTTGCTTGCAAGATCCCGATGGATGGTACTTCAGCTAAACCTGAAACATTGCATAGCGTCACAGGATGTTCTTCAGCAGGCTCTGGGCGATATAAAGGCGGACGTAGCCCTCCTTTGCGAGCCCTACATGATGGGTCCAGACAACCGGTGGTTTGTTGATCGTACGGTAAAAGCGGCAATCGAAAGCACGTGAAAATATAGATGCTACGTCGCACCAAGCCTTGCTTTCAATGACTTGAAAAGAATCATGGACGAACTGGCGAACGACATTCGAGGTCGCTCCGACGTCTTAGTTGCCGCGTTCTTCATGAGCGCAGGAAACATTCGCCTCCCTTCGATCTGGTGCTGCTGAACAAATGCCAGTCATCACAAATTCAGTAGAGCCGGGGCAGGGTCAGTCATAGACCTCAAGTATGCCAGTCCATCTATAGCGGTTAATGCTTACTGGCGTATAAGCGGCAATAGTCGTCAACATGGCCAGGACCGTCATTGCCGGCTACAGATCGAAGGGCGCAAAACAGTACTGCCTTATCGTCACTCTGGACGCTCTGGACGCTACCTTCAGGATGCGAAGCCTTCGCAGACGGAACCCTTTAATGCACGCATGCACCTCTTAGAATAAGACACCTATGAGAGACGGCCTCAGCTCGGTAAAGTTCCGTTTTGCGCGGAGATCACATTGGAAACGCAATCACGGGCCATTGCCGAAAAGCCTCGTGTGGTCGTAGAATTATGCCGCTCTAATGGCTCAATCGGAAAACCCAGTTGGGATCTTTGGTATTGGCACCTAGTGCCATGACCTAAACCCCTAACCCCAGCTCTAAAAGACGGCGCAAGAAATTACCGGAATCGGACCAGATACCGAAATCAGTAATATCAACGGTAATAATGATCGATTGACCGGAGCAAGCAAAACCAGCATCCTTAGCAGAAACCCAATACCATGCGATCTGAGTCAGCGGACCAATAACTAGTACATAACACGTACGTTCTTTACCCTTGACCATACCAGCTAACCATAGTTAAGCCACAATATACCTACCTCAATGTATGTAATTATCTGATCTTGTAAAAGATCACCTGGTCCAAAATAAAAATAGTTCCGAATACAGAATGAATCATCTTGTTACTCGGTGCTAAGTTACGGCACTACCCTACTTCGAGTACTTCTACCGTTTAAAGGGACCGCCAGTAGGACACTCCTATACGTAATCGCCTTCGAGTATTGCTCCCGTGGAACGGACCGTCGTAGAACCCTCGATACGTGAATCGCCTCTGAGTGTTGCTTTCCTGGAACGGACCGCCAGTAGAAACTATGTACAAGTAATCAACGCTGAGTGTATTCGGAAGGAACGCCACTCCTTGTGTTGCTCCAGACCAAAGGACTGCCGGAAGAACCTAATATCTCCACCACAGCTGAGACTAGTCAACGAACCCCAGCTCCCCGTCCCCGCATCTTAACCTTAGCCTGCATAACCAATGAAACTTTAGTCAGACCTTCTATAGGTATTTGACTACGACTCCGGGACCTAAAAAAACTCCCGCGAGTTCAAGTTCGACGTTAGTAGTCGCATAACGCTCTACGGTCGAACAAGTTGAAAGAGTCCATTCAACCGGAACTGAAATAGCTCTTTGTATTAAAGACTGCATAACCAATGTAACTTTAGCATTCGTGACCTTCTATAGGTATTTGACTACGACTCCGGGACCTATAAAAACTCCCGCGAGTTCAAGTTCGACGTTAGTAGTCGCATAACGCTCTAAGGTCGAACAAGTTGAAAGAGTCCATTCAACCTGAACTGAAATAGCTCTTTGTATTAAAGACGAGGAGCGTCTCTTAGATTAATTTTAGAACTCGTTTCCTCTCACTCCCTTTTGCGAGTTTTTGTTCTCCCTTTTGCATTCGTGACTCTTCAACTTATTTCCGGTTTTGTGGCAACATTTGAGAAGCGCCAGCAGCGGTGAAAAATATAAAATTTTTTGGGATATTCTCTTTGCGCCATCCACATGTGAAAAAAAGATTAAAAATCGTTTGGGAGTAGCAAGCGCTATCCACAAGTCAAAGGAGAAACTAGAAAATTGTTTGGGAGTGAGGCCTGTCGCGGCCACTGGCCAGTTTCTAACGAAGAACATTTTAGTTAAATTTAATACATATTTTCTATTTATATTTTTATTTTATATTTGCGCAAAACTACAAAAAGCCTATCGGCTTTCAAATATGTTGATGTTATGCTATAATTATATACCTTGGTTCTTAGCTTATATGAAGTACCTTATTGATTTTCAAGCATTATTTGAAAAAAATATCATTTTTAGAATTTTATTGTTGAAGGTGGTTGGAAAATAGTTTTCCACATATAACTTTATCAGCTTTAGCGTGATTAATTATGTTAATCTTAGGACTCGTGCCCTTTCATTCCATTTAGCAAGTTTTCATTGTCTCTTTTGCATTCGTGATTCCTAAAATTAGGGAACTTTTTGCGATATTTTTTTCGGAGTGCGATAGCCGCCAGTGGCAAAGCGACATCCACATGTGAAAAAAGATTAAAAATCGTTTGGGAGTGAGGCCTGTCGCGGCCAGTGGCCAGTTTCTAACGAAGAACATTTTAGTTAAATTTTATACATATTTTCTATTTTTATTTTTATTTTATATTTGCGCAAACTACAAAAAGCCTATCACCTACAAAATTTTTATTTTGGACCAGGTGATCTTTTATAAGATCAGATAATTAAATACATTGAGGTAGGTATATTGTGGCTTGACTATGGTTAGGTGGTAAGATCAAGGGTAAAGAACGTACGTGTTATGTACTAGTTCTGGGTCCGTTGACTCAGATCACATGGTAATGGCTTTCTGCTAAGAATGCTGGTTTTGCTTGCTCCGGTCAGTCGATCATTCTTTCCGTTGATATTACTGCTCTCCCAGGCGTAGTCGCGGAATTATTTAGATTCACTTGCAGTGAGACTGACACTCGGCTATGCATCGTAACCCCACTGATACATCATAGTCATAGTGCGTCTGCTATAACATTGTATTTTCCCGAATTGAATTTAAATCACATCGAATTGTTATTGCTGTAACTCCAGTGCCCCCCTAGCGATGCATGCCATGGGGCTATTGATGGAGTTCATTCCCATGATATTACATTATATTACATATTATCACAGCCTACGGTATGGTGCCATGCCAACAACGACACTATCGATTTTGACTTCAGAAATAGTCACGTGTCGATGGTGTTACATATTTAACCACCATGTTCATAGATATGGTTGTTCAGAGGCGAGGCCCGTAACGAACTGTTTTTGGTTTTTTATAAAAAATTAATATAGATTATAGATTATTATTATTTATCTGTAATATCAGCAGAAAGAATGACAGACTGATGGGGCAACAGAAATGCAGCAAACAAGCAAAACCCATGGGTCTCTTATATAGCCGTCCTGTTTCATCTCGAGATTGTTGTGGCACGAACTCCTTTTTGTTTGGTACTGTCCGGCATCTTTATACAAATAATGATTCGGAAGTCACTCCATATAGTGTGCACCACTGGCGAAGAATTGAACCACATCTTGGCTGGACCCTTGATCTTTGTTTAAATTGCCAGTAATAAAAAACTACGAGTATCAATCGATCAGTTATCCCCGCCAGGTGTCTCCAGTTGTCACTCCGGTTCCCTATCTTACTAACTATAAATTTTTTAGCCATTTTGTTTTGTGTACAATTGTAGCAGTGACGGTTATACGTATTACTGTCGCAGCACGAAGATCAGGCGAACAAATCGAAGAAGATAATGCAAATGTTCGTGTGACGATGGCGCAGTTGCGACAATCAGAATCGCTAGAGGCACGGCATGAACGTAATCAAGAAAGACATCTGCAACGAAGAGAAGCACACAGATTCATAGTTAATCGACATAGAAGAATTGAACAGCAACGCCAACAAGTTCATCGAGCATTTACATTAGGGGCATTTCTTCGACTAGCATTCCAGTACGAACCTCATGTTGAATATTCTGCTCATTCCCAAGTGATTATTGGTACTTTTGATAAGGAATGCCTGTATTATCATGCACTTAAATTTAAAAATGAGCCACTTGGAATGTGTTGCTCATCAGGAAATCTACAATTTCCCGACATTGAAAAACCACCTGAACCATTGCACGGTTTACTTCTCGGTACGCATCCAGATTCTACCTTGTTCCTGAAGTCATTTCGTACATTCAATTCATGCTTCCAAATGACATCGTTTGGAGCAACAGAAAAAGTAAACAATATTGATGGAAACGGTCAACATTTCAATTCCACGTCCAAAATCAAAGGCCAAAGACAAAGTTTCTGCGATTTCCTTTGTCTAGGAATTTGTATTATAGGAATATCTCCTTTGATATTCCGCTTGATTTTCTCTGTGCTTTGCTGCCTTTTAACTCCATCATCTGCATTTGGCCTCTGCATGCTCACTAACTGCGCCATCATATTCTACAGCTCGGTCATTTCATTTTGCAGTCGTGAAATTACTGCCGCTTATGACGTCACTGATTCTTCTCATTGACTCATATTTCCACTGGCTTGTGACATCTTCACGTCTTTTGATTCCACAAATTCAACTAGTCGCTATACTAACCCTGCATCCCACAGATGCAAGATATCTTCAGAAACATTTCGACTGGTCCACGTTGAGTTTTGCTATCTTGACCATTCTCATCAATTCTTTTCAAAAGTCTCTTTTACAATTCGAATATCCCCATGACACACAATCCCTTCGTGTTTAAGCTGTCTGGGTTTTTCCTGGAATTCGTCTGCCATGCATAAGTATCGAGTAATCTCTGGGACTGCTTCCCATTACCAACTTTTCACGCCGATGACTAACTATAGCTCTTGCTTAAGACTAACTATATGAAGTCTTGGAACATATGAAGTTTTTTCCATCAACACATGTGCCGAAAAATCACTATTTTTTTACATCCCTATATTCTGAAACCTGACAGCAGCATCACGAAACTACGAGTGGTGTTCGATGCTTTAAGCAACACATTAAGTGCACAATCCTGGAACATGCTACATACAGGACCCACTGTTCAGAGCGAGCTATAGTCCATACTACAACGCTTCAGAATACACAAACATGTGTTCACGCGAACAAAGAAAATATGTACCGTCAAGTATGGATCAAACCAGATAATCAGTTCCATCCGTCCCTAGATCAAAAGTACTATAGACTTAAAATGCACGTATGAAACAAAAACTGGCAGAAGCAATTCAAATCCAGAGTGAATTGAATAAATTCTACTACCTCACGGTTTCAAATTGTGGAAGTCGTGCTCAAATATTGAGGAACTACTGCAAGAAATACATAAACAGGATATCTTTACCGACGTGAACTGGATGAGACCTTGGACCAATGCAGTGCTAAAACCCTCGGCCTCATATGGATGCTCATTAAAGATAAACTTTGCGGATGAACGCAGAAAAGCGAAGCTGTGGTCATCACAAAGAAAACATCAGTGAGACTGCTGTGTTCCAAGTCCAAAATGTCACCCACAGCGAAGCAATCCTTGCGCAGACTGGAGTTATCCGCAGCAGTGCTAGGCGCAGAACTCACGCAGAGAGTCAGAAAAGATTTACGATTGCCAATGCAACGGCTTCCACTTACCACACGTTTGTGGTAAATCGGGTATCCAAGCCCACGAGCAAAAGTTTAATGTTTTATGGGGCCCTGTTCTTACATGGATCAAGGGAGAACTGGACAAAGATGCCAGCCATTATTTCGACAAATTTAGAGCAAAAAACAAAATTCGTCTGCATGGTGGCCACTAAAGACGTATTCGGAGGAGAAATTTACAACTTTAGGCACAGTAACTCATTTTAAAAATTGCAACGGATTGTTGCGTACATGCTGGGGTTCTATTATAAGGCTAATAGAGCCCCATTGAAGGCACTTTGTCTGGCGCTACGCACCATTATCTTGCTCACGGTTCAGCAAATCGAATTTGACGCTGAGTGCAAATAGTACAAACGTTACAAAACAGTGGACAAAAAGAGTTCCCTTGTATCGTTGGCTCCCATCCTTGATTCTGATGGTTTAATTCAAGTCGGAGGCAGGCTATTACGATCAAACCTGTCCGATGACGCAAAATATAAAATAATAATCAGGAATTGACAAACGTAGCAGTAAGCAGTTCCATTCTGGATCATATTAAAAATCTGTTTGCAGAGCTTGAGGCAAGAAATAATTAAATACATCACTCTCGGCAACGTAGATCTCCGATTAATGTAGTTTAGTCCATAGCCAATTCATAATTCGGTGTACTTAATTTCACGTTCGAAAAGAAATGGCCAAAAATACCTCAAATGTTAATGGTAATGGGGACTTCCTCCTACATCTGCTTCAGAACCAAACATCCATTGTTGACTGCACCATCAATTTGGTACGAAAAAGAGTTTGGCTACCAAAACCGCTTAAGATCTCTGGAACAACAGATGACTTTCATAAATAAGCAACGAGGACAGTACAAAGACACTAAGACAGTACTAAAGATGCGACGATTGGTACCTCAGCCGACCCTATTATTTTGTTCAGAAATTATTCAAGATATTCGATTTTTACACTTCTTTCCAAAGGAAGGCAATAGTTCCTCTGTTTTTACTATTTGTTTCTTGACAATACTAAAAAAAAATTAGATATGTTTATTCTAAAATGAGCAAAATTTGTTCTAAAACTTTTTAAAATAGCATAAGAAAATTAAAAAAACTTATGATTAAAAAATTCATAACTTTATAATCAAGGAAAATATCAAAACGTACACCATTGAAAATGTTTTTTAAAAAATCTATTTCACTTTCTCTAAGACCAAAAGTCTTAATATTAGATCAATTGATATTTATTTTATTTGTCCCCTGATTTTATTTAATACCCGCTCAGCTTTTATTCTATTTAAATAAATTAAATCCAAATAACAAAAGGGCCTAGGTAAAAAGATTAAATTGGCTCAACTAGGACTAGAGCTCTGGATCCCCGTACCAGAATCCCCGTCTAACCTCGACCTTCGTTATTATTATTTAAATTATGATGTAATTCTGCTTAGTGGATCAGTGTCTCGTATTACAATGAGAAGAAATTCACAACATTACGAGCAAAAAGGTTTATAAGCATATGAGCATATAAGTCATACGGGTAATGTCGAACGCGACATTCGAACGCAATTCAACTGAAAAAAACGTGTGATTTGACTGATTCTATTTGCAATTTTTTTTAAATGGCTCTCTTGTCCCCTCTGCCTCTCTCGACAGGCAGGTGCAAATATAGCTTTTGAACGACATTTTGTTTTTAAAATATTCAAACAAAACAAGCGATGGTGCATGTGACACAGAAAGAAGTTACTTTTTCAAAAACCATTTCAATCGCCAATCGGCCTGGATCGGTCGACTATATCCAATAGCTGCCATATAACTGAACGATCGGAACTGCCATGACCCCGTTGTTTTTTTAGGATTGAAGGACTCCTCATGCCCAATACTATAAGGATCGGCCGACTACATCCTAAGCTGCCATGTAAACGAACGTTCGGAAATACCTTAACTTTGTGGTTTTTTATGTTAGAAGAATGGGACTTTCCATGGGTTTTACTCTAGCCAAATCAATCCAAATTTCACAAGGATGTACTAACATGTACTAAAACAGTTATAAGTGTAAGCACGATATTAAAGAACATATAAAGAGAACTATCAAGATATCGAGGATATACATCTAATTACATCTAACAATCGGTTGCTAGCCCAGTTTGCCAAATCACTGGAATGTAAACTGCAGCGTCTTCTCCAGGGAATCGACACAATAAATTTAAAACCAACTGACATATTAGTTCGCATGAGACGCATGAGGCTAGTAAGGTGGGGAACATTGCAAGTGTGGACTCTATTTCCTAGGCAACTTATGGAGGTAATTGAGATACAATCTTAGATGTTATTCTGAACTCAATAAAACAGCTCCAAAGGGAAGTTAAAAGCAATATGATAGGCATCTCGATATCACGCTCGCGTATAGAGTCTTCTTCGAAAAATTAACATGGCCAAGACGACTACTGCTGGTATCATCAATAGTTCGGGCATGCAGCCCGCCGGGATGCAAATTCACACCTTCGTCAATCTAGTGCAGCTGCCGCCTGCGCTGGTACTCAGCAGATGCATGTCCACCAGCTAAATGTCAAACTTCACACTCTAGATCACTTCTAAAACACCAGATCTTGCCAGTCGCCACCACTGACGTCCTTCAGCCCTACAAAATATTGTATGCGCAAGGAAGTTCAACTGATACTCCTGCCATTTTTCGAATAACTATACCTCTGGTGTCGTTAGAGATATTGGATGTGTTCAGCATCGGATCCATTCCAATATGGCAATTAAAAGGCTGGACCTGGTACAATCTTCAGACAATGATAATAGATGTCAGAAAATGCACATCTATAAAAATTGAGAACATATTTTTTTCAATTACTTATAAGCTTAACTACTTTCAGCTCTATGACCACTGAAGTACAACTTCATTCAGTCGATTCGGAAATATCACCGACCCCATAGAGCCTATAGAGAAAACATCACAATCCGTCTTAAGGGCTTCCAGTCACCAAGTATGGACGACACCGAATTTGAAAACCTACAGCATCGATAAGCCGATATAAAAAGAAAAAACTCACCGTTCCAACAGGACCACCACACATCCATGACCGCCGTATCAGTCATCATACTGATACTGATAAGTATCCTCACATGCGATACAGACGGTTTCATTGGACTCCAAAAACAAAAATGAAATAATACATTAAAGTTTAAGTGGACTAAAGATCAAACAAATAAAACATCCAGAAAAAACAGTAAAAAAACCATAAAAAACCGTTTAAATAAAAAAGAATTCAAATTACAAAAAAATAAAAGCTATCTGGAACAAAATGTAATTATTTGTATCGGTGATCTAAACTTAACTATGGCAACTGGAGGTTCATCTAATTTTTCTACAGGTGGCTTAGCTACAGCCATTAATTTAACTGTGTAATTAATTAGCAAATTATTTAGTGTTCAATTTGATTGTATAGAATTAAAGATAGCTTGAGAAGCAAATGTAGTAGAAGACTATAAACTTCAAGAGGGTGACTGAAATGTTAAATGTGAAACCACTCTAGAAGTAATCAAAAAAAATATTTATAAAATATATACTATATTGTGTATATACTATACTTAAAAATATATTTTCTATTGGTGTATTTCTTTATAAAAAAACAATACATATTTCATCACGTTTATTGTGTTTATTGTCCTTTTGATGAGATGTTCCTTCCTTCCGCTTCGAGCTTTTTCTCTGTAAATTGCTGATGTTGCTGAGGGTTTTATCTAAGTGTTCCTTCCGCTCAAATAATTCTTGTCGGTATCCACCAAACTTTCCACAATAAATGATAAATACATATTTATACCCTTGCAGAGGATATTAAAATTTGGGTCAAAAGAAGGGGCTCCACCCCTTTAAAGTATATATAATTAAACGTTTCGAGTTAGAATAATAAAAAAAAAAATTTTTTTGTTTTCAATCTTATTCTAAGTACGTTTTAAGTACGATTATAAGTATTTTTTATTTTGAATATACTCCATATTGTTAAGGTTAAAGTAAGTCTCAAATTGAACTTGTTAGCTGATTCGGGAGTAGGCTTGATATAGGTTCCACAAAATAGGTTAAAATTTGTTGTTGATCTTGGACGTGGGAACGTGGCTGAATATTGGGTTGGTTTTCAATTGTTTAGTCTAGTAGTCTGGACTATTATGGTTCTTAAATTGTTAAGCTTGCTTGTTTCTAAGGGTGTCTCGGGTGTGAGTAAGATCGAATGATCCTCAATTCATTATGGGAAACTGCTCTTCTTTCTCTTTATCTTAAAGCGAACGGACATATTTTTTTTGTGCGAACTGCGTTTTTTAACTTTGTTTACTAACACTAAACAATCCGGTGTTTATTTTTATTTATTTATATTTTTAAAATTAAACTTTTAAATATTAACCATCCGTATCGCTTCGCGTGTGCAGTGGTATGTTTAGAGGTAAAATAATAATTTTATTAATTTTCATCCAAACATAGCTTTGCTCTGCTTCTTCTTCTTTTACGGTGTTGCTTCTATTATTGCTCAGTAGAGATTCTTATCTCTTTTCTTTGCTGTTCACTAACCCACACTAATCGCTCTCTTTGATCTCCCCTCTTTCGTTTCCCTGGCACAGTGGTTCAAGGTACGTCAATAATAAAAAGAAAAATATTAATAAATAATTTATCATGGAATTTAAACATGTCTGTGCTTTGAGGTTTTTTTTAATAAGACAATCTCCTCATCCCAGCCTACCATCCACTGCTGGCTCTGTGAAAACGTTTTGCACGCTAAGTGTGCCGGGTTCACGGCCTCAGTATCGGATGCCATTTCACGTAGGTCTGGCCTCCACTTCTGCTGTGATAGCTGTCGTGCTGTTCAGGACGAAATGAGATCGTTCATGAGACAGACTAAAAGTGGATTTAAAGAGTTGATTAGCGGTTTTCGTAAAATCAATGACCATCTCTGTGCGCTCGATACACAGTTTAGTAGTCTTCAACTATGAAATGAGTCACCAAAGCGTAAGAAATCCGCTATTAGTGATGTGCTTGTGGCGAATAAACCCCAGCATACTCAGCCGACAATTATTCAGCCGCTTATATCTCTAGCCACCCCAAGGGCTGGAACTGTGAAAAATTCGTCTTCCGAATTTCTAAGTATTGATGAGCAATTATCCGATTTGTCCTCTGTGGCATAACTCCAAGTGATACCACCAGACTCAATAACTCAAACCCCCTTAAGAGTCACAGAACAGGGTATTCAACCGTCCGGATCCCCGGTACGAACTGATGCTGCAGTATTAGTTACTGCGGCTCCAAAACCCTTGCAGTTGATCCCGCCATCGAAACACATATTTGTTTCTCAGCTTGCCCGTGCAGATGTTCAAGACGATCTGTTCCGCCAGTTTTTGGCCAGAGAACATTTTCGTCCAAGAACATCAGCAAAGAACGGTGAAGAAAAAAATTACCAAGCCTGTGGGAGTGTTAGACATGTTCCACATGTTAGAGCCACTGACCAACCTTCCACTCTTTTTCTTCACCCTCGAAAAACTAATTTCTTCACTAACTTTTACCTATCAGAATACTAGAGGGCTACGTAGTAAACTGCCCAAACTTTATTATGATAGTTCTTCCTTTGCATCTCACATTATAGTCTTTACAGAAACTTGGTTAAAGCCGGAGATCTTAAGCTCCGAAGTTTTTCCAAGTAGGGGAGAAGAAAGGGGAGGAGGAGTCCTAATTTCTGTAGACTCCTAATTCGCTTCTGAAGAGGTAAAATCACAAGAGTTTGGTGACATAGAATTTCTTTGCGTTAAAATCATTCTGTCCGGTCAATCTTTATACGTTACCTGTTCTTACATACCACCTTCGTCGGAACCGCCCACATACTAGCAACATACGCCCACATACTGGTCTCGTTTCGGATCGTTTGTCTAACGGGGACCAGCTGGTAGTTCTGGGGGACTTCAATATACCAGATCTTATGTGGTCCAATGTAGAGAATTCAACTTCCTTAATGCTTAACTCGCAGCACGACTTCCCTGCGGGTATGTTCGACATGTCACTCGGGCAAATTAACCACGTTAGAATTTCCCTAGGTCGGCTGCTAGACTTGTGTTTCATATATTATCCTGATGAAATTGCTCTTTCTAAAACATCGCCCCTTGCTAACCCTTAGGATCCGTATCATCCCACTCTTGAAGTTTTAATCGAAAACAATAGCTTAATTGACCTTAAGTCTAAACTTAAATCTCAAAAAGTACGTTTCTTCCGTAAGGCTGACATTACGAAACTAAACAAGTTAATTCTGGAATTTGATTGGTCCGATTTACTGGCATGTGAAGATATTAATATTGCCTTAAATAAATTTTATCACACTTTGAACCCGAAGCAGTTTTATAACTTTGTAAACACTAAGCGCAAATCTGTATCTTTTCCGCCTCTGCTTACGTTTGAGAACTCTTATGCGAATACTGATCTGGCAATGGCCGATCTCTTTGCAAAGTTTTTTCAAACAACGTATTTACATAGAACCATTCCAGCTCAGCCTTACACTTATAATATCCAATACGCCAACCTTATTTTTTGACCGTCTTTTGATCAAAGTGGTGTGTTATCGGGCAATTGATTGCTCCGATTGGGATTTCGTAAGTTGTCGTTAAAATGACGTTGATGAGGTGCGCTAAAACGATAAGCGAACTGTGTCCTTATCTGGTTACTTTCCATTTCTTGCGCTCTAGCTAACGCATTCGGCAAGTCGTGAGGATTAGGGGAAAATAGTTTTCCTATCTTTCTCTTTATCCTAAAGCGAACGGACGGTTTTTTTTTAGCGAACTGCGATTTTTAAATTTGTTTATTAACACCAAACAATCCAGTGTTTATTTGTATTTATTTATATTTGTAAAATTAAACTTTTACATATCAATCATCCGTATCGCTTCGCGTGTACAGTGGTATATTTTGAGGTAAAATAATAATTTTATTAATTTTCATCCAAACATGGCTCTGCTCTGCTTCTTCATCTTTTACGGTGTTGCTTCTATTATTGCTCAGTAGAGATTCTTATCTCTTTTCTTTGTTCACTAACCCACACTAATCGCTCTCTTTGATCTCCCCTCTTTCGTTTCCCTGGCACAGTGGTTCAACGTACGTCAATAATAAAAACATAAATATTAATAAATAATTAATCATTTAATTTAAACTTGTCTGTGCTTTGAGGTCTTTTTTACTAAGACAATCTCCTCATCCCAGGCCATCATCCACGGCTGGCTGTGTGAAAACGTTTTGCACGCTAAGTGTGCCGGGTTCACGGCCTCAGTATCGGATGCCATTTCACGTAGGTCTGGCCTCCACTTCTGTTGTGATAGCTGTCGTGCTGTTCAGGACGAAATGAGATCGTTCATGAGACAGACTAAAAGTGGATTTAAAGAGTAGATTAGCGGTTTTCGTAAAATCAATGACCAACTCTGTGCGCTAGATACACAGTTTAGTAGTCTTCAACTATTAAATGAGTCACCAAAGCGTAAGAAATCCGCTATTAGTGATGTGCTTGTGGCGAATAAACTCCAGCATACTCAGCCGACAATTATTCAGCCGCTTATATCTCTGGCCACCCCAAGGGCTGGAACTAGGTATAATTCGGCTTCCGAATTTCTCAGTATTAATGAGCAGTTATCCGATTTGTCCTCTGTGGTATCACTTGGAGTGATACCAGATCCAATAATTCAAACCCCTCTAAGAGTCACACAACAGGGTATTCAACCGTCCGGACCCCCGGTACGAACTGATGGTGCAGTACTAGTTACGGCGGCACCAAAACCCTTGCAGGTGATCCCGCCATCGAAACACATATTTGTTTCTTGGCTTGCCCTGATACTTCTCGACTTATATTAAAGCCAAAGCAAAAGCCGAAATAAAGCTGGCAGATATTACTACCATGACGATCTGTTCAAGAGGATCTGTTCCGCCAGCTTTTGGACAGAAAAATTTTTCGTCCAAGAACATCAGTCAAGTACAGAGAAGATAAAAATTACCAAGCCAGTGGGATTAAAACTCCCAAATATTAGAGGCATGGTCCAACCTTCCACCTCATCTTCCTTAACTTCAAAAAACTAATATCACTAAACTTTTATAATAATAATTATATTATAATAATAACTATTATAATAATAATTCACTTAAACTTTCCTTTCTTTCCTAGACATTTTTTTCCGTTCAGAATACTAGAGGGCTACGTAGTAAACTTCCCAAACTGTATTCCCCAAAAAAAGATATAGTTCTTTCTTTGCATCTCACATTACAGTCTTAACAGAAACTTGATTAAAACTGGCTCCGATCTTAAGCTCCGAAGTTTTTCCAAGTAAGTACACCACTTTTAGACTGCGAAGGGGAGGAGGAGTGCTAATTTCTGCTGACTCCAAATTCGCTTCTGAAGAGGATATATCACAAGAGTTTGGTGGCATAGTATTTCTTTGTATTAAAATCATCTTGTTCGAGCATACTTTATACGTTACCTGTTGTTACATATTACCTTCGTCCGTACTCCACAAATAATGGAAACATTTGTCCGCTTATCGATTCGTTTCGGATCGTCTGTCTTATGGTGACCAGCTGGTTGCTATGGGTGACTTCAATATCCCACAACCCATAAAGGTCGTTTCTTCCGTAAAGATGACAATACGAAACGAAATAAGTTATTTTGAAATTTGATTTACTGGCATGTAAAGATATAAATACTGCCTTAAACAAATTTTATTACACTTTGGATTTATTTTTCGATGCTTGTGTGCCATGGAAATTTCCGTCGGTTTCAAATAATCCGCCTTGGTATACAGACCTACTTGGTTTATAGGAATCTATTAAATTAAAAGAACGTAATGATAGAATTTTAAACAAACATAAATTATCTGGCTGTACAGTTAGTAATTCAAGATTCTTAGTAGCTCGGTCTAAATTCACCGTGCTTGTGTATTCGCTGCTGCCGGATTCAATTTACTCAGGACCCGAAGCAGTTCTATAACTTTGTAAACACTAAACGCCAATCTGTATCTTTTCCTCCTCTGCTTGATAACTCTTATGCGAACACTGATCTGGCAATCGCCGATCTCTTTTCTTTTTTCTTCGATCTTTTTACGTATTCTTATAGCACCATTCCAGCTCAGCCGTACACTTATACAATCAGCCAACCTTATATTTTGCATATCTTTTGATCAAAGTGGTGTGTTATCGGATCTTCTTAAGGTCAATCCCGTTTATTCGCCAGGCCGCCAGGCCCCAGACTGTATTCTGAAGATCTGCGAGGCACAAAGACCCATACATTACTAAAACTTTATACACATCATTGGTCCGTCCGATTCTTAAGTGTGGATCGTGTGTCTGGAGTCTTCAATACGGAGTACACCTAGATCACATAGAATCTGTACAAAAAAACTTTCTTAGTTTTGCACTTAGGAGACTTAATTGGGATGCAAGTCTTACCCATTCCTCCTATCATAATAGACTTTTATTAAGCGATATACCATCATTAACAAACCGTAGAAAATGTCCTTTTCAACAAACAATGGCGACTACCACGTTTTGCGGTTACCTTTGGACTAAAAATTTTACAGAGGGTGATGACCATAGCATTCTCGGGAATTAAGGCATTGATTAATAGGAATTGCTCCTATCATGAAATGCTTAAAAAACGATTTATCCCTTTCCCGACGACTTATTACGACGTCATTCAAAATAACCCAGTCCCATATGAGATTATGTAAAAATAATGTAAAATTCGAATAGAATTTTATATAGAAATATAAATTTTTTAAGAAATAGAGTAAAACTCTATTTCAGTGGCATATGCATCAAGAGCATTGGGTAAAAGGGTAAACGCAAAAAAAATGACAACAGAATATGAACTGGCAGCAATTCATTATGCAATTACATACTTCACACCATATATTTACGGTAGACACTTCACTGTCAAAACAGATCACAAACCTTTTACGTACCTGTTTTCAATGGTAAATGCTAATTCCAAACTTGCTATGGAATTAATTGCTTACTTTACTTTTCTGCATGACACTCGAAATAGTGGAATATAATTTAATGATTGACATCTAAGCTATTAACTTAATTGAAGATGATGAATTTGATGTGGGAGTATGGATTTAACATTGTGCCCGCAATGTCTTTAAAAGATAGATTGCTCTTTTTAAAAACCGTCAAGTATCTGAATGAATTTGTGGTAAAGTTATAAACAAGCGTCGAAGATAGCATTTGATACCAATTTGTTGCGTTGATTTGTTTGCTAAAGGCGGGGAAGTCATGGTGCTCGTTGTGGTAGCCGACGTTGAGGGTGATTCAGTTGAGCGGGCCGCAGCAGTTCGCTCCGAAATGAAGTTTCGCTCCCTAAAGTAGACAACCAGTGCTTTGAAAGTCAACTGCACCACCGTGTTGATGATTTCGAGGTGAGTCGGGGCTTGCGGTTGATCGCCAGAAGAAAGGCAGCAGGCACACCCATAGAAACTTTCCGAAGGTGGTGTCGAACAGGCGCAGCTCATGGAGAGTGGGTATGTCCGTATCGATGGCCTCGTCGCCCTGATAACGGAGGTGTTCGGGGTGGTACTTCTTTAAGGATATACTCATGGGCAGGCCGATCGGCAGGTTGCAGATAAAGCCCAAGATACGGTTGTGCATCGGCCGGCTATGTCAGAATGCCAGGCTGTGAGATATCTCGTGCACCGCCGAATGATTCCCCCCGGTAGGCGGCAACGAGTAACCACCAGGGGAGCTCTTTGACGACGAACAGCCACAGGATCTGGGTGAGGACCATACGTTTCTTGATATGCGCCTAATTTTCTTGGATGACCTTCCGCCGCAAGGCGTGCGGGTCTTCCGTGTAGACCCATACAAAGATGTCGGATTCGGGATGCGGTTATAATAGATGCGGGATTGGTCAAGTTGCGTAGAATTGATACGGGCCGGTGTCAATTTGTGGAAACCTAGAAAAAATGTAAATACATGGTTGCTCGCAAAGATATTTTTCTGCAAAGAAAAAAAGAATCGTTTCGAAGTGAACAATTCTTTATGGGACGAAAACAATGCGGGGGAGCAAAACACGTATATGACTTTGCTCTTCCCTTATGACACTGAAATCCGACAACAAAGAGGAACGTGTGCTGTAAACAATAAGATAATGGAATTGATGATTTCGGTTGATCAACAGTTGGAGGTTGAAGGTTTGTTGATTCAAAGTGCGTTAAGGTTGTCGCAGAAAAGCCATTTCTTCCTTTACATTCCTTCCATGTATGTTTGGTTTTAGAACAGTAGACACACATCTTTTGTTTTTGAACCAAATTTAACCTTTTGAATACCGACAGATATTGATATTTTAAATAAAATTTTGTTTGAAGTTGGATTAGTATAAGTAAAATTGGGCGGAGCGGAAGCGTCAGCAAAGTTTATATTCGCTTAAATAGGGTTAAGTTTGAATAAGAGAAAATATAAAAATATATTATAAATCGAATTTACCGTACCGAAGTTTTATAAAAATAGATAAGTTTTTATTTAAATTGTTCCAGCACTTAATCTATACAGATGTGGTTTAATGCTAATTTTCATCTCTCGAAACTTCACCGAAAAAACAAAGTATGCTTGCTCTCTCTCAGAGATAAAACCCATAGATTTGAAATATTTAGGATTTCGGTTGAGCTTTAATAGATGAGTTTTATTTTATTGGGTCTATCAAAAATAACTCTCAGTGACCGAATCACTTAAGTGCTTATATGAAGAGTTTTCAAAAGACCGAAAAAATAAAAACATATAGAAACTGGATGATGTCCACGCTGGGGTTATAATTCGGATAGACCCGACGTTACATTTATTTGGGTTGATAAAAAATGACAGTCATTGAAAATGAAAGGCTTTTGATGGTGGCTGCCAAGCTATTTAAAG
The DNA here is from genome assembly GCA_035045925.1 of Drosophila atripex. Taxonomy (NCBI): domain Eukaryota; kingdom Metazoa; phylum Arthropoda; class Insecta; order Diptera; family Drosophilidae; genus Drosophila; species Drosophila atripex. The sequence continues at coordinate 253,932 of JAWNOP010000014.1, forward strand.
CAATTTAGTAAAAATATTCCGAATGGTTACTTTGGAACTTCATAATTATTTATCTTAGTAGTTTGATGATTTGAATGAGTCGCAGAGCTAGCAAGATTGGTGCAAAGAAAGAGACACTACCATTTGCAACCGTGTTACAAAGTAAGCCAGACTTTTTGAGTCTAAGGCCCCTATTTTGTCGACTGGTGATTAACAGTCGCATTAAAACCGGGGCTGTTCAATTTTATATTCAATTCCATAACAGCCGATTTCTATTGAAATCGATGGACACGGAATCGAACATCGCCAAAGCATCGAATTATCCCATTTCGACCGAACATTGACTCAACCAAAAATGGTTCAGAATGTAACATTCAAAGGACATTATTGTAGAGGTCAAAAAGGACAAAATCTTCCATTCCAATATGATGGCGAAATTAAACGAAGTGCTGAATAGAAGGCAACGGACGTCGCGAAACACAAGAAATCGCACAGAAGCCAAATACTTTTTTTTATGATTCCAAGGGAATTTTCTACAAAGAATTTTCATCCACCCAGCCAAAATGTTAATGGGGTATTCTACCTTGTAGTTTTTAAAGGGTTTCGTGCGTCGCACAAAAATAAATGTATAAAATCGGAGATTTGAACTTTGGATGAGTCTTTCAAAGATATGGGAATTGCTAGATGTCATTTTTTATTTAGAGGACAAGCAGCCAAAGACGAAGCTGGTTCTAACAGAGGACCTTTGAAATCACCCAAAAAATTGGAAAAATGAATCGAAGTTTGTTAATTCGGCCGCTACTAAAAAGCGGGAAGCGTTACATTTTGGTGACTCCGACGTGTTTGCGTCCCCCCGGTTGATTATTGTTATCAGTATTAAAATTGCCATGAAAACGCCGTTTTTGTGGTCACAAAGTTGGACTTTAATTGCATAATGGATTCTATAGCTGAAGCTACTGGATCTGCGCCCTGTTTAAGACGACCATCGACAGTCGCACTTGACAAAGATGGAGAAGCTAGCTAAGGCTTAGCCACTTCATGTAAGGTGATTCCTGCTGACTCTACAATCATTTTCGATGATCGACCAGATCCTGGGAATTATACGTCAATTCTGGGAACTGGAAGCCTGCACTACCCCGATCGTCCAGGCTACTAAGGGAGAGCTCGATTGCTTTGCCTACTCCTCCGTCTTGAATCAGGTGCTTATTATAGAAGAACTCTTCTCACACATGCCTTGCGTCAGTTATCCATATTAAGGGACCCAATATGCGTCGTTTATCAAGGAATACCTCGATGTTTCACATTTCCCTGGCGCCGCAGGTAGGTGCCAGTGTTTTTTTCCCCATCACTGCGCCATGAAGGAAGACAGCTCCACAACTAAGCTGAGAGTTATGTTTGGCTGCTAAATTCTCTGGTTATTCCCTGATGTCAGTCCCTGTGATTCAACCTAAGCTTTTCCATACTTAGCTTCGGTTTCGGTCTCACCCAGTTGCTTTGACGGGAGACATTTACAACTTGTACCGCTGCGTAAGAGTCTCTCCAGATGATAGTTTGCTGTAATGCATCCTCTTGAAAGATTCTATCCATGATTACGTTAAGGTTTCTAGGCTCGTCTTTTCTATCCGTCCGCTCAATGCACAAGCTGGCTAAGAATGAAGGTGTCGGATCTATCATTGGCTCTCGTGTTGTCTACCAGGATTTTATGTGGACGACCTTATATCTGGTGCCCCAACGAAAACCGAAGCGTTTGTGATAGTGGCCCAGACGCTGATCCGGCTGAACATGGGTCAGTTTTAATTAAGGAATTGGTGCCCCAATACCCCAGAGTCATACTTAAAATTCGACAATGGCAGTTCGTTAACAAGACTCCTGGACTAGCATGGGATCCTTCTGCTGACCTTCTGCTGTTTTCTTTTGAAGCCCTTCAGCTCACTGCGTATATGTCTTGTCAGGGTCTGATTGTCGGCTGTTAAGAGTGCTCAAAGAGTGGAGTGGCACCCATAAAGACTCAGACAATACCGAAGCGGGAATTATCTGGAGCTGAGTTACTAGCAAGACTGATGGCTGAAGTTGCTGACCTTGGAACATATAACGGAGATTATTATTGTTGGTGTGATTCCTCGGTTGCCCTATCCTGGATTTAAGACGAACCTGTTTGATTTAACGAGTTTGTTTCTAATCAAGTCTCTTCCATACAGGAGTTTACCAAGGCAATGACATGGCGTTATGTTCCTATTGCCTTCAACCCAGCCAAGGACCCATGGCCCCTTATTTATTTGTGCCTCCAAGGATGATTGGCTCATTGCTATTGTGGACGAATGGGCAACCATCGAACTTCGCGCCAGGACCTTTTGGCTACGGCTCCACCAACTCGATTTACGCCCGTCGTGTTGACGCCCTCCTGCCGTCTTTGAGGGGAGGAAGATCATTTCAAGGGTTGTAAACAAATGCATACGTTGTTTTTTCACTAAGCCTTGCACTAAGATATCAATTAGGAGTTAGTCAAGGAGCTTTCCAAAGCTTTGTTTCTAAGCGCGCTCCAACGGATTATTTATACGCGACGTAAGCCCAGACACATGTTTCATCTGTTAGATATTATAGATGTTATATATATAAATAGATATTATATCTATAGCTACCAATTTTGTTGGTGCGAAGAATGGGCTGACTAAGTTGAAGCAAAGATTCTTCAGCCAGGATCATCAGACTTCTCTGCGCGAGTTTGGCCTTTTGGAAACTATCGAGCGTTACTTTATTCATGTACGCTATCCCCATTTTGGCGGTCTGTTGGAAGCAGCAGTAAAAACGTCGATACTTGGTTTCGAGAAATTAAGAACTTTATTATGCCACATAGCCTCAATAATTACTAAATATTGGAGCTGATTCCTGTGCGTGACGGAGTGAACCGTGTAGTCAAACAAAAGACAGCGGTTGGAACGACTAACCGTGCGGTGTCAAGGTTGTGTCTGTTGCCCCTCAAGGATTCTGTAGAAGGACCAGCCTTCAACGTGTGGAGGATGTTATGCCAAGCAACCAAAGGCGAAGCTGTTTTAAATAATTTATCCTCCTTATTTTATAGACCTTAATTTATAAAGAAAAGTTTATGAAACGGAGGAGCAGCGGCGGCTTTATCAGAAGTTCTACTTTGTTTGATTATCCTACTTTTCCACTTGCATTGGTGTGCATACCCTCGCCTCGCCTTTTTCCATCATAATGATAGACAGCTGCATTGTCTGAGCTTCTATTGCTAAGCTTTGTTTTAGTTGTCAATTCTGCATTGATTGGAGCGGCATATATTAGGGTTAAATTGAATCCATAAAATAAAACATTCAAAATTTGAATCTAAACTAAAATTCGTCCGCTAACAAAAAGCTGGTGGCGTTGCAGTGGGAATTCTCTCCAAAAATGTTTTTGGATCGGGCAAAGGATGTATTAAGCAAAAAAAAGACTATTTTGACTAAAATAAATTGATTTTTTATACTTATACTTTTTGGTAAAGAAAATTAGCTCTGTCTTAGACGGATTAACCCCAAGCCTTACCCTTATGTTCCCAAGATGAGAGCATTCCCAAATTCTCTATCATTATGTCGCACAGCGTTTGTGGGAATATCCCTACAAAGGCGATAGCAACATCATCCGCGTACGCAATAGCTCTGCAGCCACCGCCATCTTATGACCTCAATAGTTTGTGTACCCCCACGATCCAGAGTTGGGGGAGACCTCCTTGCGATGTGCCCCACTTGACATATCTTCGAATAGACGATCCTCCAAGAGTCACCTCGACACGTCTGTTGACCAGGATCTGTGTGATTGTCTAATCCAAGGCCTGTCAATGCTTCGGTGATTGAGCATGGTAGGATGTTGTTAAAGACACCTTCAATGTGTAAAAATGCACTTACTGCAACTTCCTTCTCCACTCGCCAGTCCTTGTAGACGTCTTCTAATCCGTATACCCCCATCTTGTACACCTCTGCGCACAGCGCATCATCGCACGCTATAAACTTTACATTTCCTTGGAACCACTCCACGTTTTTGCAGAAAGGATGGTGCTCTGGTTCCTTGGCCAAAAGTTTAAAGCATTTTGCTGCTAATGCGTCCTCCACCCATGTCCACTTGTTCCTTGAGTCTATGCCGTCGGGGTTACCCCTGTGGATAACCTCGAGCAGGATGCACCACCTATTTCGCCACCTCTGCGAAGAACCGTTTTCGGCTGATTTGACCCTTCTCGTGGCTATGAAAAATCTTCCCTTGCAGAATTTTCAGCAGTTCTTTTCTGCTGAATCTGCAGCCGCAGATTTGCTATCCTGGCCCTGTAGGAGGCATCAATGCATTGGGCCGGGAGATGCCATGGTGGCGGTAATTTGTGGCTTACAGCTGACCATCCCTAGTTTGGGGTGGGTTCCACCCGGACCAGCGGAGATCCGCCAGACTGAGCAAAGTTTATATATCGGGCCCCCAGCCAGGCTTTGCACGGATGTAGTGACACCTTAGTCCGGCCCGGTGTAAGATGGTGCTAATATACAAAGCAGTATTTGCTCCCTCGTGGAGTAGAGGATAGCAAGTATACGGCATAGCACCGAAATCTAAGCAAAATTAGATACAATTAAAATTATACATGCTAAAACGTGGCAAATGATTTCCGTAGTCCCATTGCACATCCGCACCTCGACAAGGTGGACCTGATGGTTGCGAAATGGTTAAATGAATTAAAAGGTTAATTGTGTTAAATGGTCCACTAGATCAGCGGCTCCAAAGAGTTTCAGTCTACTACGTGCGGGGCAGTGACATAGGAGGGAGAAGCAACTTGACTGCTCCTCCCCCTTCTAGTCCCTGCAACTCAAACCAAGAGGTACTGGGGATTAAAATGCCACTCTGATGGTTCTTACTTCAGCCTGATAAACACTGCAATGGTCGAGCGTCTGAAGGACTCATTTAGACACAGAAGCTGACAATAGAATCCGCTTTTCACCTGGACGTTAAGCTTTAATTCATTTGTGTAAATATGAAAGGAGCCCAATGGTCCCGGGGTCTGCCATTTCCATTCCTCTTTAGAAGGAATAATTAGTAGTTTACGGTGGCATGAAGTCGTGCAGGTCCAGGTTCGCTGTATTCAGCCTTCAGACTGGTAAACCATTCTCATCCGTTCCTATGCCTTTCGAGTCCTCGCTCTTAGACGTTCATCGCCTCCGTGGTCCTCTCCTCCCCTTTCCAATATCCTCTTCTCACAACAACGATTGGCTTACTCCGCTACCTCACATGAACTTTTAGTTAATTTTATATATTGTGTTTAATAGAAAAAAAATTATATGAAACTAACTTACGCCTTCAACCGAATCAATTAAATTATTGCCAAGACTTATGATCACCAATTTAGCTAATTTATCCATATTTTCAATAATTTCAATTCTGTTACTAAAGAACGACACAACTTCAAGATTAACCAGTGTATCCAAATTTTCAATTTTTTCAATGAAGTTGAAGCTTAGATTTAATTCCTTCAAGTTAGTTAACATCTCAATATTTTCAATTACTTCAATCTTATTACAATTAAGACAGAGCTTGGTGAGATTTGTTAATATCCATAAATGATCAATTCGTAAAATATCTGAAAAAAAGGAAACATTAGTATAATTGCATAAAATTTTTAATGGGATATGTTACTAATGGTACTAATGAACCTTGCAAAAATTTTGTTTCATGTGACTTATTTTGTTGGTAATAAATTGTAACGAACAGTTTTGGTTTATTTCGCTCTCCGCAAATGTCGCCGAACAGAGCTTGTTGGAACGTTTTACCGAATTAATAGATTTGACGTGATTTTCCAAGCCCAGAAATTACACAAATAACCTAACATAATTTATGTATCTTATATTCAAGGCCCTTGACTCTTTACACTATAATGCTTACATTGAAATGTATTCTGTTTATTCGATGGATCCTCGCTTTTTCCCCTGGCACAAGTCATCCCTTTATTACTCAGCCGCCGTTACGGGTTGGTTGTCAATATATACAGTCCTCAGGCCAAAAGCCTGGAAGAATAGATCAGTCTGGTGCCTGGCAGCTAGTTCGTTTTCCTTCTAGTATTACTTCATACTCCCGTTGGAGGGATCCCTCTCTTATCTCTTCCTTTTTCCTGGCCGTGGGCGGATGATCGCTCGTTCCTTAGACGCTCCCTCAGACTTTCACATATGTATTAGGGCTTTGGAAATGTGTGGGTAATCCCAATTAAGAATCCCTCATTTTATAGTGGAAGCAATGCTAAATTATGTGGCAACTGTACTGGGACCGAATCTCTTAGTTTCTCAGCAGGCAATAGTCTAGCACTCTTACATACATTCCCCAATTCGATTGACTTCAATTATTTGTAAACTGAATACGTCCATTTAAAACTTGTTAATGTTATATAAAAACCTAGTTTCAACTTATTTGAGACTCATATTTGAGACGATTTGGAAAAGGGATACGGGGACAGATTAGTTTCCTGGTCTTGAAGGTGCAACTAAATTTGAAAGTCTTAAAATTGAAAGATTTGAAAGTCACAACCACTATGTTTTTAGAGAAGCATCCAGAACTTTTTTCTAAAAGCTCCATACATGCCAAATGAGTTTGGAATGGATTAAGGCTGTATATATTATTTTAAAACTAAGCTTACACTTATCTTTCCGTACTATATTAGGCATTAAAAATCAAAAACCATGGTCTCCGCCCTGGGAAGCTCCAATAAAGGACACTTTTTGTACCGCCAAAAAAAAAAAAAATCCAACATAGATTGTACTGGTTTGTTTATTTTCAGTTTCATTTAGCAAAAATAAAAAATCTGCGAATTGGGAAGAATTTTCCGATGCTTTAAATTTATATTTGAGAATAGCAATTACATACATATAGTGTTTTTAAAATATTCTCCTCTTCTGTATAAGACTGTACTTATATAAAAAAAATTATTTAAATTAAAGCTATTTTGTTTGTTAAAAATATTTAAAATAAAAACAGCATTAAAAGTATCTAATAACATAAATGTTTAATCTAGGCAAACTTTTCCCAGTTACGAAATAAGTCCCGTTAATCGCACATCTTCCGCGATTTCTTTATCATCTGTAGCAGCCATGATTTACTTCCTTGCTACTTTTTGTCGTCGCTGGAATGTGATGTGGGAACAAATTTGAAAGTCATTATGGATCGGCCGGAATACCTCGGAAGAACGGAAAATGTGGATGATATCCTGCTCAGTTTGATCGTCAAAGCAAATATGTTCAAGCTCAACTTCAAGGAAATTAACAGTTATCGGTTTTGGACCTTCACCGAGCTAATCACTGATCACCTATCCATCGATCCACTGTTCTAATGCCGTTCCAGTTGCCATATTAGAAATAGCACACACCTGTCATGGGCCAGGGCCAGTCATGATTTAGAAAATGTATGAGCCAATAAAACCATATGTTTTGATTGGGCATTAGTGGTTTTCCCTAACATATCTAAGGACTTCTGAAAGGTTTTCTTGGATATGTAATAGATGAGACAAAACCTGTATAAGCCGCAGTTTTTGGAATGTCGCTATTGGGATCTGATAATGCCCAAATCGAAGGTCGAAAATAAGGTTGTTTTTATATATCTGCTCCGAATCCGAATGCTCTAAATCATGAATATAAGCGATGAGGTAACGGTCGGGTATGGTTATGGGATTGAGTTTGTGATAGTCCTCGAAGGTTCGCCAACCTCCATCCTTTTTGCTAACCATAGGGTTATTAAAGATTGGACTCCATGTTATTTCAATACAATGTACATCCAGTCGATTATTTTTCAGTAATTTCATTGTTGTAATAAGCTTTGAAGTTTCTGTATACATTTAATGATGGGCACAAAGTGATGTTTTGCGGAGAAACCATAAGCTGGTTTTGATGTGTTTTTTGTGACATCCATGAGATTTTGCTGTGGAAATCAGACAAAAAACAAAGCCCAAGACGATGAGGTATTAATGGTGGAAGATGCGGTCGATAATATGAAGGCGAATTCTGGCAGAACTATTGATTCTGACATAATTATTGGTTGGGCGGAATTTTTGGTGGAGCTGGTTTTGCTATCACTTTCCAGTGATGTGATGAGATTCCAGTAGAGGATGTATATTGGACCGCATTTGGAATGATCCCCGAGTTGACTTCAGTTCACCTTGTATCATTTATACCTTCTTAGAAAGCTATCGTAAGGGTTCGGGGAAGACAGTTTATGTTACATTCTACATTCATAGAAGAACTTGCGCCTGAAGCCCATTTTGGCCAATATTGGCCAGTTTGTCAGGTTTGTTCTCCTCCCAAATTGTAAGGATCGGACCGATGGTCTGAGGCATCTCAGCGAGAAAGTATTTCAGTAGCTCACTCAAATTTGTCACTCAATAACAGGGACATTTATCTACAAAATGTATTGTAATTCTGGTATCTATAGTATTTCTGGGATTGGAAAATCACGTCAAATCAATTAATTTGGTGTAACGTACGTACAAACTTTGTATCAGTTTTTGATGCATCTGATGCTACTACCTCTGGGTATTCGTCGATTGAGGTATTGATTTCTGACACGGCTTGTTTGGTCATTGGAATTTTTCAATAACTTTTTTCCAAATAAAAACAATTATTTAGTTTCACAACGTTATAATATAGTTTATTTTGAATTATGTGTGCATATGAAACGGATCGAGAAAAGCTCCAATTTATGATGCGTATGCACTGAGACAAAAAGCAAATATGAGGACGCCGTAGAACATAGGCTGACCGAAAGCTCGCTGGCTTAATGCTGAACATAAATCACGATGCAGCCGAGCGGCCGAGAAGATTCGGCTTGCGACCAACAATAGAGATTAAAATATAAACAAAAATACGACAAACCATACTTTTTATACTTAAATCTATATCGTGGCTGTTGCCTGACCCGACACGGCTATTCCGCCATATTGCTGTATATCCTTGGAAGGTTTCGTTCCTATCCAGAGGAAATTATAGAAAACATCTTTAGAATGTACCGATGTACAAGAGTTTTCCCATTACCTCTATTGTACCCATAGGAGGGATTCTATCTTATATGAGTTGCAAGCTTTCAAGCTTCTTTTAGGTGTACCGCGGAAACTGTGGGTGATGGAATCTATGTTAGTTCTGAGCTTTAGTTCAGTGCAGCCTAAAGATTATACGAGGCCAGTTCGATAAGTACTGAGCCTCACAGCCCGATGGCTCCACTATGGTAAGAAAAATGTATCATCGTTAGTACATTCTCGTTGACGGCTACTATCGAAATATCAGCCGAATCGAACTCGAACTTTATTTTTGCCTGCGGAGGTGGAATCGGTCGTGTCCCCGGATTTTAAAAAAATTGTGAAAGAGCAATATTGGTCTGTGATTCGACTGTTGCTTACGGAAATCACGCAGCGAAATCAAGTACGGTGACTCTTTTCCTTCGGTAGCGAGTATCAAAAATTTGGTTCGACGAGTTTCAAAAATCCACAATCTCGTGTTCGCAGTCCGCCGATTCACAGGCCGCCGATTTTTAGGCGCAATCCAAAGAAGTTTCTGCGTCGTTTCGAGACCGTCGACGAAACATGGATCCTCTGGTACACACCAGAGACCAAGGAACAGTCGAAACAGTGGAAACTTCACCCGGCGAACCCATCGCCCGGAACGGTGATGCTCACCGTTTTTTAAGATTCACATGGTGAATCACATGGATTCAATTCACATGGCCTGGAGAAGGACAAAATAGTATAAGGCCTGAACTATGCCGAATTATTGGGCCGATTCGCCGCCAAATCGCAGAAAATTCAGCCCCATTCGGCGGAGATAAAAGTGCTCATCTATCATGACAGCGCACCGGCTTACACTTCCGCCCTCGCCACTGCCAAATTGGTCAAATTTGGTTACGAACTGCTACCCCATCCACCATATTCTGAGATTTGGCCCCGTGTGACTTCATTTTGTTTCCCAACTTAAAAAAGTAAATTTTCGGCCTGTGTTATTTAACATTTTAATTATTCACATTTTCACATTAAACAGGCTGTTTTTACCTTATATGGCACAGCGCGACTTTTCGGTATAACTAATTTGCCAATAAAAGGAAAACCTTATGCAGACGCAGATTACTCAATAGGCTTTCACCGACACAATCGCACAGATACCAGCCAACGAGCAAAACACTCGCTCGTAATGTTTTTTGATAGGGCAAAGGGTGTGTTTAAGCAGAAAAAGACTATTTTGAATAAAATAAATTGATTTAATAGTCTTTTTTTGAATCCTGTTTGTTTTGAAATTAACTTAGTAGCAGAGCGAGAAAGACGAGCAAAGTAGCGTGGATCTATAAAAGCTGAAGTCCCAACGACCCCGAAGGGAAATAAAAATTGATGAGAATACCTAATAAAGAAACACATTGATTTCAGAAGCTCAGAAGTTTCTTCTTCTTACTGAGTTACTTCTGAGCTCGGGCACAGAATCTATCAATTTGGTGAAATTACTTCAAACTCTTTAAGCTTGCCGCGGGAATGGATGCGAGCGGAAATAATGAGTCATTCGTTTTGGACCTTCACCAAGGTACACCGCGCTGTCTATCTCGAAGATCACAGCTGCCAATGACCATCGATCTACTGTTCTAATGCCGCACCAATCACCACATCAGAAATATCACATACCAGGACCAGTCATACTTTAGAATATGTATGAGCCAATAAAACCCCCTTGTGATACTTTTTTACATACATCGTGAGGGGCTTTCCGATCTGGGTCTTACTGGGTTTTTCCTAACTCGTGTAGCAAATGCTGTATCTAATTGAAATAATTAATTATTTCCTAGAATTAAAAACAAATGGGACTGTAGTAAAAAAAAAAACAAAAATAAAACTAAAAAAAAAAAGGAAAAAGATTGAAGACATCGTTGATCATAGTTATGCAACACACCTCAAAAGAAGCATAGAAAGCAACAGGAGGAGACATCTCCGACCCTATAAAGTATATATATTCTTGATCACGATCATCTCCTCAGTCGATATAAGCTTGTCCGTCTGTCTGTTTCTACGCAAACTAGTCTCACAGTTTTAAAGCTGTCGTCTTCAAACTTTGCCCACACACCTTTTTTCCTTTGCAGGCAGTATATAAGTCGGCCCGGCCGGGATCGGTCGACTATATCCCATAGCTGCCATATAACTGATTGATCGGGAATGTCATAACTTCGTTGTTTTTGAATTAAGAAGAATGGGATTTTCTATGGATTCTACTTTGGGCAAACTTATCCGATCTGCCAAGTTTCATAAGGATCGGCTGACAATATACGATCCGATATATATCTAATAATATAAGATGCGTGTCGCCACCTAGCGGACTGCCACTCAACTGCGAGGGTATATCAACATCGGCTCCGCCCAAAGTTAGCTTTCCTTTCTTGTTTTTCTAATGTCAAAGTAATACAAAAGCAGCTACAGAAACATTCTCTATAAATTTAGTTCAGTCATATACTCCGTAACGTAAAGAGCTAACGTGCAATAAAAAAGAAAAAATAAAAATATTTCTAATAGTAAACTATAAATATTGCCTCCGTTCCCGTTGCTTCCCCACCGTTGCGCTCAAATATGGCGCCTCTTAACATTCGCCGTCCATTTGCCGCACCGCTCACTCTGACGGCGATCGACCCCATACTATCGGGATTTCGTCGCTTGTCCTTCAGTGCCCTTGCCTCTAGAAGCTTCTCTTGACTTGCGGTCCTTTCGAACAGCGTCGCAATCTGTCGTGGGGAACCCAGCCTGCTCTGCTATTTCCTGTGGCCACTGTCGTAACTACCTTAATGACCTTTATTAAATATATGCCCTTGATAAAATATACTAGTTAACAAAATATACTTCTAATATATATCTAATATTTTTATATTACATCGATAAACATACTTTGTGCATTTAATATTTCTGACATATTTATGTTTAAACTTTGATTTAATTTATATGAAACGAAATATGAGAGAAAAATATAGATTCGAATTTAAGCACTTTCTGACTTAAAAAAAAAAGCACTTTCAGTTTGTATATTTTCAGTTTAAAAAGTTACAGAAGTTTACATAATAATATCGAAAAATGAGAAACGAATTGTTCGATCGAATTGATTGTTTACCTTTTAATCTATGAAAGTTACGACCCAAAAAACACGGTGACTGGAATTTAATTAATGCAGTGTATTATTTAAATGGTTACTAATTTTCTAGAAATATCAACCAGAAGAAAAAAATATTTAAATTAAAAAAAAAATTCTTTTATAGATATTTTTGTAGGAAGAAAAAAAGATAAAAGATTTAATTTCAAGTTCTCAATATTTCAGAGGCATAATTTGATTTAAATATATTCCGTAGTGAGAGTTCAAATGCAATGATATTCACTATTTGTATACCCTTGTAATTTTGGTATATATTTGGTATATATAATTTTGGTCAACAGTGTGCAACGCAGTGAAGGAGACATTTGCGACCCTATAAAAAATATATCTCCTTGATCAGGATCACCTCCTGAGTCGATGTAAGCATGTCCGTCTGTCTGTTTCTACGCAAACTAGTCTCTCAGTTTTAAAGCTATCGTCTTCAAACTTTGCACACAACCTTCATTCGTTTGCAGGCAGTATATAAGTCGGAACGGCCGGGATCGGCCGACTATATCCTATAGCTGCCATATTGATCGGAAATGCCATAACTTCGTTGTTTTTGAGGTTAGAAGAATGGGATTTTCTAATGGGATTTATTCAGTTCACTTTGGTTTTGAACTGCTTCTGCCACTGAGTCAGCACCCGTCAAGCAATCGTCTACGTTCTGATCCGTAGTAGTATGGACAATAGCTCCCTGTGAACAGTGGGTCCTGTATGTAGCATGTCGCTCAAGGATTTTCCACTTGATGTTTTGCATGAAGCATTGAAAACCACTCGTAGTTTGTGCTGCTGCAGTCTGTTTTTTGGGTATATGTGTGGATGGAACAGCCTTCATATGTCTTAAGGTTTCATATTCTTTCATGAATAAGGTATTCTTTATCCGAACACAACCCTCTAATCGTCGCTCTAGGCCTAAGAACCTTTTGATAGCAATATCTTTTGACTCCCCCAGGGCTGAAGGGTGTTCGGTGACACACGTATTGGGTATTTTTAATGCACAATGAGTAAGTGTGGTTGAGCTAGTTTATCAGCAATAATGTGGGGAAGAACAAAGGGTTCTATGCGCTGTCTAAAATCTCCATGAATAGAGCTAACGAGAATAGTTACTCTTGCATTGCTCATTCTTGAAAATCCTAAAATGCCTTTGATTTTGATTTTAAGAGAAGATTGTAAGAGTTTTGAGCTGAGCAACAATCAACTGTAGGATAAGAGAACCTGTTAAACGATTTATAGAATAGTAGGAAGAGACTATTACAAGAAGCCGCGAGTAGTTAGTCTTAAGAAAGAGATACAGAAGAAATGATGCTACTTTAAGACCAAATCATTATTATGACCGAGTTGTAGAATATGATAGCGCAGTTGGTGAGCATGCAGAGGCCAAATACAGATGATAGAGTTCATAGGCAGCAAAGCACAGAGAAAATCAAGCGGAATATCACAGGAGATATTCCTAATCTACAAGCTACAAACACCGTGAGACAAAGCGTCGACAAAGGAAATCGCAGAAACTTTGTCAGAGTTTGATCCAGGAGATGAGAACGCTATATCATTGAACCAGATCATGGATCGTGCCAACAAAGTGGTTGGTGCGAATCATTGGGATGAGACGTGGCAATCTGTAATGAATGTTTTGAGCAAAGGGTGTTTTGAGAAGTGTTTTGAGAAAAGGGTACATGGACATGAACCGGTACATGAACATGAAAGGGTACAAGCTGGTTTGTTGCCGCAACTTGTACTTGAATAAATTGGACGTGGGGAAAGAAAATTTCAATATTTATAGCGAATTTGATACATGGATATTGCTTAGGTGGTAAATTAATGAAAATATTGAAAAAATATATAAATGGTAAATTAACAATTTCAAAACTTAATATTATACACAATTTTGTCGGTTGCATTGACTTGTACTGTCAGCAGATCTTGCTGCCTTTCAGTTTGTTCTTTATGTAGGCTATGACCTAATATTTTCTTTATTATAGACTTATAGTGCTTGTGTTTTTTGTGTCTTAATATTACATGCACATGACTTAACACAATCGAAACATCGATCTCCGTCAGATGTACGTTGCGAGAAATTCTTTTTAGAAACTCTAAAAAGAGCAGAAGACGGAAGATTTATTGTGAAGCTACCGTTCGCCGAACACCCAAAAATATTGCTATCAAAAGGTTCTTTGCCCTAGAGCGACAACTAGAGGGTGATGTTCGGAAAGGGTATTCCGACTTCATAAAAGAATATGAAGCTTTAGGATATATGAAGGCTGTTCCAACGATACATATACCCGAAAATCATTATTTTATACCACATCACTGCGTTCTGAATCCAGACAGCAGCAGCACAAAACTACGAGTGGTTTTCGATGCTTCATGCAAAACATCAAGTGTGCAAAACATCTTAAAAATATTAGGTCATAGCTTACATAAAGAACGATGAACTTACACCCTTCAGAAACTACAAACTGAAAGAAAGGAGGAACTGCTGACAGTACAAGTCAATGCAACCGTATTGGTAGAAATGGTATTAATTTACCATTTTTATATTTTTACTATATTTCCATAAATTTACAACCTACGCAATATGCATGTATCAAATTAGCATCAAATAAATATTAAACTTTTATACTAATAAAGTTAGTCTCAGACAAACCCATTCTGAGCTCAATTCTTTCTCGATGTTTGATCAAGTGCAAGTTGCGGCAACAAACCAGCAATCGTATCATGTACCCTTTGCTCAAAACATTTTGGATCCTGCAAGCCCAGGATCACTAATCGAACAAGCGTCAAAAGGAACGAATACAGATTTCTATCGTTCCACAGTAGAAAATTCAGGAAGACTCCTGCTAAGAGAGCAATCTTCTCAGCAGTGTAAAGCTGTCCCTCTAATCGGTAGATTAAGGGCACCACACCTCCCTGAGTCCGTCAAAAATGGGTTCAGTTTCTTCGACCACTCTCGGTAGTCAGTCGGAGCTCATCCAGCTACTAGCCCTCTAGCAGCAAATAAAATACTTCCAACGGTCAGAAACGAAGAAGGAAAAGATGGAAAGGGAGAATATTGCCCCTTAAATTATTATAGAGCCAGCCGTTGATAAGGCAAGCGATCAAGGCCTCTTAGATGCCCAGCAAGAAACTGAGCAGGAGATCGCAAGATGCATCCAGAATCATACAAAGGATGGGCCAAATCGAAAACAAAAAGGTATCATACTATCAAACGAAACTAGCCATTCTGGAATAAGCTTGGGACGGCCAGGACCGAAAGCTACATGAAGTATGCTGAGGACCTCCGGATCAGATGCAAGGCACGATTCTAAAGGAAGATACTGAAGAACAAGTAGAAAATAAAGTTCAAGAACAATCCCGTGACGTATTTCCCATGAATAAACGATTAGCCAGATTATGTCGGCGCAAAAGAGATCTAGTAGAATCCGTAAACGGTGAAAACCCAATAGACAGTGGGTATAACAAACAGGCATACCTACAATTGCAAGCAGAGGTGCAGAATGCACTTATGGCAAGGGTTAACCCTACAACAAACGTCATTGATGTGCAAATGAGCTGTTTTGGTTCCATACGTGGCGGTTTTAAGTCTATAGTACTTAAGATCCTCGGATGGATCGTTTCTCCAGACTATAAGCTGATGGAACTGATTATCTGGATTGATCCATACTTGACGGTACATTTTTTCTATGTCCGTTTTATTATATACTTATAGTGCTTATGTTTTTAGTTTATGTTCTTGGCTATGTTTGTGTTCTTGGCTTAATAATAAATGCTCATGATTTAACAAGACGTTTTTTATTACTGGCAATTAATACAAAGATCAAGGGACCAGCCAAGATGTTGTTCAATTCTTCGCCAGTGGTGGACACTACATGGAGTGACTCGCGGAAGCTGACAAAAAGTAGTTCATGCCTGAATACAATAATCTCGAGATGAAACAGGACAGCGACATAAGATACCCGAGGGTCCTACGTTCGGTTTCAGCCGATTCATTCTGTATTTTGCAACTATCTTTATTTCATAAGCACAGATTTTATATAAGATATAAAGTACCTCTGTCAATTACCTCTGAGTCTGCTGACTCAGATTTCTTGGTCATGGGTACAAGTAGAAGCAAACAAATCACAATTAAATAAAATAATAAATTTAATAATTGGCTTATAACCAAAGATTACAATAAAAATGTAACAGAAACAATGCTATTGCTAATTATTGCGAACTCTTATTAGATTATCAGATTCATTCATTGTGGAATGCGCGGCTAAACTTTTTTGTTTAGCATGAAAACAATATTTTCTACTTTTATCTTGTTTAGCTCTAAATTAACGTTTAACGTTAGATGGAGCCATGTCAAAAAGAGGTGTCGTCAAGAATAAAATAAATAAACAATAGCCCAAAAATTTCAAGAAGAACTTGACTTCCTTAAATCAAGTCTTGTAAAAATAAAGCTCAATGCTCCAGCTCACTCAGTAATTAAACAAATAAACGGAAAAAATTAGCCCCTCCAATTCCAAAACAGCTGCCAAAGAGAGGAAAAGAATTTTTCCTCTACCGATAGCGCAACAAAGAGGGCCCAACAATAAAAACTATTTTTTTAATGCCCTGCGATGCATTATTAATGTACTGCGTTACATTATAATTATAAACGACATTTTGTAAAATTGTGTGGAACCTTTTCTGCCCATTTAGAATTGTAGCCCGTAAAGCTTTACAAAACGATATTTAGGAAAACATGTTAAAGTAAATGCAAAGTAATATGTAAATTTGCTGAGGAAACAGACAGTTATAATTATAGTCTAAATATAAATATTCCAAAAACGGCAAAAGTCGACGTTAAGTCGGTGGATTCCACTGCTAACGTTATTAATAGACCGTTATTAATAACGTTATAGTAGATCCAAACAATATTAACTTAGAATTAACACATTGCAAATAATAATTGTTGTTATAATGTGCCCAAACTGTTTTTATAAGCTATATAAGTTACATAATAAATGTCTTAAAAATAAATATATGAGCCAGAAAATGACCTGGACAATATTTTATAAGCGAAAAAAAAAATTAAATAAAAATCGCAAAAAACATAATAAGAATTATAATAATAATAATGGAAAAAATATTGTCAACTCTTAAAATTTAAGAATATGGAAATAAATAAATAAAATTATTATATGGGATAAGTATGGGACTCTTATTTTAAAGAAATAACCCTGCAATTAGCCTTAGCGATTTCTTCATTCATGTGCATAACATTGAAATGAGTCAAGAAATAACAAAATCCAAAGGTCTAATTTCTATTGAAATTCAGACGACTAAATATATAATTCCACACGATTTTCATTTCGTGACTTTTCAATTCCCTATTCCATGTGATGGAATATTAGGAATCGATTTTATTAAAAAATACAACTGTCAATTAGTTTATAAGCCATATAAAGACCCAATAACTTAAAATTCCAAATTACTTCCAAATTATGTACCAATAGCTCACAGTTCTGGCAACAAATCAATACTTCTGCCAGCAAGATACCAAGTTATTCGAAAAATACAACTTAATTCAAAAGAAGACAATGTATTAATTCCAAATCAAGAAATTCAGCATGGTATTTACATATCAAATACCATAGCAACATCCAATAACGCTTTCATAAGGCTACTTTATATAATAAATACCAAGTAGTTAGTTCATATAATTTAACATATGATTCACTTTCAAATTACGAAAAATAAAAACCAATATAGAAAATAGGGAAAATGTGTATTATTTGAACTTTCGAAAAACTTGCCTCCACCGGTTAAGTCACTGCTTGCTAGCTTATGCACCCAATATAACGATGAATTCCGACTGGTAACCGAACCAATAACTACAAACAATTTCTATAAACAAAACTTGAGATTAAAAGATGATGAACCAGTATACAAATTAATATAATGTGGTTAGATGATGAGCCGCCGTCGACGAATTCCACTCCAGTGAACAAGATATGGAAAGGTGATGGTTGGGGCAACAGGCCCTTCGATGACTTCTAGCCGGCTGGCCGTAGAATATCAATTAGGAAGTTTATGTTGGAGGGATGACTGTCCCTCTTTATCTGCTGGCCTAGAGACTCAGTCAGATTTGAAATGATAAGTGTTTTACGACGGATCGTCGGAGTTTCAACGTAGGAGCGATGGCTCTTTATTTCATAAATGCAAAAGCAGAACTGAACTTAAGAACTAACAAAAGTGAGACTCATAGCGGCCACTCCAATGGGCAGTGCTTGCCGGCTATGCACGAGCTTCCGGCCAGACGCTGGGTCAGCAATTTAGCCGGAGCGAGCTGTCGGGCGATCGGTCGTTTCCGTCGCCCGGTTGACTTAGTTAACTACTCCCCCTCCAGATTAAGGCCGCCCTCGGCCGACCCTATTTGGGCAATCACTTCCTTTAGTTGGGCCGTACATCTCTTGGCCTGGGTGACTCGCCAATAAGTGAGGCCGATACAAATTATCGCGCAGCAAACTGCTCCCGCGACTAGCGCTATTTGGTGCGAGCGGTAGTTGTTGACATCTTCCCCAAATCTCTTGATATGCTCCAGGTTACGTTCACTCAAGCGGTGAAGGTATGGGAGGCTGAGAATATTGTGCTCCAGAGAAATGTTTAGGGAAGGCGAGCTGGCTACTCCTGGTGCCCTCTTCTGGGCTATATCATGATTGATATAACGGGTTTCATTGACCGTGGCACTCTCGATGAAGGTGATGAGGTGTGTTCCTTGTAAGGAGATGTAAGTGCCATTGTCCACACTCACACGAGCTGGGCGATCGTTTATGATGAGGATTCCCTCGTCCACATAAGTGATGGGATGCAGGTCGCTATGCTGGATGTCGCAGTGCGCAATCCCACCCGCGTGGAGTTCCTGTGCGCAAGATCTTCTCAACGCCAGTTGGCAAAACGTTACTCCCGATGACATGGAGCAGTTTTTTACAGTGTGGATCTCTCCATCGCAGTCCGCTATGACCCTGTCCTCCAGTCTGAGCATTGTGTCGTGATGTGACACAGGAAAAATTGTAATCTTGACGCAAGCTGACTTAATTTTAGGAAACTTGATAATGAAATGAATAATGTTAGCGGATTGTAAAACTTTAACGGACGCAACGGACAATATATCTTTAATGGGGGTATCTGTGGGCTCCTCTATCCACATACTTTCCAGGTCTGCATGATCTAGTATGCTAGGGCTAACTATATTGATTTTGGCGAGCGCTATTGCAAGCAATAAATTTTGCAGCTCCATTGTAATCATCCTATTCCGAGATAATAACATCTCGTATAGGTGTCCCGAATCAATTTGGGATTCTTTAGCCGACCTCAGAATTTGATTGACTGTGTTGGTAATGTTATTTATCTGTTCCTGTACTTTACTGTTAATATTCACCTGCCTATTGTTTGCATTAATGAGCTGGAATTCAGTAAGCCTAACTTTTTCAAAATCCTCCGCGTCTGGCGTTCCCGCCACTACCTTTAACGCCGCTCCCAAGAAGTCTAAACTCCTAGCTACTCTATGGTGGATGCTCAGTGACTCGAGCAGGTCACGCAGGTGAGCGACATCTACGCTCAAAAGTTTCTGCATGTGTGACTGGGGAAACAAGTGAATCATGTTTTTAGTCTCCTCCACCACGCGCCTGTATTCTGAGAGATTTGCCGTGTGTCTCACGAATGCAAATTCTTCCCATACTAATATTCGACCATCAATGATGGGAATGTATTTGGCCTGCGAGTAGTCCGTGACGTGTGCCGATGTTAGGGTCAAAAGGAATAACAGAGGTATAGTAGTGGACCTGTAATTTTCGGATTCATTGTAGTGTTTTGTAAGATTTAAGAAGCCCACCACCAAGCATATAAAATAAAGCGTAGAATAGCCTAAGCAAAAACAATGGTAATGACAAATAAAAAATAAGAAAACTTATGCCAAGTGGCTAGGATTAAAAAATGTGAAAAAAGTGGTAAAAATTATCAGACGAATCAAGTCAACATGACCATGCCTCGTCTACCTAAGGTTGTCCTTGTGGACCACCCTCCCCTTAATGAGGACTGTGGTCCCCATGTCCGCTTCCACAACTTTCTCTTCACACAATGGAGAGAGTTTGTTGCCTAGTCGCCTGTTGGATTTTACTAGGACTTTTTCGCCAACCTCGAACACCCTGTTTTGTCGGGAAGCATTTTCCCTGTTCCTGAGCTTATCTTGGGCAATTCTAATCTTATCCTGGATCTCACACAATGGTTCTTCCGATTGTGTTTGTATCACGTCGGCCGGCCTCTTGTCGATGACCGAATGGATAGTTTTATTGTACCTGGCTGTGGCCAGTAAGATTAGCTCGACGGTGTCACGGATGCCCTTATCAATTTTAAGGCATCTGGCAAGCTCCACTAGAGTGCTGTGAAAGCGCTCCACTTGTCCGTTTGAGGTACTGTGGAGGGGCGGTGCGTTTGAAACGTTAACGCCGAAATGGTTTTCCAGCATGGTCAAAATGGTGTGCGATTTTAACGATGGTTCGTTGTCGCAATATATTACCTTGGTTTTAGGGAAAACATTCATCAGCAGTAGTAATGCCGGTTTCAGGTCCTCTATGGTTCTAGAGGAAATTGGTTGGACAATGGCAAATTTCGAGAATTTGTCAATGCACGTAAGGAAATGTTTTTTGTCCGTGGAGAAAATGTCAATGTGTAGCATTTCTCCTACATGGGATGGGAGTGGCGTCTCGCCAAGCTCATGCTTTTTGGGGTGTCTGTCATACTTCGCCTTAGCGCATGTCCTACAATTAGCGACTATTTCGCTTGCTAGTTTAGCCATTTTCGGGAAGTAGTACTCCGAGAGTACCTGCTTTACATTTTCCTGGGCAGACCTGTGAGCTCTGTTGTGCTCGACAGTGAGAATTTCCCGCCTCTCGTCAATTGCAAAAATATCCGTTACTCGGTTTTTGCAGTGCCAAAATTTGGTGGCAGGGAACTGCCGAACCAATTTGTCCTGTACCATTGCTAGCGTGTGCAAATCGCAATGGATGGCGTTTACGCCTTTAGGAATTATTACGTCCGCGAGCTCCTCCAGCAATGACTCTTCGCAAGAGAAGTCAATATTATGCCGTCTCTTATTTCCAAAGAGAACGAAGCTGCGTTTCGACGTACAGCGGGCTTCTTCCAGAGTTATCTGGTTTTGGAAGCAATTTAGAGGCTTGTCCGTTGATGGAATAGTGTGGGTTAGCGACAGCTCACTGTGGATTGTGGCCGCGCTTGAAAACGCCTCCTCTTCTTCTACAACGTTGAGTTGTTGCCTCGAGAGGGCATCTGCAACGAGGTTGTCTTTGCCAGGCATGTAATGAACCTTGGCACCATACTCGTCGATGCGTTCTTTCCTCCTTTTAATTTTCGTATTTGATTAGAATCCGACACCGCGTAGGTCAGCGGTTGGTGGTCAGTGTAGACATTTATGTCTTTGACCCCATACAGGTAGTGACGCAGCTTTCCTAGAGCCCAAACTATGGCTAATAGCTCCCTTTCGTTGGTAGCGTAGTTAACCTCCCTGTCCTTTAAGGTTCTGGAGATCATAGTGATGGGTCGTCCTTTTTGGGAAAGCACTGCGCCAATGCCGTATGCCGAGGCATCTGTCGTTAGATCAAATGCCATTTTATAATCGGGATAGCTGAGGACGACATCCTCTGAAGCCAGAATGTTACGCAACTTATGGAAAGCAAGCCGTTGCTGCTCGCTAAATTGCACCTGGATATTCCTGGATCTGTGCCTACTGACACTTCCATGCTCCCCTTTAAGTATTTCATATATGGGCCTAGCTATTGATGCGAAATCTTTGATGAAGCATCGGTAATAACTGGCCAGGCCAAGGAACGATCTTACCTCGAATACATTTTTGGGCTCGGGGAACTCCTGTATGGCCTTGGTTTTTTCTGGGTCTGTTGTGGTACCTTTATTGGTGACAATAAAGCCCAAGAAACTAACGCTCTTTTTAAAGAAACGCGATTTTGTGCCGACACCCTCATGTTGGCGTCGAGCAGGCTCTTAAGAACCCAATCCACATGCCGAATGTGGGCGTTTTCGTCTTCTGAAAAAACGATGACATCATCAACGTAGACATAGCAAAATTTGCCAATCTGCTCTCGCAGTATGTCGTCGATGGTCCTCTGGAAGATGCTGGCAGCATTCTTCAAGCCAAACGGAAGCCGGCGAAACTCGTACTTTCCTCCGTTAACGGAAAAGGAAGTCTTTTCGCGGTCACGCTCTGCCAGAGTGATCTGGTGGTAGCCTGACTTCAGATCAAGTGTCGTGAAGTATTTGGCTTTGCCTAAATTCCCTAGTATCATAGAGATATTTGGCATGGGATAGCGATCGGGTATCGTCCTCTCGTTCAATTTGCGAAAGTCCAACGCGAGTCGCATTTTTCGGTTGCCCGCTTCGTCAGTGCCCTTTTTGTCTACTACCCATATTGGGTTATTGTAGGGGGACTTTGATTTTTGTATTATGCCATTCTTTAGCAACTCTTGGATTTCGCTGTTGACAAAATCTGCAGCCCCCATTGGGTATGGGTAAAGCTTTGCATAAATGGGCTCCTCGCTTACTGTCCTGATGGTAGCTACCACCGACGTGTTGTAAGGCAGGGCCTCGTTGGGGTTTGCGAAGGCTTTCTTTTGTTTGCCAAGCATTTTGATAAAGGCCTCTTTAACTAGAGGTGGTGCGTCCGAGCAATCAATGTTGGTAAAATTGACGTCGGGGCACGATTGGAACTCTAAATTTTCTACTTCGGAGCCCCATTTGAGGTGGCCGGAAGCTAGACAAAGCGATGCCCCTGCCTGTTTTAACAGGTCAAGACCAATTATGGCATCAAAGGAGGACAAATCTGGTAATATGAAGAACGTGGCCTTCAAGTTAAATAGGGAAACATAACACTTTTTAGTGATAGTGGTGACGCCATGGATCGAATGTATCGTGAATGGCGATTCTACTGGGCGGACATTTTTCAATCCCTCGTATGGACGGATGAAATTTTTTGAAGCGCCCGTATCTATTAAAAGTCTCATGTTTACCCCCGCTACTCTTCGTCTGATGACAGGTAGCAGGGATTTTCCCCTAAAAAATTAATTGTGTCTGAGTCATATTCAAGGAAAGCATCGTCACTGACCTCTTGTGCCGCGCTTGAAGCTGCGGCGGTATAATCCTCGGTTCCATTTGAGCTTTGGGTGATGTGGTTTACCCTCTGCTTTTTGGGCGGGCCGGACCGATCGGATCCGGCCGGCTTCCTATTTTGGTAGGCCGGCGCTTGGGATGGCTTGAGCAACCTAGATATTGAAGGGTCAACATCCATTGGCTCTGGCGTGTTTTCGCGACGCCTGTCACCGCTCGGAGCGGAGTGCACCTGAGCCTTGTGTTGTTTGGTGAAGTGCGGGTTTTTACCCGCACCCCCTTGGGAGTACCCTTGATATGATGTTTGTTGGCGATCTTGCGCCTTTGGAACTTGCTTCCTGTCCCTATCTTCCAGGCTCTTCGCGAACGATGTTGCGAAAGTGTACCTCTCGTGGTTTGATTCAACTTCTTGCGCCAATGCCAGCGCAGTTGGCATGTCCTTCGGCTTTGCCGAGAAAAGGACATCGGAGAGGCTGCGCTTGAGGCCCGAAATTAAAATACGGAGCGCATCATCTCGGAATTTTTCGCATAAAATTCTTGCCGCCGATGCTTCGTACGACATAGTTGCCTTATTAGTAAGCAAGGTGAGTTTCTTCTCGACCTCGTCATAATATTGCAGAAGCGTGAGGCTTCCCTGTCTGAGGGTGCCCATTTCCTGCTCGATGACGTGAATCTGTCGTTTGTCACTATATGTGAAATCTAGGCGATCTATAATCGCATCAAAATTTAATATTGTGCCAAACGAGGATAGCACTGCATCGGCAGGGCCCCTAATCTTACTCCTAATTATGACTACCGCCTGATAATGGCGTGAGCTATTAACATAATTCCTAAAAATGTAATACGCAGCTACCGCCGCTTGCCGCCAAGAGACGTACGTTGCATTTAACGGCATCTAAAGGCTCATTGCATTGAACATTGTCTTTGATGTCAATGGGCTCATAAACTTTGATTTTTGTAGTCGCTTGTGCGGGTGCGACTTGCACCGCTGCCACTTGGGCGGCCAACTGCTCTATGGCCTGGCGCAATTCCTGCTCCTTGTTGACCCTTTCCGCCAAGGCATGGTTAACCGCGGCCTGAATTACAACTTTAAGTTGCTCTGGGTCCATAATTCTTACTGTGGGGTTAGTACACGGGGGCCCTTCGCTATCGGAATCTGAGTCACTGGCGTATTGTTTATTCTCCCTGTACCGCTGGAATGGAGAGCTCATATGTGGCCAAGTTAAATTGCACTGGTAGGGGGAATGCCTGCTCAAGCTATTCTGCCCATGGAGACCGTTGGCATGGCAAGGGGTGTGCGGGGTCGGAGCCGCCGCTCTAGCAACAGTTGTTAATACTTAAGTAAATAAGCTCGTCAAATCGAGCCGGTGCCCTGCCAAGCAGCGACAGGGTCAAGGGTATGCGGGGACTGAGCCTCCGCTACGAGAAACAAACAAATGAATAGCCACACAAATGCATATTCGGCGGGATCGGATTTCCAGCAGTGGCCGAGTGGGGGTAAAAAAAAATATGTATTGCGAGGCAAATATTAAGAATTTAGGGTCTAAGCAAAGAGGCAAAACGAATTATATAAACAAATTCACAATTTATGAATATCCAAACTGCAGAATTAAACGCCGATATTAAGTGGAAAATAATTTTAAATAAATTCACGACCAATTTGTTCGTTAGCGGCGGCCTAGTGCTTTAGAGATATTTAATATCCGTACTTATTTTTGGCAGTAAAATGCAAACAATACACAGACAGCATAAAACAAATACTATTATCGCACATATAATTCACCATTAAATTGTCAATCAAATAATGAGTTAATTAGTTTTTATTCAATACAAAGTTAACACAAAAATATTGGAGCTGCAGAAATTATTCCGGCAGCGATTTATTTTATTTATTTTGAAGTTAAATTAATGCAGATATAGGAAAGCATATGTAACTAGAGGTGCTCACTTACATGTTTTCCCCAATTTGTTACAGTGGGTACTTTAAGAGGTTGGGCGCCAATTAATATAATGTGGTTAGATGATGAGCCGCCGTCGACGAATTCCACTCCAGTGAACAAGATATGGAAAGGTGATGGTTGGGGCAACAGGCCCTTCGATGACTTCTAGCCGGCTGGCCGTAGAATATCAATTAGGAAGTTTATGTTGGAGGGATGACTGTCCCTCTTTATCTGCTGGCCTAGAGACTCAGTCAGATTTGAAATGATAAGTGTTTTACGACGGATCGTCGGAGTTTCAACGTAGGAGCGATGGCTCTTTATTTCATAAATGCAAAAGCAGAACTGAACTTAAGAACTAACAAAAGTGAGACTCATAGCGGCCACTCCAATGGGCAGTGCTTGCCGGCTATGCACGAGCTTCCGGCCAGACGCTGGGTCAGCAATTTAGCCGGAGCGAGCTGTCGGGCGATCGGTCGTTTCCGTCGCCCGGTTGACTTAGTTAACTTACATACAAAATTATCGAAGCACACATAAAAAAAATGAAAATACAAAAGCAAGTAGGAAACTTAATCTCCGAAGGGATTGTTGAACCAGCCGTATCCGGATATAATAGCCCATTGTTACTTGTTCCTAAGAAACCATACCCCGGGTCAGAAGTAAAGAAATGGCGGTTAGTGGTTGACTATCGGCAGATTAATAAAAAATTACTATCTGATAAATTTTCACTACCTATGATATTTTATTGATGATATCAATAAAATTGATTAATGATATTTTGGATCAACTAAGTATAGCTAAATACTTTTCATGCCTTGACTTAATGTCAGGAATCCAGGCGATTATCTTTTGGATTAAAAATAGCTCCTAACTCTTTTTAGAGAATGATGACTCTTGCATTCTCTGGACTAGATCCCTCTCAAGCAATTCTTTATATGGATGACTTAATAGAAATCGGTTGTTCCGAAAAGCATATGCTTAAGAACTTAACAGATGTTTTTGAGAATGTAGGAAATACAACCTGAATTTATATCCAGAAAAATGATAATATTGGACAGCTCTAGACGTTTCGTAGCATTTTGTAACTATTATAGACGCTTTATAAAAGACTTCGCCGACTATTCAAGGCACATAAGAAGATTATGTAAAAAGAATGTCCCATTTCAATGGACGGATGCATGGAAAAATGCATTCTAATATTTAAAAACAAAATTTATGGAATCATCTTTGCTACGGAAATAGGAGATAGACATAACATTATAATATCAAATAATAAAAACAAGAAGCAAACAGTTCATACAGATGGATTAAAAATGTGTATTTCAAAATTATATTTAATTTTCTTTATTGCTAATAACCTTAAAAAAAAAATAAAATATACTATATTATTACTTAATTATTATTATTATTTAAATAACTTCATATTATTTATTTTTTTCCAACACTTTAACACTTTGTTGCAGCGTATACATACTCAAATGTCCCGGTCATAAACCCAAGTGGCCGAAATAAATACCGATACATTGAATTAAAAGAATAATGTAAAAACAGATACGATTAAACCGTTGGAGCAGCACCATTGCTGCTCTGCAGAAAATAAAGGATACTTCAGTATGCAACAGTGGTTCAAATCGAATTAAACAACTAACAAATATTTAGAAGTCAATCAAAAAATATTACCAAGACAAATTAATAAATAACATTTTTAAATTGATTGCAGTCAAATTCAAATTCAAATTCGAATTCATGTTTAATTATTTAAAAAGGACTTAAAGTTTGATGGAGAAGATTGCCACGTGCGATAGGGCTTAAAGTCGAATTTAAAAAAAAACCTAAAAATTTTTTATACAAATAAAATCAAGTAAATTAAAAAGAATTACCAAGGTCAATCCATATAAACATTTTAAATATTATTGCAGACAAAATTATTCATCATCGGGTTTTACTGAACTCGTTTGAAATGGTTTTTGAAAAAGTAACTTCTTTCTGTTTCGAACTACATTAAGTTCGTTTGAGTTATTAATATAGTATGTTTGAGTTTATTTATTTGGAGCAGCAAACAGTCCTGGGTCCTCGACATCGTGTCTGTGTTAATTTGATATGCTGCGGGCCTGGCCAAGAAGGTAACGGAGTGCCCAGAGACCAGAACAGGAAGCGAAAAGAAACCATCTGTCAGTTGGAGCTATTGCGAATGCCAACTAGATGCCAGGCAACCTAATGAATGGGCTTTGGAAAATGTATTTTAAAGACCTTTTCCAATCTTTAACAAAATTAATTTATATTTACAGTGCAATAAGCAACTTTCTACTGTCGCCTGGTGTAAAATTTTAATGAAATTTATTTAATTAGTTTTCATTGAAAGTTTTTCTGTTGCTTTGTTTTGTTTTCATTGAAGGTATTGTGTGTCTGTTATATATATATATATATTTTTATATATATTTAAAATTTTTGTAAAAAGCTGAAGCTACGGTCTTCCCATATAAAGGCGCTCACACAGAAGGTGCTAAGTGTACCGGCAACCCCGGTTTCTATCGAAAGGTCTTTTCATACTTATTTTTGTACTTACTAAAACACTTACTTACTTACTAAACACAAAGTTCTTTAGTGGTTTCTTCTTACTTTCTAACCTCTAACTTTCAAAACACCCAAGTTATAGTAATTTCGTAAATCAGTTAAATGAGAGCTGTAAGATATAGAGACCGGTCCCGGCCGTTACTAAGTATATACTGTCCTCAAATAAAAGAAAGATGTATGCAAAGTTTTAAAACTAAGAGACTAGTTTGTATAGAAACCCTGACAGACGGTCAGACATGCTTGATACAATATACCTACTTTATAGGATTGGAGTACTAGGTGATGGAATCTATGTTTATTCTGAACTTTGGTTCAGAGGAGACCAAAGGTTATGAAGCAAGTTAAGTTTTGTGGAGATTACAATAACTTAGATTTTGTCGGTCTGTGAAATTTTAATTATTGATTTGTGTATGTGTATTCTTTTCTAAGTACCTTAGTGAATTCTTTTCCATCGTTCAAAATTGAATTGAAAGGCGGGGACGCTGCTGAACGCTTGATGCTGCGGAGCGACCGAGAGATACCGCGAGAGAGCGAGACAACGACCAAATGCAAAATTATACTTCACTGTTTTAACCGCAGCTTCCAACAAGATGCCAATGTGAAGAAAACGGGGAAGGATAAGGTTCCATTCAATGGACTCTGGAAAGGAAAAAGCCAAGACTGTTCTCTGATGTTCATCGCTACAAAATATACCCGCTTTAATTCGCCCAATTAAATTTTGGTTCTACCGAAATTGGTTGCGTTGTCGGTTGTCCTTCTTGATATAAATGAATCTCTTCAATCTATGCTCTAAGTGTTCGCCTAACCTTCCACCCTATCCTTCGGAAGATCGCCCATTACATCGCCCCTCCTTCAAACAAGGCATCGTCCGAAAATTGAGCACAGCCCCTGTTGGCTTCAAAACTGGGATCACAGAAGCACCCCAAGAAAGTTGCTCCTTCTGCTAGAATATTTTCGCCTTAGTAATAACTGTACCAACTGAAACAAATTTATCCTAAGATTCCAAATATAACAATATCGCCATAAAATGCACTGCAAGTAGATACTCCCTTATATTGACCGAATCCTGCCTTAAAAAGAGAACTGCCTCTACAACGACTTGAAACGCCGTAGAACCAGTGAGTACGAATCGGTCAGTACACTGGGGTTAAGTTTAAAATATTCTTTTGACGCCTTCGCACTCGCATCGGTGCAGTATTCCATTTCTCAGAACTGGAAAAACTCCAGAGCTGTTCCGGATAAGAATATTGTCAGGGGCCAACAGCACTAAATCACGTTAACGGTCATTGGCGAAGAAAGAATTGACGGCTGCGCCCACTGAACAAGAAACTGCGGCGCTGGGTGCGTATACTTCAGGAAACATTGCCAACCGCAACCGTGTCTACTCTCGAAATACGCAACGATGCTTTTCAATTCGCTAAGCCCCACATTTATCTTTGCAATGTCTCCCACATTATCAAAGGAAATGTCTCCACCCCTATTAAAAAGGACAATTCTTGAAGATCATTATAAAAGGCAACAGCACCTTGACTCAAAAAGAACTTCCTTCTAGGAGAAACTATTAGAGAAAGAAGGATGTCGCAAAAAAAATTAGTTTAGTTTGTTTATTTATTGATAGTTTACGAACCGCTGTGGCATTGCTATATAACGGAGTAATATATAGTTATAAGCGATTGTAGCACTCTGCGAACAACAGATGAAATATGCGTAAGTCTATCAATAGATATTTATATTCCACGCATAAATCACAAGAAATTGCACCAAATTTAAAGTTACCCAGCGTTGTCAAGCGTGATTTGTAATTAATACAAATGCGGTTCAATTTAAATATATGCGTAGTTAATTTGATCAGATTTGATGATGATTTAGGCGATACACCAATTTGGCTATGTCTGAGGGGTTGAAGATGAAACGAAGACCCGACGGTTTAACCCCTGCGTCAGATCATAGCATATAGAGGCTCAACGCTTGATGCTGCGGGGCAACCGAGGCATACCGTTTCTCTCACCCTGGGCTTCAGCTCAGTGACACGATCACGGATATTTTTGCACTTGCTTATACTCTCGCACATAACTTTCCCGTTGGGGTGTCTCTTTCGTGATCCCTTGATCCTCATTGTGCCGGATCTTAGTTCATGATTTGCGAGATTCGCTTTTTTTAGCTTGTTTTGTTAACCTATACACATTACCCCCCTCTAGGTGACACAGAAAAAAAAAAAAGACAATCCTGTCAAACCTGTAGAGAATTGAAAATGAAAAAAACTGCGGGAGCTACCAACCTGCAAACAGCATAGGTTGCCCCGTATACAAGAACAAGAGTGGCCAGAGAATAGCACGTGGCGGCATGTACCAACTAAACCGAACCCGGCCGATCGGAATCGGTAAAATCGAGTTTATTTTTTATTGTTTGTGTATTATTTGTTATTAAATTTGAATCTTATTGTTTGCGGGTGACGCGAACCCCACTGGAGACGTCGTGCACCCGAAAACGTATTTTCCCAACCTGCCTTCTTCCGCCCTCGCGAAGCGCGATCCTTTCCAGTGCCAGAGCCGCCTCTATCTGTGCAGCTCGCTCCATGTTCCTTGGCACCAGCTCAAACACTTCTTGGAGCTTCGCTGGGTTCTCTGGGGGCGTGGCTTGTAGTGCTGTCCCTAATGCATCCTTCTCATATAGTGCC
Organism: Drosophila atripex; assembly: GCA_035045925.1. NCBI lineage: Eukaryota > Metazoa > Arthropoda > Insecta > Diptera > Drosophilidae > Drosophila > Drosophila atripex. The sequence goes on from JAWNOP010000014.1 coordinate 284,405, forward strand.
TTCGACATTCTTGGTTCTCCGCCTTGGGTCACGAAGTACGAGTACCCCGCGGAGTCGGACACGCTCAGCATTAACTCTGGCCACTGCTCGACCCATGTCCTCTGATCCTCTCCTTTAAACTGGGCGATTATTGTTTCTGTCCGGTTTGCCCTTTCCGTGGGATTTTCCTGTAAATTGATGCCGTGCTACAAAAAAACTCTTGGAACTCCTGCAGAAACTCCTTAAAGAAAGTTTAAGAAAGTTTAATAAAGTTAGAAACTGTTGAAAATCCTGCAGTTTAATTAGATGCCACTATCTGTTAATATCCCCGTACCAAGTCACAATACTTTCCCAGATTGCCCTCTGCAGCGTCTCGGTCATGGCTTTCCGTAATGGAACCATCTCCGTCCATTTTGAGAAACTGTCAATCATCACTAAAAGTATGGTGTTCCCATGCCAGGACCTCGCCAATAGTCCTATGAAATCTGCACATACCGTCACCCATGGATCCTCTGGAATCTTTGCCGATTATATCTCTGGCCACCCCAAGGGCCGGACCTGGGAAAAATTCGAATATCTCAGCATAAATGAGCAATTATTATTCAAAAAGAATGGATAACTGTTTTTAGTTGTGCCTGCTGCTTGAAGCTTAGAGGCGGTTGCAAGGCGTCCAGAAAACACCCAGCCAAATCGCGTGTTCTGGGCAATGGGAGGCCCGGGACCTAACTGGATTTTTCCAGCAGACAACAGATCAAAGAATAAGCTGCAACAGCATGTCGACTCGTTGCGTTTTGTGGAAGTTGGGCTCAGCCAGATCCATGTCGCCAGGAATCTTCCACCTCGAAGCATCTGTGTGAAGGCTGAGCTGATAGTCCGTAATGCGAGATGCTAAAACAGCCTCAATTTCCTCAGAGGCTCCATCCGTTTCAGACTCAGCGCCGCCGAGACCGGCCACCTGAGCTTCTCCATCTTAGTCAAGTGAGGAACGCTGTCAATCGTCGTCCTAAACACGGCGAAGAAGTCCCACCAGCATCGGTAACGGGGGCAATGTGAGTGCAGGCCTGTATGGAGTAGGTGAAATACCACTACCACTGATACCATCCAAAAGCGTAGAGTGCGCAGCAACTCTAATGGAGCGCTTGGACACCTCCACTTGGATGTCAACGTGCACGTCCGTGGCCAGCTGCCAGAATTTCCAATATATAACACTTTTGATCTCGCTATAATTTAGCTCCTCCCATTCCTCCTGCTGCGTAGTTAATCGATCGCACAGACGCTTCTCCAATGACTCAAGGGTCAGATTGGTAGAGTCGTCGGTCCGCATCGCAGCATCCTCTCCCTGGTTGACGCGGCCGATCTAGTAGCCGGATGCGATCACGTCGAAGTCACCAAATATAACGTTACCAGCTTTTTGGTAACGGCCGAATTTAACCATTTTTTATAAATGTTCGAATGTTTTATTGCGGTTTCAATTTAACCCCAATTTATGTAGCCGCTCCAAACAATCCGGATAAAAAGAAGAACTAAGAGCTTGCGCAGAAGCTCAACCAAAGCTCCCAAAACCGCATGCGCTACAAATAACAACAAAGTGCATGCGAAACTGGGAGACGAACAGACAAGAATAAATTCTGATAGCGCATGCGAAACTAGGAGACCAGCCAGCCGACACACCAACTACATAATTGGTATCCAACGGATTAATATTAAATATAATTAATATTCGAACTCCAACCCAGGAGTAATATAATATGCAAGTAGCTGAGCGTCAACAATTTTTAAATGCCAACATATAAATGAATACAAATATACATATACCAGCAAGTGAATACAATTTCTAATGTCCAGCAATAGGAATTTTACAAAATATAAAAAGTGCACGATTTTTTATTTCTGATTTTGGATTTTTTTGAGTGCGTGACAAAAAGTATGTTATTCAAGTTACGTACACTCAAACTGGCGACTTTTATGTGAATAAATTATGCAGGTGATAAAATCATGAAATATTTTCATATCTTTGGTATTCCAAGAATGTAAAGCTAACTTCGGGCGGAGCCGAAGTTTATATACCCTTGTAGTTGAGTGGTAGTCCGCTAGGTGGCGACACGCACCTTATGTTATTAAATATATATCGGATCGTATATATTCGGCCGAACATTATTTCTGACCGGACTAGTCAGAAAATCCTATTTTTTTTCTTGGACACACTGAGCACATTCGATGCTATAAAAGGCTTTAATAATAAAGCGTAATAAATTACGCAAACGTTTTTGACTGTCAAAACGTAAATTTTACCAAGATCGATGACATAGTGGTATCAAGTTCGGCGAAAGCCGAATTCAAATAAATTTATTCTAAAAAGAGTTCTTGTACCTCTAACGAGGCACTAACCCTTAACACATCGGTCATCGCTATTATTCGAACTATGAGTGACGAACCTGGTTAATTTAAATTATACCCCTATCCTATGGGGTAGCAGACTTGTAAACACAGAAATTAAGGAGCTGTTGTCTATATAACCTGGTATATAACCTGGGTGGTTGACAAAAAAGGGACTGACGATAATGGCATCAGGAAGAAGCGATTAGTAGTGGACTTCAAAAAGCTGAACGAGAGGACAGTTGCCGATCGCTATGCCATGCCAAGTATACCCATAATTCTAGCGAACTTGACGAAAGCCAAATTCTTAACCACCCTAGACTTAAAGTCATTCACGCATTCGACCGCCTTCGTAACATCTTTGCATCAGAAGATGTTATATTGACATATCCTGATTTTAAATTGTCGTTTGACTCAACCACCAAAGTTTCAGCAAGTCTAGTAGGCGCGGTATTGTCCCAAAATAAAAAACCTATTACCATGATTTCGCGCACTCTAATAGACTGCGAACTAAACTACGTCACCAACAAAAGATAATTGTTGGCGATAGTCTGGCGATAGGCAAACTTTAAAATTACCTATACGGTACGAAGGAGGTACGAATTATTACATACCACCAGCCTCTCACATACGCGTTATCCGACAAAAATACCAACTCTGAGATTAAGCGATGGAAAGCATTTATTGATGAGAACAGTAACTTTAGTAACTAAGACTTGCTTGTTGAATCCGTTAAAGAGATTATCAACGCCAACGTTGTGAACGCGATTCACTGTGATTTCCCTCTGATGCCTTGAGGCAGGAGTTTCCTGCGACAAATTTTTGGCATTGTAAAATCTTTGTCACTGACAATTTCAACGCCAATGAACATCTCGAGATCTCGCGCAGCAGAACGCAAAACAAATCCACCGGGATTACTATTTCCCGAACATGGCTATGCTAGCTAGCGAAGTGGTCGCAAATTGCAAAGTATGCAGAAAGCCAAATACGACCGTCATTCTAAGAACCAGAAGAAGATTTAGGAAATACGCCTATCCCTCCATACGTTGCAGAAAAGTTGCAAATCGAAATTTTTTCAACAGAAAATCATTGTCGGGTCAGATTTAAATATAATAAGAATAGATTGTCGCATTTTTGTTTATATTTTAAACTCTATTGTTGGTCGCATGCTGAATCTTCTCGGCATCTCGGCTTCATTGTGATTTATGTTTTGCATTAAGCCAGCGAGCATTTTGGTCTGCCTATGTTCTACGGCGTCCTCATATTTGCTTTTTATCTCAGTGCATACGCATTATAAATTGGAGCTTTTCTCACTCCGTTTCATATGCGCACATAATCTCAATGTCCAAACATTGGTGACCCCGGCGCGATAAAATGAATAAAATTAACATTTTCACGAACATAAAAATATAACTAGTGCGAACATATTTGATTCAGTTTCGCGCAGTGTCTAAACATATATATGTAAAATTTGACCATAAAGTGCATCAGTTTCTGGATACAAGTACTTTGTATTTATAAATCTTGTTCAGTCATGTGCATTTATTATTAAGACACACGAACACAAATATACACACAACAAAAACACAAGAACTATAAGTCTATCATAAAGAATATATTAGGTCATAGCCTACATAAAGAACAAACTGAAAGGCAGCAAGAACTGCTGACAGTACAAGTCAATGCAACCGACAAATTAGTGCAGAATATTACATTTTGAAATTGTTAATTTATCATTATTATGTTTTTGCTATATTTCCATTAATTTACCACCTAAGCAATATCCATGTATCAAAGTAGCTATAAATATTGAACTTTTATACTAATAAAGTCAGTCTCAGACAAACCCATTCTGAACTCAATTCTTCTCCACGTCCAATTTGTTCAAGTGCAAGTCCTTAGCTCAAAAATTTTATTACAGATTAACATACTATTAATATTGATTATATAAAAATGAGACATTTCGCAACAATTGTTTTAGGTATAAAAATACATATATTGAAGGAATTGATATATGCCAGTCAAATGGTGTATTTTTAATTTCTTTCAATAAAAATATAAATGACGAACTGTTATATTTATATTTTAATATATTTAAAATATATATCAAATAATATAATAATATTATATTAATATATAATATTATCAAACTCTAAGCGGTGGATCACTCGGTTCATGGGTCGATGAAGAACGCAGCAAACTGTGCGTCATCGTGTGAACTGCAGGACACATGAACATCGACATTTTGACCGCATATCGCAGTCCATGCTGTTATGTACTTTAATTAATTTTAAAGTGCTTCTTGGACCACATATGGTTAGGGTTGTAAGACTATGCTAATTAAGTTAAAAAAAAAAATGTTAAAAGAAAATGCGTTATACAACCTCAACACATATGGAAAAGAAACTAAAAATGATCAGAAGAAATCAGTTCAGCACTAAGTCACTTTGTCTATACGGCAAATGTGAGATGCAGTGTATGGAGTGTTAATATTCTAGTATGAGAAATTAACGATTTAAGTCCTTCTTAAATGAGGCCATTTACCCATACAGGGTGCCAGGCCAGTAAACCGTTAATTACCAGATGATGTTTCCAAAGAGTCGTGTTGCTTGATAGTGCAGCACTAAGTAAGTGGTAAACTCCATCTAAAACTAAATATAACCATGAGACCGATAGTAAACAAGTACCGTGAGGAAAAGATCTCTGAATAAAGAGTTAAATAGTACATGAAACTGCTTAGAGGTTAAGCCCGATGAACCTGAATATCCGTTATGGAAAATTAATCATTTAAGTTATAATATTTAAATAATATTATAGAAAAAATGTTCATTTTTCCCATATAAAGACATTGTAATCTATAAACATATTAAATTTATCATAAAATATGGCTTATAGTTTATTCAAATTATTATGCTTGCATTTTAACATAGAATAAATTTCATTAATTTGATAAAGAGTTGATAGATTAAAAAGAATACAGTGCGTTAATTTTTCGAAATTATATAATGGCATAATTATCATTGATATTTATGTTTATTATAAGCACTTGTATGATTAACAATCCGAAAGATTCAGGATACCTTCGGGACCCGTCTTGAAGCACGGACCAAGGAGTCTAACATATGTGCAAGTTATTGGGATATAAACCTAATAGCGTAATTAACTTGACTAATAATGGGATTAGTTTTTCAACTATTTTATAGCTAATTAACACAATCCCGGGGCGTTCTATATAGTTATGTATAATAATATTTATATTATCTATAAACGTACCTTGAGCAGATATGCTGTGACCCGAAAGATGGTGAACTATACTTGATCAGGTTGAAGTCAGTTGAAACCCTGATGGAAGACCGAAACAGTTCTGACGTGCAAATCTATTGTCAGAATTGAGTATAGGGGCGATAGACCAATCGAACCATCTAGTAGCTGGTTCCATCCGAAGTTTCCCTACGGATAGCTGGTGAATTTTAATGTTATATAAAATAATCTTATCTGGTAAAGCGAATGATTAGAGGCCTTAGGGTCGGAACGATCTTAGCCTATTCTCAAACTTTAAATAGGTAAGAATCTTAACTATAAAGAACTATAACTATGCTATAACTATAACTAGAACTATATATATGCCGCCTACATAAAGAACAAACTGAAAGGCGGCAAGAAATGCTGACCGTACAAGTCAATGCAACCGACAAATTAATGCACAATATTACATTTTGAAATTGTTAATTTATCATTTTTATGTTTTTGCTATATTTACATTAATTTACCACCTAATTAATTTACATTAATTACCATCCATGTATCAAATTAGCTATAAATATTGAACTTTTATATTAATAAAGTCGGTCGCAGACAAACCCATTCTGAACTCAATTCTTTCTCCAATTTGTTCAAGTGCAAGTTGAGACAACAAACCAGCAATCGGTTCATGAAAGCAAAGGGTCAAAACATTCGGTACAGATTAACATTTTGGTGACCCCGACGTTATCCTTAAAGCCCAGAATCATTAATCGAACAAGAGTCAAGACAAGATCTTGACAAGAGTCAAGACAAGAGGAAGACTCCTGTTTAGAGAGCATTAGGATCTTCACAGCAGTGTGACGCTGTCCCTCTAGGGACAGTTTCTTCGACCACTTTCGGTAGCGAGTCGGAGCTCATCCAGCTACTAGCCCTCTAGCAAAAGTAGAAATCAAGTTCAAGAACAATCCCGTGACGTAGTTCCCAAGAATTAGCCGGATTATGTCGGCACCAAAGAGAACTAATAGAATCCGTAAACGGTGCCTTAAGAGAGTTTAAGGCATCGAGGCAGGAGACCTACTAAAATCTTTATGGGCTCAAGTCCAAGAAATTCACTTGACAGTCTACGAGGAGTTTGAAATCCCAATAGACAGTGGTTTTAACAAACAAACATACCTACGATTGCTAGCAGAGGTGCAAAATGCACTTATGGCAAGGCCTAGCACTTCGGGAAACGTCATTGATGTGCAATTGCCCCGCATAAACATTCCAAAGTTTGATGGGGATGCAATGAAATGGAAACAGTTCCATGATTTATTTACCTGCATGGTCCATTATACTAACATGCCATCAGTGAAGAAAATGTGGTACCTAAAATCCGCTCTCTCTGGAAATGCGGAAAGACTAATACGCCACATCGAGCTAAACGAGGACAACTATGTTCATGCATGGCGCATAATAGTTGGATCATATGACAATCCTCGGCTCATCGCGAATACAGATATTCGTCGGCTACTTCATCAGAGCCCAGTCTCTGACAGTGCCAAATCAATACAGGAGCTGTATATAACAACCCTAGAAACCCTTGCATCATTAAAGGCACAAGCCATCAGTGTATCCAATGGGATGCGTTTCTTGTGGTCTTGTTTACCGATAAACTCGACATGACTAATAGGGGTCTAGCAGACAGTACTATTACTATTTTTGCAAGTCTCCAAATCACGCCTTATATAAATGTAAAGAGTTCCGCGCAAAAACAGTATCTGAAAGATTAAATTGGGTACAAAAACAAAAAATGTATATCAACTGTTTCAAGACCGACCACAAATCAAAAGGAATTTATAGGAAGGAATAGTTTCAAGTGCGACAAAAACATCACACCTTGTTACACCTGGATACCAAAAGCCTTCATTCCCCAATTGTCGGTGCCGCGGTTAACAAGAATTATAACCTTCTTGCAACAGCAAAGGTAGCGGTCCAGGCAGAGAACGGTCAAGCAGCCAAATTTCGAGCCTTGCTAGACTCAGGATCACAGATCAATTTGATCACTGAGCGATTGGCATCAATGTTGTCATTAAAGCGGCACAATACAAAGCTCCGGATCGAAGGAATTGGAGGACAACCAAGAATGAGTAGAGCTAGAGTAACTATCTTCGTTAGCTCTCTTCACGGGGTTTTCAGCCAGCGCATAGAAGCCTTTGTCCTTCCCCACATCATAGCTGACCAGCCAGCTCAACCACTGTTCATGTGCATTAAAAATACCCAATGTGTGTTATTTAGCAGATCGCCAGTTTAATAAACCTGACAGGATAGATCTACTAATCGGCGCTGAGCACTATTACTCACTACTCCTTCCAAATCAGCAGAAGATCGGATGAGCTGGTGCCATGCTACAAAACACGAAACTATAGCCTGTGGTGTCAGCGTCGGTGAAGAAACTGACGCATTAAATGATACACATCACATATACATAAAAATCATTATTTCATACTACATCACTGTGTTCTGAAACCAGACAGCAGCAGCACCAAACTACGAGTAGTTTTCGATGCTTCATGCAAAACATCAAGTGGAAAATCCTTGAACGACATGCTACATACAGGACCCACTGTTCAGCTATTGTCCATACTACTGCGCTTCAATACACACAAATATGTGTTCACAGCGAACATAGAAAAGATGTACCGTCAAGTATGGTTCAATCCAGATAATCAGTTCCATAAGCTTATAACGATCCATCCGAAGATCTTAAGTACTATAGACTTAAAACCGTCCCGAATGGAACCAAAACAGCTCCATTTTTGGCCACGAAATGCCTAAATCATTTAGCAATCCGGTCACGGGACAACCACCTGTTGGGGTCTGCGACGCTTGATAATGACATCTACGTAGACGATTGCTTGACGGGTGCTGACTCAGTGGCAAAAGCAGTTCAAATCCAAAGTGAACTGAATAAATATTACCACACGGTTTCAAATTGCGAAGGTGGTGCTCAAATAATGCAGGACTACTGCAAGGAATACCCAAAGAGGCTACCGTGGGCGATGTAAAATTGGGTGAGGCCTTGGACCAATACAGTGTTAAAGACCTCGGCCTCATATGGATGCCCAATTAAGACCAACTTTGCGGAAGAGCGCAGCAAGGCGATTCGTTGGTCATCATAAAATGAGTGGTTTGCTCTGAGTTGTCAGAAATCTTTGACTCTATAGGTTTGTTTGCGCCAGTTGTAGTAAAGGCAAAGATATTTATGCAACACCTCTGAAATTGGCTTGGGATGAGCAATTGCCCTTAGAACTTCAGTCAGATTGGAAAAACTATCGCTCTAACCTGCAAAGTCTGAATGAATTGCAAATTCCAAGACACATATTTGACGGAAAGGTACCAGACACGCAAGAGTTACACACCTTCGTGGACTCCTCAGAAAGAGCATATGGCGCAGCAATATACGTACGAGCAACATATAAAAATAAGCAAACCTCAGTAAGGCTGCTATGTTCCAAATCCAGAGTGGCACCCACAGCGAAGCAATCCCTGCCCAGACTAGAGTTGTGCGCAGCAGTCCTCGGCGCAGAGCTGACGCACAGAGTCAGACAAGATTTATGCTTGTCTGTGGACAAGGTATCTGGGTTCTTTTGGACTGATTCATCCGTCGTGTTAGGTTGGATCAATGCAACGGCTTCTACTTACCACACGTTTGTGGCAAATCGGATAGCCAAAATTCAAGAAGTGACGGAACAGTCTCAATGGCGTCACGGATCATCCGACAACAATGCAGCCGACGTCTTGTTCAGCGTAATAGCAGCTAGCAAACTTTCAAGCAACAGTATGTGGTTTTATGGACCCCTGTTCTTACATAGACTCAGGGAGAACTGGTCAAAGATGCCAGCCATTCGACGAATTTAGAGCAAAAAACTAAATTCGTCAGCATGGCGGCCGCTAAGGACACATTCGGAGGGGAGGTATACAACTGCAGGTACAGTAACTCCTTTTACAAATTACAACGGATTGTTGGGTACATGCTGCGGTTCTGTTACAAGGCTAATAGAGCGCCAACGAAGGCACTATGTCTGGCCGAGCTAAACCAGGCACGCACAATTATCCTACGCACAATTATCCTACGCACAATTCAGCAAATCGAATTTCATGCGGAGTGAAAACAGCTCAAACGTTATAAAACAGTGGACAAAAAGAGTTCCCTTGTGTCATTGGATCCCATCTTTGGACCTGATGGGTTAATTCGAGTAGGAGGCAGACTCGAACACTCAAACCTATCCGAGGGCGCAAAACATCCAGTCGTGCTCCCCTACAATGACACAATTGTAAAAATGATCCTAAGGGAACTACATGAGACCAACATGCATTGCGGTGCTCAAGCCTTGCGTACTATCGCTCGGCAGAAATATTGGATCATCAATGACAAGACAATGGCGAGTAACATTGTACACAATTGCGTGCGATGCACCAGAATGAAGCATAATTTAATGAATCAAATTATGGGAAATCTACCAGCCGAAAGAGTCACGCAGGCTCACCCATTCTTTAACTCTGGAGTAGATTACTGTGGCCCCATATGGATTCATCTCAAGATCCGAGGCAAACGTCCTGACAAGGCCTATATCGCAGTGTTCTGTTGATTCTCCACGAAGGCAGTGCATTTGGAGTAGGTAAGCGATCTCACAACAAACGCCATTTTGGCCGCTCTCCGCCGGTTTCTCGGACGTCGAGGAAAGTACCACACGATCCATTGCGATATAGCAACAAATTTTATTAGAGCCAACATTAAATTAAAAGAGCTCGAAACCGCTATTTTCTCAACCAATGCGAAGGACGCCATAGTTCAGCATTGCAACAAAATAGAAGTAGACTTCAAATTCATTCCCCCACGAGCACCATCAATCGGTGGCCTATAGGAGGCTGCGATAAAATCCGCCAATCGGCTGCTTGTTTCAGTTACAGCCACGGCATGGTTAACCTTCGAAGAACTCAACACTGTGGTCATTGAAGTCGAGGCGATCCTCAATTCACGGACTATCACTCCCATGTCATCAGACCCCCTGACGAATCAGCTTTAACGTCAGGACACTCCCTGATTGGAGAACCATTAACTGCTCCTACCGATACCAACATTGTGAACGGCACAACGACTGAAGCATGCTTTTTGGAAACAATGGTCGACCGAGTATCTATAAGAACTCCAGAATCGACCCATATGGAAAAAGGCGTCTCCAAATATTCACGAGGGATTGCTAGTCCTTATAAAGGAAGACAATGTGCCTATAATGTGCTGGCCTATGAATGGGAACAGTTCTCAAAACGTATTCAGGACCGGACAACCTCGTTCGGGTAGTGGACATCAAAACGTTTTCTGGAATATTCAAGATACCAGGTCAACCGGAGGAGAGCCTCCGGTACATCGAAAAAAAAGGAATCCTCCCATCAATGCCTGTAATTGTAAAGCGATGGCCACTCCAAGCAAAGTGACAAAGTTCAGTAACAAGCCAGGAATATTCTACGAACGTTTGGGAACCACGAGAATGGTAGTTTCCGGATGGACAATGATAGTATATTGCGAATTGAATCCCTACTGGAATGATATGAAGGTACTTCCAGTTGGATTAGCGGAACTCTCTCACGCCAGGAATTGACAAACGCAACAGCATTCAATTCAATTCTAGACCATTTTAGTCATCTAGTTGCAGAGCTTGAGTCAGGAAACAACCTTATGCATCACTCTCGGCAACGTAGATCACCGTTTAATATTGTTGGGACCATAGCCAATTCATTATTCGGCGTGCTTGACTCCACATACGCAGAAGATTTGGCCAAAACTATAACAAAGGTTAAAGGCAACGAGGATTTCCTCTTACAGCTGCTTCAGAACCAGACATCCATGGTTGACTCCACCATAAATTTGGTAAAAAAAGAGGAAGTTTGTCTACCAACAACCGCTTGAGATCTTTGGAACAACAGATGACCCTCATAAATAAGCAACGAGGACAGCACCAGGGCGCACATTTGGAGCAATCATTTATGATCCTCACAACACAAATGAATCTACTTGCAAATGGTTTACAGTGAATGCAGAGTGTGATAACTGATTTTTAACTGATGTTCGCCATAGAACAATCAGCCCAATTTTAATATCACCTACACAGTGAACTACACAGTACACACGAGTTCTACTCGATCAAATTCGGGATCCTTTACCACCCAACCAAATCTTGCCAGTTGCCACTACAAAATAATGTATGCGCAAGGCAGTACAACTGACACTCATTCCATTTTTCGAATAACAATACCACTGGTATCGTTAGAGTTATTGGATGTCTTTAGCATTGTGCCCATCCCAATATGGGAATCGTAAGGTTGGACATTGTACAATTTTCAGACAATGATCATAGCTGTCAATGCCCATAGAGATCGTTTTATAGGTTTTAATGAGGACGAATTCAGAAGATGCACACCTATAAAAATTGACCAACATATTTGTTTCAATCACTTAACGGCATACAATGTAGACAGTAGATGCGAATTCCAGTTATTTAATAACAAGACTGGAAAAGAATATCACAGCAATCTTGCCAAAACTCGGCAATCTAACGAATGGATCTTCGCAACCAAGTAACCAATGGAATTGTAGGTGGTATGCAATAGAGTTTCATTAACTATTAACATAAGGGCGACTGGTATGGTGAACTTGCCTATTAGTTGCACAGCACGCGATGTAAGTTTGACTACATTCGGCACCATGACCACTGAAGTGCAGACAACAAAAACACAAGCACCTTATGTATATAATGAAGAAAATATTAGGTCATAGCCTACATAAAGAACGATGAACATTAAAAACCAAACCTTTGAGAAACAACAATTCGAACGGCATCAAGAACTGCAGACAGTGCAAGTTAAGGCAACCGACAAATTAATGCAGAATGTTACATTTTGAAATTGTTAATTTATCATTTTTATGTCTTTGCTATATTTCCATTAATTTACCACCTAAGGAATATCCATGTATCAAATTAGCTATAAATATTGAACTTTTATACTAATAAAGTCAGTCTCAGACAAACCCATTCTGAACTCAATTCTTTCTCCACGTCCAATTTGTTCAAGTGCAAGTTGCGACAACAAAGCAGCAATCGGGTTATGAACCCTTTGCTCAAAACATTTTTTACAGATTAACAAATCTTTTAACAACATAAATAAATACATAGACATACAATATAATTGTTATCCGGTCCGGCCTAGGCTTATCCGATCCACTAATCACAACATACATACATACCATTTGCAAGTACATTCGCCTCGCACAAGCATTCATATATATATATACATTCCATAACTCAGTGTACGGTTCTGAGCGCACAGTGGAATAAATCGTATACGCCGCGCACAATTATAATTAAATATAAAAAAAAAAATTATAAGAACAATAATTTGGTGTCAAACTATTTAGTGCTTGTCTTTATTTAATTGAGCGTGGTTTAATATAGTGGCGATGAACTCCAGCGGTGCCAACACAGGAGAACCCACTCCCGCTCGGAGTGTCCTTTTAAAATGCAAGGCTAAGGGTATCCTCCAGGATTTGAAGAGGATTCAAGGAGCCCTCCAGCCAATATCCAAGGTGGATGATGCCATGCTCCACGTGCGTCATGGCCAGTTGACCGTCATGTTCGAGGGCTTTAAGACCATCCATGGGGAGCTTGAAGAGTTGTTTATTTCTGAGATCAGCAGCGACTTGCGATGGATCGTGTCGGAGCATGCCGAAATCGAGCACGAGTCGTCGCTGCGGTCTGCTCGAATTGCTGCCCATTCCACGTTGGCCAGCGGAGTTTCCAGCGGAGTTTTCAGGCGGGCGCAGCGCTCGGTCGGAGCTTCCAAACCCAGCCTCCTCTTCCTCTCCCTACTTTCAGCGGAGAATATTCGGAGTGGTCTGAGTTTCACTCGGCTTTCTCAACTATCGTGGACTGCAATCTTGTCTTCGGGACTCAGCATTAGATGCAGTTCGGTCCTTGGAAATCTCCGGGGAGAATTATGATGTCGCGTTGCGTCTCTTAGAAAAACGATTTAATAACCGTCGGTTAATATTTCAGGCTCATGTGAACGGGATTCTGGACCTCAGTCTATTGGAAGGTAGCTCAGCCCGATAAATTCAATGCCCACATGCGAGCCATAAAAAATTTGGGGACGACGGCTCAGATCGCCAGCAGCATAATTGTCCAAGTGCTCCTTCGAGGGTTGGACCCAGCCACCCAGGCCAAGTGGTAGGAAGGTCAAAATGCGTCGAGCTCAGACCTCATCCCTACTTGGGAGTCGATGGCGGTATTTTTGGAGCAGCGATGCAGCTTTCTAGAGGCTACGGATGTGGCCATGACCGCCTTCGTGCCGGGCACTCTTAATGGAAGACGTTGAGTCGCAAATAATATTAGATCGTCCTTTATCATCACCAATTCACCTTTCCCTGCTTGTATGTTATGTGGTGGGTGGTCCCACTGACTGCTTGCCCCAGATTTTAGATAATGCCCCCTGAGAGCCGCCTTGGTGAGGCTAGACGACTCGGTCTATGTCGGACATGTCTTCAACCTGGCCATCACTTGCGTGAGTGCTTCCCTGCTAATTGTTGTGGATGTTGTGGGAAGAGGCATCACAGCCAGCTGCATTTTTTGGAAATACGGTCATCCAGCATATGCGCACATAAAAATAAACTATATTATAACGTTATGAAACTAAATAATTGTTTTCATATGGATAAAAGTCAATGACCAAACAATCATCTTAACCTGTATTGACAAATTGTGCAAATTTGCTTTCGTACAACCTTTAGTTACTAGGGCAATAATAGATGTACGAGCCCCTATTCTCCAATTGGTAAACTTTTACCCAAATATCAAAACTATATACTGCGACAAAGAGGCCTCTTTCAACTCCGAAACAATCGCATCATTCTTGAAAAACCAATACATCATCGATGTTATCAATGCGCCACCACTACAATGTTGCTCCAATGGCCCAATAGAAAGATTTCACAGTATGATTTCATCCCCGTATGAGACAGGAATATATTAGTATGGGAGCAATATGGCTTGATTAGGCACTCGACAAATCTATCAGAGTTTTCTAGCATAATGCACTCCGCGGTTTTCATGTCCACAATCCCACATGAGGAAGCTGCTGGAAGTTGATATCGAACAGAATATTTTGGATGAGCTTAACACCACAGGATGGCCAGGTAGGAGCCATTGATTCTAGCGGTATCCGAGGTCGTTGCGGGTACGCCGAACGCTGATGATCTTGGTAGAATTAATACCAATCAGGCATCGCTTATCGAGGCTAACAATTAACAGATTGTAATTAACACAGAAACACAAAAACACAATAGGATTCTCAAGGAGAAAAGGAACAGCTGATCTCCGAAATGCTAATCTGCGAAATCCAAACTTGTACGCTCACAATTACCCTCGCAAAAAATAACATTAAGAATCCTACAATATTCAATCATAACGACCTAAAGGATATCTTCATATGTCATAATAGCGTGCCGAGCGATAAAGGATATCTTCATATGTCATAATAGCGTGCTATTGGTGGCCACCGATTGTATGACTTTAGCAATTTTGTGCTTGGTCAGGCATCCGTCCATACGTTATACTTGCAGCTAACCGTATTATGATTATTTTAAATGGTTTGGCTGATCGCTGCATGGCCAAACAGTGTTTTTTATGGTTACCTAAATATTTAGACTGATTTTTTTTTAGCACAATTTGGTGTTTTGCGGTTTTTTTTATAAGGGAATCTTTTAGTTTTCCGATTGAGCTTCAACAGATCTAACTTGGAAATTTATGTTTCTGCCAGTGTTACTATTGTTGTTGTAGCCATTATTTCCACCACGGTTATTACCTCTATAATTTTCTCGACCTCTGTAATTATTGGTGTGGTTATTGTAGTTCTGGCTGAAACCATTCTTCGGTGGTAATTATTATTGTAATAACCTCCATCAATAGATATTATTGATTATTTGGTGGTACCCATTGTTTCGGTGGTAATTATTATTGTAATCCTCCGTCCACCTCCATCAATAGTTATTATTGATTATTTACGAAATATTCTCGAATGTTTAGCTGGGATATTTATTTCTTGATTGAAATCTTTTGGTCATGCTGTTAGCCAGTGCTCATCTGTTTGAAAATCGAGTTGACAATTAAACTTTTTTATGAAATCAATTCCCAATATACCATCACATGGTATTGGGAAGACGCTGTTTACTAAATGAAAATGAAATGGGATTATGATTTTCCTGTTTGTATTTCTTTGTCTCATTATTCATTACAAATATAAGTGAACTAAACAAAGTTTAAAAGTAAAAGGCCATACCATACCGGTATGAAAAGTAAAAGGTATGGCCAAGCGAAATGCCCACAGCCAATCGGCCACCTTTCAACAGTCAATTACGGAAAGTCCCGATAGCCGACATAATTAGCAGTGTTATATTTGGAGGTTAAATAAAATTTGTTATTAAATTTCATCCCAAACTACCTCTGCTCTGTTTCTTCATCATTTACTGGGTTACTCCTTTTTCGCTCAGTAGAGATTTTCATTGATTTTATCATTGAGTATCATTATCAATGATTTTAAACATGTCTGTGCGTCTATGTCTTGTAATATGATAATCTCCTCATGAGATACTACAATCCACTGCTGGCTGTGTGAAAACGTTTTACACGCTAAGTGTGCCTCGTTCACCGCCTCAGTTTTGGATCCCATTTATCGTAGGTCTGGTCTCCACAGTTGCTGTGGATTTAAAAAAATTAAAAAAAAGTGGATTTAAAGAGTAGATTAGCGCTTTCATAAAATCAATGACTAACTCTTCAGTGCTCGACACTTAGTTTAGTAGTCTCCAACTACGAAATTAGTCTCTAAGGCGCAAAAAATCCGCATTAGTGATGTTCTTGTGGCGAATAATCTTCAGCCTATCCAGTCTACAATTACTCAGCCGCTTATATCTCTGGCTACCCCAAGGGTCGTACCAGGGAATAATTCGGCTTCAAAAAACTAATATCTTCACTTAAACTTTCCTTCCTTTGCTAGACACTTTTTTCCTTTCAAAATACTATAGGGTTACGTAGTAAACTCCCAAACTGTATTCCACAAAAAAAGATATAGTTCTTTCTTTGCATCTCACATTACATTGAGATCTTACGCTCCGAAGTTTTTCCAAGTAAGTACACCACTTTTAGACGTGATAGAACACTGCGAAGGGGAGGAGGAGTCCTAATTTCTGCAGACTCCAAATTCGCTTCTGAAGAGGTAATATCACAAGAGTTTGGTGACATAGAATTTCTTTGTATTAAAATCATCTTGTCCGAGCAAACTTTATACGTTATCTGTTGTTACATATCACCTTCGTCCATACCCTCCAAATACTGGAAACATTTGTCCGCTTTTCGATTCGTTTCGGATCGTCTGTCTTATGGTGAACAGCAACCAGCAACCAGCTGGGTGACTTCAATAATCCAGAACCCATAAAGTTCGTATCTTCCGTAAAGATGACATTTTTGGAATTTGATTAGTCCGATCTACTGGCATGTAAAGATATAAACATTGCCTTACATAAAGTTTATTACACTTTGAATTTATTTTGCGACGCTTCTGCCTTGGATCCGAAGCAGTTTTATTAATTTGTAAACCCCTAACAATTCCACCTATGCTTACGTTTGAGAACTCATATGCGCTGGGGCTCTGTCCAAACCGCTTCTCAAATTCTCTAATCTATCGCCGGAGACTTTGATCTTTCTCCTTAGGTGGACGGAATCTTACATTATTCCTCCGCATAAACAGAGAAAAATCCGACGCTACGAATTATAGAGGCATTTCTTAATTGCCCGCAATTCCTAAGCTTTTTGAAAAACTTATCACTTCACATTTCCAACACCTATATAGTTAATAATATCTCCGTGCCAGCATGGCATTACTAAGCGCCGCTTCACCACCACCAACTTATTGGAGCTAACATCTTTTTTTTTTTCCACCTCCCATCCAACCGTCCGAGGGACGCTGCCACATAACGTTCGCGAGGATAGATCCGAGAGAGTAAAAGAGAGGAATAGGAGTATGAAATCACGAGGAAGAGTGTTGCAAAGATAAGGCGTTTAGTATAATGGATTTAAGATTGTTAGTAGAGCAAAGGGACAAAACGTGGTAGAGACCATTGTAGTCCGAACATAATACCCTGAACGGATCGTGTTGGGCATATGTCGAGCTACAATGGCTAAGGAGTAGAGGACGAAAGTTTTTAGTCCTTCTACTAGGAACGTTAAAATTTAAGCGTGTTAATAAATGCTGGCTGTCTACATTACCATTAATAAGATTAAATAGAAACATGACACCCAGCATCGTTCTACGGTTTGTTAATGGTGGTAAGTTGATTAATAAAAGTCTACTATGATAGGAGGGAAGGTGAAGGCTTGCATCCCAATTTAGTCCCCTAAGTGCCCCCTAAGTGCGAAAATAAGAAAGATTTTTTGTACGGATTCTATGTGATCTTGGTGCACTCCGTATTGTGGACTCCAGACACACGATCCCTACTCAAGAATCGGACGGACCAATGATGTGTATAAAGTTTTTGTAATGTATGGGTCGTTGAATTCTTTTGACCATCTATTAAAAAAACCAAGCGCACGCATAGCTTTATTAACCATGGTGGATATATGGTCGGTAAATTTAAGTTTCAAATCTAATAGGACTCCCAGATCGTTAACCTGAGTTAAACGTTCTAAGTCGATCCCATAGAGAAAGTACGTAGCCTGGTGAGGGCTAGATCGATAATATGACATGAGTTTACATTTCGATCCATTAAGCTTTAGGTCATTGCTAAGCACCAAATTTGAAATTTATCCAAATCGGATTGAAGTTTGCTTATTGAAGACAAAGCTTAACATCGTCAGCGTACATAAGAACTAGTGAGTCAGTTAAGGCAAGGGGCTAGTCATTAATAAACAAAGTAAAAAGTAATGGTCCAAGATGGCTTCCATGAGGCACCCTAGATGTGACGCGGACTGTACGCGAGGTAACATCTTTAAAGAAGGGGGTTCTTCCTTCCACGTTGGGTTCTTCCAGATAAGTAGCTCGAAATCCAGATATGGAGATCAATTGGGAATCCCAAAAGACTGAGTTTACTTATAAGAAGCGAATGGTTAACAGAATCAAATGCTTTACTGAAGTCAGTTTAAATGACGTCTGTTTGTAAGCTATTCCGGAACCCATCCGTTACAAAAGATGTTAGCTCCAGTAAGTTGGTGGTGGTGGAGCGGCGCTTCATAAAGCCATGTTGGCACGGGGATATTATTGAACTACATAGGTGTTGCAAATGTGGAGTGATAAGTTTTTCGAAAAGCTTTGGAATTGCTGACAAATTAGAAATGCCTCTATAATTTTAATTGAAGCATCCGATTTTTTCCCTCTTTTATGCAGAGGGATAATGTAAGATTACATGCAATGTAATGTAAGATCCCCACATAGGGAAAAATCGAGGTTTCCAGCGATAAATTAAAAAGTTTAATGAGCGGTTTGCACAGTGCCCCGGCGCAGTTCTTCAGAACACAGCCTGGTACTCCATCGGGGCCTGGCGAATAATCGGGCTGAAGAAGATCCGATAACACACCACATTGAACCAAAGATGGGCAAAATTCAAGGTTGGCTGATTGCATATTATATAAGTGTACGGCTGAGCTGGAATGGTGCTATGTGAATACGTTGTTTGAAAAAACTTTGCAAAGAGATCGGCCATTGCCAGATCAGTGTTCGCATAAGAGTTCTCAAACGTACGCAGAGGCGGAACAGATACAGATTGGCGCATAGTGTTTACAAAGTTATAAAACTACTTCGAATTAGAAATTCTGAGTAAACTGAATCCGGCAGCGGCGAAGCTATATAACATAGGAGTTATATAACATTCGGCGTTATGCACGGTGTAATTAGACCGAGCTATTATGTATCTTGAAGAACTAACTGTACAGCCAAATAATTCATGTTTATTTAAAAGTCTATTCATAACGTTCTTTAAATTTAATAGGTGCCTTTTATACCAAGGTGGATTAATTAAAACAGACGGATGTTTCCATGGCACGCAAGCGTCGAAAAATAAATACAAAGTGTGATAAAATTTATTTAAGGCAATATTAATATCTTCACATGCCAGTAAATCGGACCATTCAAATTCCAGAATTAACTTGTTTAGTTTCGTAATGTCAGCCTTACGGAAGAAACGTACTTTTTGAGATTTAAGTTTAGACTTAAGGTCAATTAAGCTATTGTTTTCGATTAAAACTTCAAGAGTGGGATGATACGGATCCTAAGGGTTAGCAAGGGGCGATGTTTTAGAAAGAGCAATTTCATCAGGATAATATATGAAACACAAGTCTAGCAGCCGACCTAGGGAAATTCTAACGTGGTTAATTTGCCCGAGTGACATGTCGAACATACCCGCAGGGAAGTCGTGCTGCGAGTTAAGCATTAAGGAAGTTGAATTCTCTACATTGGACCACATAAGATCTGGTATATTGAAGTCCCCCAGAACTACCAGCTGGTCCCCGTTAGACAAACGATCCGAAACGAGACCAGTATGTGGGCGTATGTTGCTAGTATGTGGGCGGTTCCGACGAAGGTGGTATGTAAGAACAGGTAACGTATAAAGATTGACCGGACAGAATGATTTTAACGCAAAGAAATTCTATGTCACCAAACTCTTGTGATTTTACCTATTCAGAAGCGAATTAGGAGTCTACAGAAATTAGGACTCCTCCTCCCCTTTCTTCTCCCCTACTTGGAAAAACTTCGGAGCTTAAGATCTCCGGCTTTAACCAAGTTTCTGTAAAGACTATAATGTGAGATGCAAAGGAAGAACTATCATAATAAAGTTTGGGCAGTTTACTACGTAGCCCTCTAGTATTCTGATAGGTAAAAGTTAGTGAAGAAATTAGTTTTTCGAGGGTGAAGAAAAAGAGTGGAAGGTTGGTCAGTGGCTCTAACATGTGGAACATGTCTAACACTCCCACAGGCTTGGTAATTTTTTTCTTCACCGTTCTTTGTGGATGTTCTTGGACGAAAATGTTCTCTGGCCAAAAACTGGCGGAACAGATCGTCTTGAACATCTGCACGGCCACACGTATTTTAAAGGATGTGTGCCTGGTGTATGAGTATTTAAATTTTGTAATATCTGCCACCTTAATATTGGCTTTTGTTTTGGCTTTGACAAAAGCCGAGATATTTAACTCAGAAGTGTCAGGGGCAAGCTGAGAAACAAATATGTGTTTCGATGGCGGGATCAACTGCAAGGGTTTTGGAGCCGCAGTAACTAATACTGCAGCATCAGTTCGTACCGGGGATCCGGACGGTTGAATACCCTGTTCTGTGACTCTTAAGGGGTTTGAGTTATTGAGTCTGGTGGTATCACTTGGAGTTATGCCACAGAGGACAAATCGGATAATTGCTCATCAATACTTAGAAATTCGGAAGACGAATTTTTCACAGTTCCAGCCCTTGGGGTGGCTAAAGATATAAGCGGCTGAATAATTGTCGGCTGAGTATGCTGGGGTTTATTCGCCACAAGCACATCACTAATAGCGGATTTCTTACGCTTTGGTGACTCATTTAATAGTTGAAGACTACTAAACTGTGTATCGAGCGCACAGAGATGGTCATTGATTTTACGAAAACCGCTAATCAACTCTTTAAATCCACTTTTAGTCTGTCTCATGAACGATCTCATTTCGTCCTGAACAGCACGACAGCTATCACAGCAGAAGTGGAGGCCAGACCTACGTGAAATGGCATCCGATACTGAGGCCGTGAACCCGGCACACTTAGCGTGCAAAACGTTTTCACAGAGCCAGCAGTGGATGGTAGGCTGGGATGAGGAGATTATCTTATTAAAAAAAACCTCAAAGCACAGACATGTTTAAATTCCATGATAAATTATTTATTAATATTTTTCTTTTTATTATTGACGTACCTTGAACCACTGTGCCAGGGAAACGAAAGAGGGGAGATCAAAGAGAGCGATTAGTGTGGGTTAGTGAACAGCAAAGAAAAGAGATAAGAATCTCTACTGAGCAATAATAGAAGCAACACCGTAAAAGAAGAAGAAGCAGAGCAAAGCTATGTTTGGATGAAAATTAATAAAATTATTATTTTACCTCTAAATATACCACTGCACACGCGAAGCGATACGGATGGTTAATATTTAAAAGTTTAATTTTAAAAATATAAATAAATAAAAATAAACACCGGATTGTTTAGTGTTAGTAAACAAAGTTAAAAAACGCAGTTCGCACAAAAAATATGTCCGTTCGCTTTAAGATAAAGAGAAAGAAGAGCAGTTTCCATAATGAATTGAGGATCATTCGATCTTACTCACACCCGAGACACCCTTAGAAACAAGCAAGCTTAACAATTTAAGAACCATAATAGTCCAGATTACTAGACTAAACAATTGAAAACCAACCCAATATTCAGCCACGTTCCCACGTCCAAGATCAACAACAAATTTTAACCTATTTTGTGGAACCTATATCAAGCCTACTCCCGAATCAGCTAACAAGTTCAATTTGAGACTTACTTTAACCTTAACAATATGGAGTATATTCAAAATAAAAAATACTTATAATCGTACTTAAAACGTACTTAGAATAAGATTGAAAACAAATAAATTTTTTTTTTATTATTCTAACTCGAAACGTTTAATTATATATACTTTAAAGGGGTGGAGCCCCTTCTTTTGACCCAAATTTTAATATCCTCTGCAAGGGTATTTATTAAGGGTATAAATATGTATTTATCATTTATTGTGGAAAGTTTGGTGGATACCGACAAGAATTATTTGAGCGGAAGGAAAACTTAGATAAAACCCTCAGCAACATCAGCAATTTACAGAGAAAAAGCTCGAAGCGGAAGGAAGGAACATCTCATCAAAAGGACAATAAACACAATAAACGTGATGAAATATGTATTGTTTTTTTTATAAAGAAATACACCAATAGAAAATATATTTTTAAGTATAGTATATACACAATATAGTATATATTTTATAAATATTTTTTTTGATTACTTCTAGAGTGGTTTCACATTTAACATTTCAGTCACCCTCTTGAAGTTTATAGTCTTCTACTACATTTGCTTCTCAAGCTATCTTTAATTCTATACAATCAAATTGAACACTAAATAATTTGCTAATTAATTACACAGTTAAATTAATGGCTGTAGCTAAGCCACCTGTAGAAAAATTAGATGAACCTCCAGTTGCCATAGTTAAGTTTAGTTCACCGATACAAATAATTACATTTTGTTCCAGATAGCTTTTATTTTTTTGTAATTTGAATTCTTTTTTATTTAAACGGTTTTTTATGGTTTTTTCACTGTTTTTTCTTGATGTTTTATTTGTTTGATCTTTAGTCCACTTAAACTCTAATGTATTGTTTCATTTTTGTTTTTGGAGTCCAATGAAACCGTCTGTATCGCATGTGAGGATACTTATCAGTATCAGTATGATGACTGATACGGCGGTCATGGATGTGTGGTGGTCCTGTTGGAACGGTGAGTTTTTTCTTTTTATATCGGCTTATCGATGCTGTAGGTTTTCAAATTCGGTGTCGTCCATACTTGGTGACTGGAAGCCCTTAAGACGGATTGTGATGTTTTCTCTATAGGCTCTATGGGGTCGGTGATATTTCCGAATCGACTGAATGAAGTTGTACTTCAGTGGTCATAGAGCTGAAAGTAGTTAAGCTTATAAGTAATTGAAAAAAATATGTTCTCAATTTTTATAGATGTGCATTTTCTGACATCTATTATCATTGTCTGAAGATTGTACCAGGTCCAGCCTTTTAATTGCCATATTGGAATGGATCCGATGCTGAACACATCCAATATCTCTAACGACACCAGAGGTATAGTTATTCGAAAAATGGCAGGAGTATCAGTTGAACTTCCTTGCGCATACAATATTTTGTAGGGCTGAAGGACGTCAGTGGTGGCGACTGGCAAGATCTGGTGTTTTAGAAGTGATCTAGAGTGTGAAGTTTGACATTTAGCTGGTGGACATGCATCTGCTGAGTACCAGCGCAGGCGGCAGCTGCACTAGATTGACGAAGGTGTGAATTTGCATCCCGGCGGGCTGCATGCCCAAACTATTGATGATACCAGCAGTAGTCGTCTTGGCCATGTTAAGTTTTCGAAGAAGACTCTATACGCGAGCGTGATATCGAGATGCCTATCATATTGCTTTTAACTTCCCTTTGGAGCTGTTTTATTGAGTTCAGAATAACATCTAAGATTGTATCTCAATTACCTCCATAAGTTGCCTAGGAAATAGAGTCCACACTTGCAATGTTCCCCACCTTACTAGCCTCATGCGTCTCATGCGAACTAATATGTCAGTTGGTTTTAAATTTATTGTGTCGATTCCCTGGAGAAGACGCTGCAGTTTACATTCCGGTGATTTGGCAAACTGGGCTAGCAACCGATTGTTAGATGTATATCCTCGATATCTTGATAGTTCTCTTTATATGTTCTTTAATATCGTGCTTACACTTATAACTGTTTTAGTACATGTTAGTACATCCTTGTGAAATTTGGATTGATTTGGCTAGAGTAAAACCCATGGAAAGTCCCATTCTTCTAACATAAAAAACCACAAAGTTAAGGTATTTCCGAACGTTCGTTTACATGGCAGCTTAGGATGTAGTCGGCCGATCCTTATAGTATTGGGCATGAGGAGTCCCATCCTTCAATCCTAAAAAAACAACGGGGTCATGGCAGTTCCGATCGTTCAGTTATATGGCAGCTATTGGATATAGTCGACCGATCCCGGCCGATTGGCGATTGAAATGGTTTTTGAAAAAGTAACTTCTTTCTGTGTCACATGCACCATCGCTTGTTTTGTTTGAATATTTTAAAAACAAAATGTCGTTCAAAAGCTATATTTGCACCTGCCTGTCGAGAGAGGCAGAGGGGACAAGAGAGCCATTTAAAAAAAATTGCAAATAGAATCAGTCAAATCACACGTTTTTTTCAGTTGAATTGCGTTCGAATGTCGCGTTCGACATTACCCGTATGACTTATATGCTCATATGCTTATAAACCTTTTTGCTCGTAATGTTGTGAATTTCTTCTCATTGTAATACGAGACACTGATCCACTAAGCAGAATTACATCATAATTTAAATAATAATAACGAAGGTCGAGGTTAGACGGGGATTCTGGTACGGGGATCCAGAGCTCTATTCCTAGTTGAGCCAATTTAATCTTTTTACCTAGGCCCTTTTGTTATTTGGATTTAATTTATTTAAATAGAATAAAAGCTGAAAAGATATACTCATTATTTTGTTGGGTATTAAATAAAATCAGGGGACAAATAAAATAAATATCTATCATCGGGGCCTGGCGAATACACGGGCTTAACCCTAAGAAGATCCGATAACATACCACGTTGATCAAAAGATGGGCAAAAAATAAGATTGGCTAGTTGGATATTATAAGTGTAAAGCTGAGCTGGAATAGTGCTATGTGAATATGTTGTTTGAAAAAACTTTGCAAAGAGATCGGCCATTACCAGATCAGTGTTCGCAGAAGAGTTCTCAAACGTAAGCAGAGACGGAAAAGATACAGATTTGCGCTTGGTGTTTACAAAGTTTTAAAACTGCTTCGGGTTCTGAGTAAACTGAATCCGGCAGCGGCGAATATAACTCCTATAACATTCGGCATTATGCACGGTGTAATTAGACCGAGCTACTAAGTATCTTGAATAACTAACTGTACAGCCAGATAATTTATGTTTATTTAAAAGTCTATTCATAACGTTTTTTAAATTTAATAGGTGCCTTGTATACCAAGGTGAATTAATTCAACCAGACGGATATTTCCATGGCACGCAAGCGTCGAAAAATAAATACAAAGTGTGATAAAATTTATTTAAGGCAATATTAATATCTTCACATGATAGTAAATCGGACCAATCAAATTCAAGAATTAACTTGTTTAGATAAATAAAGTCAGCCTGACGGAAGAAACGAACTTTTTGAGATTTACGTTTAGACTTAAGGTAAATTAAGCTATTGTTTTCGATTAAAACTTCAAGAGTGGAATGATACGGATTCTCAGGGTTAGAAAGGGGCAAAGTTCTAGAAAGAGCAATTTCATCAGTATCAGAAACGAAACACAAGTCTAGCAGCCGACCTTAGGAATTTCTAACGTAGTTAATTTGCCCGAGTGACATGTCGAACATACCCGCAGGGAGTCGGACCAGATAAGATCTGGTATATTGAAGTCCCCCAGAGCTAAGAACAGGTAACGTAAGAACTATGTCACTTATGACTTTACCTCTTCAGAAGCGAATTTGGAGTCTCCAGAAATTAGGACTCCTCCTCCCCTTCGCAGTGTTCTATCACGTCTAAAAGTGGTGTACTTATTTGGAAAACTTCGGAGCTTAAAATCTCGGGCTTTAACCAAGTTTCTGTAAAGACTATAATGTGAGATGCAAAGGAAGAACTATCAGAATACAGTTTGGGAAGTTTACTACTGTGGCTCTAATATCTTCCTCCCAAGGTCTGGAAGATGGGGCTTGGTAATTTTTTTCTTCACCGTACTTGGCTGATGTTCTTGGACGAAAATGTTCTCTGGCCAAAAGCTGGCGGAACAGATCGCCTTGAACATCTGCACGGGCACACGATTTTTGAAAGATGACGTGTGCCTGGTGTATGAGTATTTAAGTTTTGTAATATCTGCCACCTTAATATCGGCTTTTGATTTGGCTTTGATAAAAGCCGAGATATCTAGCTCAGAAGTGTCAGGGGCAAGCCGAGAAACAAATATGTGTTTCGATGGCGGGATCACTTGCAAGGGTTTTGGTGCCGCCGTATCTAATACTGCAGCATCAGTTCGTACCGGGGATCCGGACGGTTGAATACCCTGTTCTGTGACTCTTAAGGGGGTTTGAGTTATTGGGTCTGGTGGTATCACTTGGAGTGATGCCACAGAGGACAAATCGGACAATTGCTCATTAATACTGAGAAATTCGAAAGCCGAATTTTTCCCAGTTCCAGCCCTTGGGGTGGCCAGAGATATAAGCAGCTGAATAATTGTCGGCTGAGTATGCTGGAGTTTATACGCCACAAGCACTTCACTAATAGCGGATTTCTTACGCTTTGGAGACTCATTTAATAGTTGAAGACTACTAAACTGTGTATCTAGCGCACAGAGTTGGTCATTGATTGTCTTGATTGATTGACGTGTCTTCTTTAAATATGTTACCTCGCGTACAGTTACTTCTTCTAAAAGTCTTACTTTTTACTTTGTTTATAAATGACTTGCCCCTTGCCTGAACTGATTCACTTATACTTATGTACAAATAACCTAAAGCTTATTGAATCGAAATGTAAACTCATGTCATTATATCGATCTATTTTACCACGCTATGTACTTTCTCTATGAGAACGCCTTAGAATGATCAACTCAGGTTAATGATCTGGGTGTCCTATTAGTTTTCCCGACCATATATCCACCATGGTTAATAAAGCAATGGGTGTGGTTGGTTGATCAAAATAATTTAATGACCCGGACATAAAAAAAAACGTTATCATTGGTCCGTCAGATTCTTGAGTATGTATCGTATGTCTGGAGTCGCCAATACGGAGTACACCGAGATCACATAGAAGCTGTACAAAGAAACTACCTGACTTCCGCCCTTAGGGGACTAAATTGGGAAGCAAATCTTCACCTCCCGTCCTATCATAGTAGACTGTTATAAATCAACTTACCATCATTAACAAACCGTATAACGGTGCTGGGTGTCATGTTTCTATATAGTTTCTATATGCGTCATGTTTCTATAACCAGCCAGAATTTACCAATACGCCTAAATTTTAACGTTCCTAGTAGGAGGACTTGAAACTTTCGTCCTCTACTCCTAAGCCATTGTTGTTTGACATATGCCCAACACGATACGTTCGGGGTATATTGTCACTTTGCTCTATTAACAATCTTAAATCCTATCTTCCTCGTAATATCTTACTGCTACTCTTCTTTTAAACTTTCTCGGGTCTATCCCCGTGATTCGAGCCGTACGTTATGTGGCGGCGTATCTCGGTCGGTTGGACGGGAGGTGGGCTGTACGTATGCTGTGTGAACCGCGCGAACGAAAGGATACTAGCTAGGTTTCTAGTCCGAATACATCCGTTTGTCACGGATGGGTTTCGGAATGGCTTACAGACAGACGTCATTTACACTGACTTCAGTAAAGCATTTGACTCTGTTAACCATTCGCTTCTTATAAGTAAACTTAGTCTTTTGGGATTCCCAACTGATCTTATCTGAAAAAACCCAACGCGTCTTCTTTAAAGATCTTACTTCGCGTTTAGTCCGCGTCACATATGGGGCACCCCAAGGAAGCCGTCTTAAACCTTTACTTTTTACACTGTTTATTAAAGACTTGCCCCTTACCTTAACTGATTCACTTGTACTTCACTTGTTGTTCTCTTGTCAGTATAGATTCACTAGCGCCCAATCTAAGCTTCAATCGGATTTGGATAAATTTCAAAATTGGTATTTAGAAAGTTTATTTTCCACTAAAGCTTAGTGGATCGAAAAGCAAACTCATGTCATTTTATCAATCTAGCCCTCACCAGGCTATATACTTTCTTTATGGGAACATCTTAGAACGATTAACTCTGGTTAATGATCGAGGTGCCTTTTTTACCCCTACCCATACACTTCCATATTTTCGCACTTAGGGGACTTAATTGGGTTGCAAGTCTTCACCTTCCCTCCTATCATAGTAAACTTTTAATAATCAACTTACCATGTTTCTCTTTGTCATGTTCTATTTGTCAGGTGTCATGTTTCTATTTAATCTTAGAAATGGGAATGTAGACAGCCATCATTAAATTTTAACATTCCTTGCAGTTCGACATATGCCCAAATCGATCCGTTCAGGGTATTATGTTCAGACTACAATGGTCTCTACCACATTTTGTTCTACTAACAAACTTAAATCCTTTATACTAAACGCCTTATCTGTTATATTCCTCTTTTGTACTTTCTCTGATCTATACCCGCAATTCGAACCGTACAATAAGTTTTCATTATTTGTGTGACAAATTTCCGAGTGACAAATGGTAATGGGGAGGAGAAATGCTGGAAATCGCATACGTCTCTAAAATGTGGGGGCGGGGAGCTGTGGTTTGTTGACTAGTCTCAGCTATGGTGGATCAATATACGGAGAGGTGTTCCTAACGGTCCGTTCACGGGAGCCCACTCGGACGTATCGGTGGTCCTGCTGGCGATCCGTTCCACGGAAGCAACATTCAGCTGATGCACGGAAGCATCACTCGAAGTAGGTTAGTTTTAAGTGCCGTAACTTAGCACTAAGTAACAAGATGATTCATTCTGTATTCACAATTGTCTTTATATTGATCAGATAATTACATGCATGTATGTATGTATGGACAAGGGTAAGGACAGATCGCATGGTATTGGGTTTCTGCAGAGCTTGCTGGTTTTGCTTGCTCCGGTCAGTCGATCATTCTTACCGCTGATATTTCTGATTTCGGTTTCTGGCCCGACTCCGGAGATTTCTGATGCCTTCTATTAGAGTTGGGGTTTAGGACTTGGCACTAGGTGCCAACACCAAGGATCCCAACTGGGTTTTCCGATTGAGCCATTAGAGCGGCATTATTCTACGACCACACGAGGCTTTTCGGCAATGGCCCGTGATTGCGTTTCCAATGTGATCTCCGCGCAAAACGGAACTTTACCGAGCTGAGGCCGTCTCTCATAGGTGTCATATTCTAAGAGGTGCATGCGTGCATTAAGGGGTTCCGTCTGCGAAGGCGTCGCATCCTGAAGGTAGCTGCAGCGTCCAGAGTGACGATAAGGCAGTACTGTTTTGCGCCCTTCGATCTGTAGCCGGCAATGACGGTCCTGGCCATGTTGACGACTATTGCCGCTTATACGCCAGTAAGCATTAACCGCTATAGATGGACTGGCATACTTGAGGTCTATGACTGACCCTGCCCCGGCTCTACTGAATTTGTGATGACTGGCATTTGTTCAGCAGCACCAGATCGAAGGGAGGCGAATGTTTCCTGCGCTCATGAAGAACGCGGCAACTAAGACGTCGGAGCGACCTCGAATGTCGTTCGCCAGTTCGTCCATGATTCTTTTCAAGTCATTGAAAGCAAGGCTTGGTGCGACGTAGCATCTATATTTTCACGTGCTTTCGATTGCCGCTTTTACCGTACGATCAACAAACCACCGGTTGTCTGGGCCCATCATGTAGGGCTCGCAAAGGAGGGCTACGTCCGCCTTTATATCGCCCAGAGCCTGCTGAAGTACATCCTGTGACGCTATGCAATGTTTCAGGTTTAGCTGAAGTACCATCCATCGGGATCTTGCAAGCAACTGCGATGAA
The DNA here is from genome assembly GCA_035045925.1 of Drosophila atripex. Lineage (NCBI taxonomy): Eukaryota > Metazoa > Arthropoda > Insecta > Diptera > Drosophilidae > Drosophila > Drosophila atripex. The sequence continues at coordinate 314,460 of JAWNOP010000014.1, forward strand.
AATCGCCACCAGGCACCTGTAGCAGCGTTGAGCCACCTCCTTATTTTTATTGCGATAGACCGTCCACCCAACCTTAATCCACGTCTATGACAGTTTTGGCTAGGGCCGCGGGGCCGCGGGCGGTCTGCGGCACGCCGTTGTTCTCAGCTTCTTGACCTTAAGAGAGCCTAAGTCTACCCCTGCCTCCTTTGCTATGGCAGTGGTGATAACCTCCGTCGTGGCCAGGGCGTCGAGTCCTCGTAGTTCTATGAGCGACTCTTTCGCTTCCTCAAAGTCCTCTCGGACCTCCGCCTTTTCGCCTAGTACTTTCTTAATAAAGCTTTTAAGCGCCTCAGGTGAGCTCTCCCTAGTCTTAGTGTAGTAATCATGTCGGCTAACTTGCCATACTCTCTTTGCGCGACCATGCCCAGGATCCGGATGTTGCTTCGCGAAATAGGGAATAAAGAAAGTGAAGAGAGTCGATAACCCATTCGTTCTAATTTCAATTCCGAATTTGGTATTGAGTCAAGAACGTCTCAGTTTTGTATTAAGAATTTTCTCTTGTCAAATTTAGAACCCGTTTTTATATCAGTGTTCCTACATGTTGTCGTTGCTCGCCTCATTGTCCTCGGGGATACCGATCTCAGCTTCTTCCAAGACCACAGTACAGTTGAATGTCTAGGGGGTGTAGTCTAGATGCTCTACAAAAGCTCTCATAGCGCAAATTATAGTCACTCACTGTGCATTATTTAAAAATATAAAATCTTCATTTTATATTTGGTTCTTAAATTCGAAATTCGAAAAGAATTTCACCCCCAAAGAAGAGAACAGAAAAGCTGGATTTTATATTGAACGAAACCCTCCGGCTAAGAAAGCCTAACTCTGTCACTCACTCAGCATACATTAAAACAATAAATGATTCAGTAATTCAAAACCCACCATCTTCAAATCCTTTGCCAAGAAAGCCAGAAAACTGCCCCAAGGATTGCCCTGGACCACTGTACTCGGCATAAAATATCCTGTGGAAGGACAAGCTCCGGTGCCCCAACTAGAAGCAGCAGCCTGTGCAGCCAGCAACGGCACCGCCTTGGGTACTAAGTCAGCCCGGTACAGTCAACCGACAGCGCTACAAAGAGCGCACAACAACCATAAATACAAAACGATAGGTAGGAAAACCTGTAACGCAAAGTAACGCCAGTACATTTTCTAAAGTTAATAATAATAGTCCAAATATACATATTCCAAAAATTGCAATAGGCGACATTAAATCGATGGACTCCACTAGCTTATTAATAAAGTAGAGCTAAACAATATTACCTTAAAAAAAATATTGTTAATAATAATTGTTGTTATAATGTACGCATACTTTTTTTATAAACTATATAAGTTACATAATAAATGTCTAAAAAAAAAATATATAAGCCAGGCTCATATCTCATACCAGATCGATCAGCAGACGCCTTTTTGGGCGCCCTCCGCCGATTTCTTGGACGTCGAGGTAAGCCCAGACGATCCACTCCGATAATGCAACAAATTTTATTGGAGCCAACAATAAATTAAAAAAGCTTGAATCCACCAATTTCACTATATCAATGCGAGAAACACCATAGTTCACCATTGCAACAAAAGAGAAATAGACTTCAAATTCAATCCCCCACGAGCACCATCTTTCGGTGGCCTTTGGGAGGCTTGTATCAATTACAGCCATGGATTCTCTACCATTTGAAGAACTTAACACTGGTCGTAGAAGTCGAGGCGATCGTTAAATCACGTCCTATCACTCCCATGTCATCAGACTCCACTGATGAATCAGCTTCATCGCCAGGACATTTCCTGATTGGAGAACCACAAACTTCTACTACTCATACCTACATCATTCCGTGCGGCACACCATTAATAAAAAGACTGGTATCTTGACTGAAACACGCCTATTGGAAGCAAAGATTGTGTGAGTACCTTACACAAATGTAAGCATGCATCCCCAAATAATAAAGAGTGATTGTTAGTCCCTTATAAAGGAAGACGATATGCCTGTAAGGCCTACGCCTTTGGGACGAGTTCTCAAAACGTATGCTGGACCAGACAACCTCGTTCGGGTAGTAGACATCAAAACGTCATCTGGAGTATTCAAAAGTTCAGTGACTCGGCTAGCTCGACTGTTCCCAGAAGAAATCACCAACAAGCGCCCATTGGACGACACCCAAATTTGTTTTTTCCAAATTGGCTCTAACGATCCTTGTTATATTAAATAACAAGGACAACTTGTCGCTTACTCAAGACATAGTTCGATAAGTAGAGAAACTCATAGTACTGGGTGGGAAGCTAAGGTGCATATTTATATTCATTATAAAAACATATTCGGTTGCCAAATATATATATATTGGCTTTTAGTAGTTTACGAACATAAAAAAAAAACAATAAATAGAAAACATGCAGTTAATTTAATTATTTTAACTAAAATTGTATTTGTTTAAAACAATTTTTCGTTACTCTTTTCTCTTGTGGGTGGCACTTTGCCACTCCCCAACGATTTTTAGTCTTTTTATACCCTTGCAGAGGGTATTATAATTTTGATCAAAAGTGTGCAACGCAGTGAAGATCTCCGATCTTATAAAGTATATATATTATTGATCAGGATCACCTCCTAAGTCGGTATAAGCATGTCCGTCTGTCCATCCGTCCTTCAAATTAGTCTCTCAGTTTTAAAGCAATCGCCTTCAAACATTGCACACAGCCTTCTTTCCTTTGCAGGCAGTATATAAGTCGGAACGGCCGGGATCGGTCGACTATATACTATAGCTGCTATATAACTGATTGATCGGAAATGGCATAACTTCGTTGTTTTTTAAGTTAGAAAGATGTGATGGATTCCACTTTGGGTGAAATATTTTGAAATGCCAAATATCATAAGGATCAGGCGACTATATACGATCCGATATATATCTTATAATAAAGATGCGTGTCGCCACCTAGCGGACTGCCTCTCAACTGCAAGGATATATCAACTTCGGCTCCGTCCGAAGTTAGCTCTTCTTTCTTGTTTCACATGTGGATGTCGCTTTGCCACTGGCGGCTATCGCACTCCGAAAAAAATATCGCAAAAAGTTCCCTATTTTTAGGAATCACGAATGCAAAAGAGACAATGAAAACTTGCAAAAGGGTATGAAAGGGAACGAGTCCTAAGATTAATATAATTAATCACGCTACAGCTGATAATGTTATATGTGGAAAATTATTTCTCAACCTTCAACAATTAAATTCTAAAAATGCTTTTTTTTCCAAAAAATGCTTGAAAAACAATAAGGTACTTCACGCGAGCTAAAAACCAAGGTATATATTGTCTTAGATTGTAATGTCAACTTCGATCCATGGTTGCTTAATTTTTGCGTCCGTTGTTCCTAAACCCGGATCTTTCTAAAAGTAACGCTGAGTGAGTTCCGTCTTCCGGATACCCAGAGGGCCGCTGATAGATGGTCATGGATTTTCTCTAGTACCCTCTCTCTCTTTAGGTACGTCTGTAAATCGTCTGCAAAAATGCTCTCCGAGGCGTAGTCGCGGAATTTCTTAGATTCACTTGCAGTGAGTCTGACACTCGGATATGCCTCGTAACTCCTCTACCGGGTTACGCGATAGTGCGTCTTCTATAACATTGTATTTTCGCTGGAATCGCTGACGCCTGTCTACACCTGGAACTTGTGCTCGAAGTTTGGGCACGCTTAAACAGGGCCTACTTTAACTCGCCTACTACGGAAATCACTCATTTCCGAGCGAGTTATGGGTTGGACGATGGAGGCGAAGTCCTGGATGAATAGTCGATACCAGGACGTGTGTCTGCTATAACCTTGTATTTTCCCTTCCTGTACATGTCGAACTTGTATCCGTCAAGGTAGCGGCGTGGTTTGCGCATGTCCCAAACAGTGGCCAGGTACTCAGTTTCCATAGCGAGTAGTTTTCCGTTGCTTGTTGTAGTCGTCGGTTTCCATATGCGTTGACCCTTTCGTTCCCATCGCTGATCTGAGTGACGACCTAGTCTGGTATCGCTGGCATCTGCCTGCACCGGGAACTTGTGCTCGAAGTTTGGGAACAATTTAACAGGGGCGGCGATTACCTGTAACTTCAAAGCTTCAAAAGCCACTTTTTGCGGCTTTTCTCAAGTTCATTTCACTCCTTTCCTTATTAATGGGCGAGTTATGGGTTGGACGATGGAGGCGAAGTCCTGGAAGAATCGTCGATACCACGACGTGAATCCTCAGGTGGTGTCGTAATTCCCGGACGTTTGTCGGGGAACTCGCATTAGGTCGCAAGTTAGAAGCTCGCAGTCGGAGAAGGTTCTGAGTGCAAATATGCGAGGGCGAATGGGTCCGTTGGGCGCAGAGTGGAGTCCAAATGCCTTGACTTTCCAGTGAAGAAGTCCTCGCCTTGGTACCGTAAAGGCGGAACACTCTCGGAATGAATGGGCGACGGCGGTGGGTTTGTTCAGTGGTGCCATGTTGTTGTGGGCTTGTAACGCTGGCAATGGGGATAGTTGCTGACATACCTAGCCACAGATCAAGGTCCGTCGAACCCCGCAAAGAAAGCCGATGCCTAATTGTCTCATCCAGGATGTTGGGCATAACTAGCAGGGCCATGCGAATCGTCTTCTTGGCTAAACTAATCGACACTTCCAGCGCTTTGGTGACCGTCTTGGTCGATCCGTCCGCCGAAAAGATCCTCGTTTTTCTCCCGAGTCTATGCAACCGGAGACGGCTTTGCTGATGAAACTTATGAGAAGCCTGTATCGACGGTGGCAGAGAAGTCCTTGCCTTCGAGTATGATCCGTGCTATGATCCTCCCTCCGGTCATGAAAGTTAGAATTGTTTCCCGTGGGCACCTGCGATGTTGGTTTAATCTCATGGCCCCCTTGGGCTCGGGATATGCAGCGCCCCTTTGGAACTATGTTCCACCGGATTCGGAATGGAAGTTAATCTGTTCAGGTCACGATTTAGTCCCCGGTTTCCCGTGAACACCTGCCATGTTGGCTTAATCTCACGGCCCCGTTGGGCTCCAGATATGCAGCGCCCCTTTGGAACTATTTTCCGCCGGATACCGAATTGAAATCAATCTGTTCAGGTCATGGATCACCCCTCCCGGCTGTATAACGGATCTCGACGACGAGCCAAAGGGCTCTACCCGCATTTGGGTGATAAGCCACAACCACCACGTAGCTTCCTAAGGGGCTTCAACCATAGCCTCAACCATGTTCATAGATATGGTTATTCAGAGGCGAGGCCTGTAACGAACAGTTTTTGTTATTGTTTTTGTGTCTCTTTGACTCTGTGTTGGGATTATTTACAAGATTAGGGTTGCTATGGTGAGTCTCACCGTAGATGATTGTGTTGCACCCTATCTCGGCTAGGATGAGCGATTTGCACAGAGCCCCTGCGCAGTTCTTCAGAAAACAGACTGGTACTCCATCAGGGCCTAGCGAATATACGGGCTTGACCTTAAGAAGATCCTATAACACACCACTTTGATCAAAAGATGGATATTATAAAAGTAACGCTGAGATGGACTGGTGTTTAGTGAATTCGTTGAGTGAGAAAACTGTGCAAAGAGATCGGCTATAGCCTGATCAGTGATCGCATATGTATGAGATCCCAAACGAATGCAGAGGAGAAAAAGATGCATGTTTGCAAAGTTAGTTTTTACAAAGTTATAAAACTGCTTCGGATGGATACTGAGTAAACTGAATCCGGACGCGACGATTATAGCTCCTATAACATTCTGGGTAATGCAATGGTAAAATTATGGTAAATCCGGGCTTTTAAGTATCTTGAATAACTATGCAAGCCAGACTATTTACAGCCAGATAGATTATGTTTATTCAACTTATTTAAAGGAACTTATTTTTAAAAGAACTTATTTAGTTTCATAAAGTCAGCCTTATGGAAGAATCAAAATTTATTAACCATTTAAAGAATTGGTTTCGATTAAAACCTCAAGATCAATAGGTAACCAATAGGTAACAGATTGAAAATTGATTGAATACTAGACAAGTGATGCTACTACGTAGACGGATGTGGAATGTAAGAACCACATGGAATGGGATAAAAGATGACTTTCAGCCAGATAAATTTCAACATATTCTCTGCATATATTACTATATATTTTATTCCTAAGATCAGCGAGTTCGGCTAGAATCCCGAGTCAATCCCGAAGCGAGGAAATTTGGGTGTGAAGAGAGTTTTTCACTTTCACTGCGAGGATGCCCAGATCCAGGTGGATGTTTTCGTTACGAACATACCAAGGTGTCTCAGTGATAGTTCGGAAGATTTTTGATTGTGCGCGCTGTATGATGTCTATGTTGCTGCTGCTCGTGTTCCCCCACAGCTGGGAGCCATACGTCCAGATTGGCTTTAGGAACAGGTAGTCCAGGGCCAGTGGCGATCGTGAGTTTATGATCCAGTGGAGGCTGCTGGCTTTCCAAGGGTGAAAGGGTGTTGGGTTATTTCTGGGCTTTCAAGAAGCTTTAAAAGCACAGGCGAGTGGTCTGATGATTAGTCTGAGACTGCTTTGCCACTTATTAGATTGCGAGGTATGTTTTTTGTCACCGCAAAATCAATAAGGTCTGGGAGCCTGCGTCAGTCAGGAAACATAGACCAGTTTATTTCTGACATTGCATTGTATATTGCATTGTATCTATAATTGCATTGTACAATTGCGTTCCTTTGAGAGTCACTAGACGTGACGTGATCCCCAGTGCGTATGTTTGGCTTTGTAGTCTCCTGCGGCTATAAAACGATCCCCAAGTGAATTGTAGAAGTTCATAAATTGTCCTGCCGTTGTTTTAAAATGTTTTACCATGTTCTGGATTTGAACATGTTAGATTTATGTGTTTTATTAATAAATCACTAAAATAAAACAATCTTTAATTTTATAGTTTACTATTAGAAATATTATTTTATTTTCCTTTTTATTCCACGTTAGCTCGTAACATTAAGGAGTTAACGACGGAACTAAGTTTATAGAGAATGCTTCTGTAGCTGCTTATGTACTACTTTGACATTAGAAAAACAAGCATTTGTTAATCGGTAGTAAATTTTTTGAGCAAAGGGTACATATACCGATTGCTGGTGTGTTGCCGCAACTTGCACTTGAACAAATTGGAGAAAGAATTGAGTTCAGAATGGGTTTGTCTGCGACCGACTTTATTAATATAAAAGTTCAATATTTATAGCTAATTTGATACATGGATGGTAATTAATGTAAATTAATTAGGTGGTAAATTAATGTAAATATAGCAAAAACATAAAAATGATAAATTAACAATTTCAAAATGTAATATTGTGCATTAATTTGTCGGTTGCATTGACTTGTACGGTCAGCATTTCTTGCCGCCTTTCAGTTTGTTCTTTATGTAGGCTATGACCTAATATTTTCTTTATTATATACTTATAATGTTTGTGTTTTTTGTGTGTATATTTGTGTTCTTATGGCTTAATATTAAATGCTCATGACCTCACATTCTCCCGGCCGTTAAACACGTATTCAACCTTCGTCCAGCTCTATAGTACACTGTCTTGGCGTAGGGTGGTCTTTTAGGTTTTGGAGTCCAAATAGACCGTCTGTGTCGCAAGATAAGGGTGCTTATCAGTATCAGAATGATGACTGAAATGACCAATGCTGTGTACGACATGGTTGTCTGCTGGTCCAGATGGTACGGTGCATCCTTTCTTATTATATCGGCTAACCAATGATGTAAGAACTCTAATTATGTATCGTCCATACTTGGTGAATGGGTGGAAGTCCTAAAAACGGAGTCTGATATTTCCTATATGGATTTTACGGGCTTGGAGATATTTCCTAATCGACTGAACCATGATTGTACTTCAACATTCTGGGACATTCTGTTCCAGTCTTGATATTAAAAATCTGAAATTCACTGTGACCACACCAGTGGTATTGTTATTCGAAAAATGGCGTGAGTATCAGTTGTACTGCGCATACATTATTTTGTAGAGCTGACGAACATCAGTGGTGGCGACTGGCAAGATTGGGTTGGGTGGTAAATGATTCCGAATTTGGTCGAGTTAATCTCGTTACTGTGTAGGTTGTATTAAAATTGGGCTGATTGTTCTATAGCGATATAAGTTAACACATAAGTTATCACACTCTGCTTTCGCAGTAAACCATTTGCAAGTTGATACATTGGTGTTGTGAGGATCATACTTGCTTGCTCCTAAAGTGCGCATTGGTACTTTTCTCGTTGCTTATTTATGGGAGTCATCTGATGCTCCAAAGATCTCAAGCGGTTTTTGGTAACCAAACTTCCTTTTCGCACCAAATTGATGGTGGAGTCCATGGATATCTGGTTCTGAAGCAGCTGTAGGAGGAAGTCCTCGTTGCCTTTCACCTTTGTTATAGTTTTGGCCATATCTTCTGCGTACGTGGAGTATAGCACTTTCGGCGTGCAATGCTCCACGTACGCAGAAGATATGGCCAAAACTTTAACAAAGGTGAAAGGCAACGAGGACTCGAATGAATTGGCTATGGTTCCAACAATATTAAACGGTGATCTACCTGGCCGAGAGTGATGCATAAGCTTTTTTCATGACTCAAGCTCTGCAACTAGATGACTAAAATGGTCTAGAATTGAATTGAATGCTGTTGCGTTTGTCAATTCCTGGCGTGAGAGAGTTCCGCTAATCCAACTGGAAGTACCTTCATATCATTCCAGTAGGGATTCAATTCGCAATATACTATCATTGTCCATCCGGAAACTACCATTCTCGTGGTTCCCAAACGTTCGTAGAATATTCCTGGCTTGTTACTGAACTTTGTCACTTTGCTTGGAGTGGCCATCGCTTTACAATTACAGGCATTGATGGGAGGATTCCTTTTTTTTCGATGTACCGGAGGCTCTCCTCCGGTTGACCTGGTATCTTGAATATTCCAGAAAACGTTTTGATGTCCACTACCCGAACGAGGTTGTCCGGTCCTGAATACGTTTTGAGAACTGTTCCCATTCATAGGCCAGCACATTATAGGCACATTGTCTTCCTTTATAAGGACTAGCAATCCCTCGTGAATATTTGGAGACGCCTTTTTCCATATGGGTCGATTCTGGAGTTCTTATAGATACTCGGTCGACCATTGTTTCCAAAAAGCATGCTTCAGTCGTTGTGCCGTTCACAATGTTGGTATCGGTAGGAGCAGTTAATGGTTCTCCAATCAGGGAGTGTCCTGACGTTAAAGCTGATTCGTCAGGGGGGTCTGATGACATGGGAGTGATAGTCCGTGAATTGAGGATCGCCTCGACTTCAATGACCACAGTGTTGAGTTCTTCGAAGGTTAACCATGCCGTGGCTGTAACTGAAACAAGCAGCCGATTGGCGGATTTTATCGCAGCCTCCTATAGGCCACCGATTGATGGTGCTCGTGGGGGAATGAATTTGAAGTCTACTTCTATTTTGTTGCAATGCTGAACTATGGCGTCCTTCGCATTGGTTGAGAAAATAGCGGTTTCGAGCTCTTTTAATTTAATGTTGGCTCTAATAAAATTTGTTGCTATATCGCAATGGATCGTGTGGTACTTTCCTCGACGTCCGAGAAACCGGCGGAGAGCGGCCAAAATGGCGTTTGTTGTGAGATCGCTTACCTACTCCAAATGCACTGCCTTCGTGGAGAATCAACAGAACACTGCGATATAGGCCTTGTCAGGACGTTTGCCTCGGATCTTGAGATGAATCCATATGGGGCCACAGTAATCTACTCCAGAGTTAAAGAATGGGTGAGCCTGCGTGACTCTTTCGGCTGGTAGATTTCCCATAATTTGATTCATTAAATTATGCTTCATTCTGGTGCATCGCACGCAATTGTGTACAATGTTACTCGCCATTGTCTTGTCATTGATGATCCAATATTTCTGCCGAGCGATAGTACGCAAGGCTTGAGCACCGCAATGCATGTTGGTCTCATGTAGTTCCCTTAGGATCATTTTTACAATTGTGTCATTGTAGGGGAGCACGACTGGATGTTTTGCGCCCTCGGATAGGTTTGAGTGTTCGAGTCTGCCTCCTACTCGAATTAACCCATCAGGTCCAAAGATGGGATCCAATGACACAAGGGAACTCTTTTTGTCCACTGTTTTATAACGTTTGAGCTGTTTTCACTCCGCATGAAATTCGATTTGCTGAATTGTGCGTAGGATAATTGTGCGTAGGATAATTGTGCGTGCCTGGTTTAGCTCGGCCAGACATAGTGCCTTCGTTGGCGCTCTATTAGCCTTGTAACAGAACCGCAGCATGTACCCAACAATCCGTTGTAATTTGTAAAAGGAGTTACTGTACCTGCAGTTGTATACCTCCCTCCGAATGTGTCCTTAGCGGCCGCCATGCTGACGAATTTAGTTTTTTGCTCTAAATTCGTCGAATGGCTGGCATCTTTGACCAGTTCTCCCTGAGTCTATGTAAGAACAGGGGTCCATAAAACCACATACTGTTGCTTGAAAGTTTGCTAGCTGCTATTACGCTGAACAAGACGTCGGCTGCATTGTTGTCGGATGATCCGTGACGCCATTGAGACTGTTCCGTCACTTCTTGAATTTTGGCTATCCGATTTGCCACAAACGTGTGGTAAGTAGAAGCCGTTGCATTGATCCAACCTAACACGACGGATGAATCAGTCCGAAAGAACCCAGATACCTTGTCCACAGACAAGCATAAATCTTGTCTGACTCTGTGCGTCAGCTCTGCGCCGAGGACTGCTGCGCACAACTCCAGTCTGGGCAGGGATTGCTTCGCTGTGGGTGCCACTCTGGATTTGGAAAATAGCAGCCTTACTGAGGTTTGCTTATTTTTATATGTTGCTCGTACGTATATTGCTGCGCCATATGCTCTTTCTGAGGAGTCCACGAAGGTGTGTAACTCTTGCGTGTCTGGTACCTTTCCGTCAAATATGTATCTTGGAATTTGCAATTCATTCAGACTTTGCAGGTTAGAGCGATAGTTTTTCCAATCTGACTGAAGTTCTAAGGGCAATTGCTCATCCCAAGCCAATTTCAGAGGTGTTGCATAAATATCTTTGCCTTTACTACAACTGGCGCAAACAAACCTATAGGGTCAAAGATTTCTGACAACTCAGAGCAAACCACTCATTTTATGATGACCAACGAATCGCCTTGCTGCGCTCTTCCGCAAAGTTGGTCTTAATTGGGCATCCATATGAGGCCGAGGTCTTTAACACTGTATTGGTCCAAGGCCTCACCCAATTTTACATCGCCCACGGTAGCCTCTTTGGGTATTCCTTGCAGTAGTCCTGCATTATTTGAGCACCACCTTCGCAATTTGAAACCGTGTGGTAATATTTATTCAGTTCACTTTGGATTTGAACTGCTTTTGCCACTGAGTCAGCACCCGTCAAGCAATCGTCTACGTAGATGTCATTATCAAGCGTCGCAGACCCCAACGGGTGGTTGTCCCGTGACCGGATTGCTAAATGATTTAGGCATTTCGTGGCCAAAAATGGAGCTGTTTTGGTTCCATTCGGGACGGTTTTAAGTCTATAGTACTTAAGATCTTCGGATGGATCGTTATAAGCTTATGGAACTGATTATCTGGATTGAACCATACTTGACGGTACATCTTTTCTATGTTCGCTGTGAACACATATTTGTGTGTATTGAAGCGCAGTAGTATGGACAATAGCTGAACAGTGGGTCCTGTATGTAGCATGTCGTTCAAGGATTTTCCACTTGATGTTTTGCATGAAGCATCGAAAACTACTCGTAGTTTGGTGCTGCTGCTGTCTGGTTTCAGAACACAGTGATGTAGTATGAAATAATGATTTTTATGTATATGTGATGTGTATCATTTAATGCGTCAGTTTCTTCACCGACGCTGACACCACAGGCTATAGTTTCGTGTTTTGTAGCATGGCACCAGCTCATCCGATCTTCTGCTGATTTGGAAGGAGTAGTGAGTAATAGTGCTCAGCGCCGATTAGTAGATCTATCCTGTCAGGTTTATTAAACTGGCGATCTGCTAAATAACACACATTGGGTATTTTTAATGCACATAAACAGTGGTTGAGCTGGCTGGTCAGCTATGATGTGGGGAAGGACAAAGGCTTCTATGCGCTGGCTGAAAACCCCGTGAAGAGAGCTAACGAAGATAGTTACTCTAGCTCTACTCATTCTTGGTTGTCCTCCAATTCCTTCGATCCGGAGCTTTGTATTGTGCCGCTTTAATGACAACATTGATGCCAATCGCTCAGTGATCAAATTGATCTGTGATCCTGAGTCTAGCAAGGCTCGAAATTTGGCTGCTTGACCGTTCTCTGCCTGGACCGCTACCTTTGCTGTTGCAAGAAGGTTATAATTCTTGTTAACCGCGGCACCGACAATTGGGGAATGAAGGCTTTTGGTATCCAGGTGTAACAAGGTGTGATGTTTTTTGTCGCACTTGAAACTATTCCTTCCTATAAATTCCTTTTGATTTGTGGTCGGTCTTGAAACAGTTGATATACATTTTTTGCGTGATTTGGAGACTTGCAAAAATAGTAATAGTACTGTCTGCTAGACCCCTATTAGTCATGTCGAGTTTATCGGTAAACAAGACCACAAGAAACGCATCCCATTGGATACACTGATGGCTTGTGCCTTTAATGATGCAAGGGTTTCTAGGGTTGTTATATACAGCTCCTGTATTGATTTGGCACTGTCAGAGACTGGGCTCTGATGAAGTAGCCGACGAATATCTGTATTCGCGATGAGCCGAGGATTGTCATATGATCCAACTATTATGCGCCATGCATGAACATAGTTGTCCTCGTTTAGCTCGATGTGGCGTATTAGTCTTTCCGCATTTCCAGAGAGAGCGGATTTTAGGTACCACATTTTCTTCACTGATGGCATGTTAGTATAATGGACCATGCAGGTAAATAAATCATGGAACTGTTTCCATTTCATTGCATCCCCATCAAACTTTGGAATGTTTATGCGGGGCAATTGCACATCAATGACGTTTGCCGAAGTGCTAGGCCTTGCCATAAGTGCATTTTGCACCTCTGCTAGCAATCGTAGGTATGTTTGTTTGTTAAAACCACTGTCTATTGGGATTTCAAACTCCTCGTAGACTGTCAAGTGGATTTCTTGGACTTGAGTCCATAAAGATTTTAGTAGGTCTCCTGCCTCGATGCCTTAAACTCTCTTAAGGCACCGTTTACGGATTCTATTAGTTCTCTTTGGTGCCGACATAATCCGGCTAATTCTTGGGAACTTGATTTCTACTTTTGCTAGAGGGCTAGTAGCTGGATGAGCTCCGACTCGCTACCGAAAGTGGTCGAAGAAACTGTCCCTAGAGGGACAGCGTCACACTGCTGTGAAGATCCTAATGCTCTCTAAACAGGAGTCTTCCTCTTGTCTTGTCTAAAATGGTCTAGAATGTAACTGCGGCTACATTTGTAATTTTCTGGCATTTATGTGAGCGTTCCCTTAATCCAACTGAAAGTACCTTTATATCATTCCAATAGAGATTCAAGTCGTAATATACTTTCATTGTCCATTCGGAAAGTACCATTCTTGTGGTTCCCAAACGTTTGTTGTATATTCCTGGCATGTGAGACTTCCAATATTGATACGATACCCAAGATAATTCTATTATGCTTATTGTCTCCTTCGTCTTGTTGCGCGTCCTCGTAACCTTCTCCTTGGTGATCCCACGTAGTACCAGACGATTTTAAGGCGTGATTAAGGACGACCTATTCTTATTTAGAATCATGAACTGATTTCGGTCGCACTGGCCCCTTCATAATCCATCCAAATTTCATCTTCTGAAGCAATGGCTGCCCCTGCCCTAGGTTTATTAGTTGTGGCTCAAGCAGTTGTGGGATGTATTCCGTCTTATATTGGTATTGTATTATATTGTATTGGTCTTATATACGATCCAAAAGTATACCTATGTCTAAGGTCTAGTAGATCAAAGTTGGGAATGCCAAATTTCGTTGTTTTTGAAGTTAGAAGAATGGGATTTTCAATGGATTCTACTTTGGGCAAACTAATCCGATCTGCCAAAATTCAAAAGGATCGGCCGACTATATACGATCCGATATATATTCAATAATATAAGATGCATGTCGCCACCTAGCGGACACTTAACTGCAAGGGTATATCAACTTCGGCTCCGCCCGAAGTTAGCTTTCCTTTCTTGTTGCTTCCAGATCCCGGTGGGTGTTTTCATTGCGAACATACCAAGGTGCCCCAGTGATAGTTCTCAAGATTTTAGATAGTGCGCTCTGAATGATGTCTATGTTGCCTTCTCGCGTTCCCTTACAGCTGGGAGACATACTTGGCTGGCTTTCAGTTTAAGGTGCATCTACTTGTATTCTTGAGGTTAGTCGTCTATCAAGGTAGACGCCAAGGTCCGTTACTTCGTTAGCTTTAGGGATCTGCATACGGTTTAGTTAAATGGAAGGGCATATATGTCTATTAAAAATAAACGTTACATGTTTACACTTTTGTTCTTTTATTTCAATGCACCAGTCGCACAGCCACCTCTCTTCTTTTAGATGATTAACCAGTTGTTTTGTTGCTTGGGTTGGACATCTGCAGCGACTCATGATAGCGGTATAGTCGCCGAACGTTGACGTGTTAGTTGTGTGTTCCTAGGAATATCCGCAGTATACAAAACATATAGACTCGGGCGGATTGCGCATCCTTGTGGAACTCCAGGACAACCAATCGAAACATCGATCTCCGTCAGAAGTACATTGCGAGAAGTTCTTTGTAGAAACTCTAAAAAGAGCGGAAGACGGAACATTTATTGTGAAACTACCGTTCGCCGAACACCCTTCAGCCCTGGGGGACTCAAAATATTGCTATCAAATATAAATATTGCTATATTGATATTGCTATCAAAAGGATCTAAGCCCTAGAGCGACGATTAGAGGGTGATGTTCGGAAAGGATATTCCGACTTCATGAAAGAATATGAAGCTTTGAGACATATGAAGGCTGTTCCAACGACACATATACCCAAAAATCATTATTTCATACCACATCACTGTGTTCTGAAACCAGACAGCAGCAGCACAAAACTACGAGTGTTTTTTGATGCTTCATGCTAAACATCAAGTGGAAAATCCTTGAACGACATGCTACATACAGGACCCACGGTTCAAAGCGAGGTATTGTCCATACTACTACGCTTCAGAACACACAAATATGTGTTCACAGCGGACATAGAAAAGATGTACCGTCAAGTATGGTTCAATCCAGATAATCAGTTCCATCAGCTTATAGTCTGGAGAAACGATCTATCCGAGGATCTTAAGTACTATAGACTTAAAACCGCCACGTATGGAACCAAAACAGCTCAATTTTTGGCCACGAAATGCCTAAGTCATTTAGCAATCCGGTCACGAGACAACTACCCGTTGGGGTCTGCGACGCTTGATAATGACATCTACGTAGACGATTGCTTGACGGGTGCTGACTCAGTGGCAGAAGCAGTTCAAATCCAAAGTGAACTGAATAAAATATTACTACCACACGGTTTCAAATTGCGAAAGTGGTGCTCAAATAATGCAGGAATATTACAAGGAATACCCAAAGAGGATACCGTGAGCGATGTAAAATTGGGTGAGGCCTTGGACCAATACAGTGTTAAAACCCTCGGCCTGATATGGATGCCCAATAAAGACCAACTTTGCCGCAGATCGCAGAAAGGCGAAGCGTTGATCATCACAAAACGAGTGGTTTCCTCTGAGTTGTCACAAATCTTTGACCCTATAGGTTTGTTTGCGCCAGTTGTAGTAAAGGCAAAGATATTTATGCAATACCTCTGGGAATTGAAATTGGCTTGGGATGAGGAATTGCCCTTAGAACTTCAGTTAGATTGGAAAAACTATCGCTCTGACCTGCAAAGTGTGAATTAATTGCAAATTCCAAGACACATATTTGACGGAAAGATACCAGTCACGCAAGAGTTACACACCTTCGTGGACGCCTCAGAATGAGCATATTGCGCAGCAATATACGTACGAGCAACCTATAAAAATAAGCAAACCTCAGTAAGGCTGCTATGTTCCAAATCCAGAGTGGCACCCACAGCGAAGCAATCCCTGCCCAGACTAGAGTTGTGCGCAGCAGTCCTCGGCGCAGAGCTGACGCACAGAGTCAGACAAGATGTACGCTTGTCTGTGGACAAGGTATCTGGGATCTTTTGGACTGATTCATCCGTCGTGTTATGTTGGATCAATGCAACGGCATCCACTTACCACACGTTTGTGGCAAATCGGATAGCCAAGATTCAAGAAGTGACGGAACAGTCTCAATAGCGTCACGTATCATCCGCCAACAATGCAGCCGACGTCTTGTCCAGAGGAATAGCAGATAGCAAACTTTCAAGCAACAGTATGTAGTTTTATGGACCCCTGTTTTACATGGATCCAGGGAGAACTGGACAAAGATGCCAGCCATTATTTCGACGAATTTAGAGCAAAAAACCAAATTCGTCAGCATGGCGGCTGCTAAGGACACATTCGGAGGGGAGATTTACAACTGTAGGCACAGTAACTCCTTTTACAAATTACAACGGATTGTTGCGTACATGCTGCGGTTCTGTTATAAGGCAAATAGAGCGCCAACGAAGGCACTATGTCTGGGCGACCTAAACCAGGCACGCTCAATTTATCCCACGCACAATTCAGCAAATCGAATTTTATGCAGAGTGCAAAAAGCTCAAACGTTATAAAACAGTGGACAAAAGGGACAGAGTTCCCTTGTGTCATTGGCTCCCATCTTTGGACCTGATGGGTTAATTCGAGTAGGAGGCAGACTCGAATTGTAAAAATGATCCTAAGGGAGCTACATGATACCAACATGCATTGCGGTGCCCAAGCCTTGCGTGCTATCGCTCGGCAACAATATTGGATCATCAATGATAAAACAATGGCGAGAAACATTGTACACAATTGCGTGCGGTGTACCAGATTGAAGCCCAAATTAATGAATCAAATTATGGGAAATCTACCAGTCGAAAGAGTCATGCAGGCTCGCCCATTCTTTAACTCTGGAGTATGAAGTAGACTTCAAATTCATTCCCCCACGAGCACCTATCGGTGCTATCGGAGGTGGCCTATTCGGTGGCCTATCGGAGGCTGCGGTAAAATCCGCAAAATGGCTGCTTGTTTCAGTTACAGCCACGGCACCGTTAACCTTCGAAGAACTCAACACTGTGGTCATTAAAGTCGAGGCGATCCTCAATTCACGGCCTATCACTCCCATGTCATCAGACCCCACTGACGAAGCAGCTTTAACGCCAGGACACTTCCAGATTGGAGAACCATTAACTGCTCCTCCCGATACCAACATTGCGCACGGCAAACCAAGAGACCAGTGACTCGGTTAGCTCCACTGTTCCCAGAAGGAGTCAGCAATAAGCGCCCATTAGACGACACCCTCAAGGCAGACCAGTCTAATGAGCCTTCAGTTCAACGCAAAAACGGGATCCTCCCATCAATGCCTGTAATTCTAGCACTTATGTTGCTACTTCCACTAGCGGTGGCAACTCCAATCAAAGTGACGAAGTTCAGTAACAAGCCAGTAATATTCTACGAACGTTTAGGAACCACGAGAATGGTAGTTTCCGAATGGACAATGATAGTATATTACGACTTGAATCCCTACTGGAATGATATGAAGATACTTTCAGTTGGATTAGCGGAACTCTCACATAAGTGCCAGGAAATGACAAACGTAGCAGCATGCAATTCCATTCTAGACCATTTGAGACATCTAGTTGCAGAGCTTGAGTCAGCAAACAACCTTATGCATCACTCTCGGCAACGTAGATACGTAACAACGTAGATGTTATTGGAACCATATCCAATTCATTATTCGGCGTGCTTGACTCCACATACACAGAAGATATGGCCAAAACTATAACACAGGTTAAAGGCAACGAGGATTTCCTATTACAGCTGCTTCAGAACCAGACATCCATGGTTGACTCCACCATTAATTTGGTGCGAAAAGTAGTTTGGCTAAACCGCTTGAGATCTTTGGAACAACAGATGACCCTCATAAATAAGCAACGAGGACAGTACGAAGGAGCACATTTGGAGCAAGCATTTATGATTCTCACAACACAAATGAATCTACTTGCAAATGGTTTACAGCGAATGCAAAGTGTGATAACTAATGTGTTAACTGATGTTCGCCATAGAACAATCAGTTCAATTTTAATATCACCTACAATGTGGACGAATTCAGTAGATGCACACCTATGAAAATTGACCAACATATTTGTTTCAATCACTTAACGGCATACAATGTAGACAGTAGATGCGAATTCCAGTTATTTAATAACAAGACTGGAACTGAATGTCACAGCAATCTTGTGCACTCCAGCATGGTATGGATAAAAACTCTCCAATCTAACCAATGGATCTTCGCAACCAAGGAACCAATGGAACTGCAGGCGGTTTGCAATGGAGTTTCATCAACTAACAACATAAGGGCGACTGGTATGCCGAACTTGCCCATTGGTTGCACTGCACGCAATGTCAATATAAGTTTGACTACGTTCGGCACCATGATCACTTAAGTACAAACATCGTTCAGTCGATTCGGAAATATCTCCAAGCTCATAAATTCCATAGAAGAAATATCGGTCTCCGCGTTAAGGACTTCCACCCAATCACCAAGTATGGACGACACAGAATTAGTGATCTTACAGATCAGAATTAGCGATCTTATCAGTTAGCCGATACAAAAAGAAAGAATGCACCGTACCAATTGGACCACCAGACAACCATGTCGTACACAGCATTTGTCATTTCAGTCATCATACTGATATTGATAAGCACCCTCATCTTGCGACACAGGCGGACCATTTGGACTCCAAAACCTAAAAGACCAACTCCGGAACCTACCCCAAGACAGTTTCAATAGAGCTGAACGATGGTTGAACACCTGTTCAACGGCCGGGAGAATGTAATATCAATAAATAGATATACAAAAAATAGCAATATCCATGTATCAAATTAGCTATAAATAATGATGCGCAGTGAGTCTCGGTCAACTACAAGCACTTCTCCAATTGCCGCCTCGTTTGGCAGTCTCCTGAAGAGGCATTGCTTGCCTCATGAAGAAGACGGTGATACTTCCTCTTGCATCCATTCACAGCGCACTCCTGACACAGCGCAGGATCTAATCATATGCCCGCTTCGCAAGCATATAAAACATAAGCGATGTCTCTTGCGAGCCTTCACCTCTCTGTAGGTGAGACTCCAATAAATCGTTGGCAGTCCCATACTGCATGCCGACCACATTCGCTAAGTCAATCAGCCCCGATCTAAAGTTCACAATAGTCGGAAAGTGCTGAATAGTTACAGCGTGGCTGTAACTCCACTCCTTTACTTATCGGGAGCTTGGCCACAAGGGGTTCCATCAGGGTAGGGTTACCCAGGTGCTGCTCTGCCTTCGCTAACTGCAAGATGGCCTTGAGGTTACTCACATGCGAGTCGAATGCGACGATCTTTACCCGATTGTGTTCCGTAATTGCGGGCACATCTCGGATGTTGTTGAGCTTTGCTGCGTATTTGTTGCTCCAGTCGGCCATTTCTGAAACGCAGCTGCTCCATCGCTGCATTCACATTGGTGGAGTGAATCAACAACGACTTCACCGTCTCACGCGCGTCATCCTTCAACGCCTTCAGTAACCTCTGGTACCTCTGATACGCTTGCGTCGTTTCCATAAGCGCGCAATAGAAGATGGGCCAATCCTTTGGCTTCCCTCCAAATGTAGGCAGCCCGGTAAGCTTTCGGGGCGTCCAGCTTGTAGTTCCTCCAATAGTCTCCAGGAGAAGGCGCTCGTACAGATGTTCTGCCGGCTACTTCATTATGTAGCCCGCACCTATGCGCTGGAAACGTAGTGCCGGTAGCGCAAAATGATGATGCGTGACTATTCCTCATAGTAATGCTCTGCGAAACTGTACACGGTACCGTTTGAGATCCGCTCCAAAATCGCGCTCTCCCTAACGCCGCATTACAAACATTTGTTGGGTTAGGTACGGACAGGCCGATTGCAAATGGCGGCTGACTTATCCCAACCTCACTCGACATAACCGGATGCGTTCCATGTTAGCGCTGCGAGCGCGCTTTAAATCCATCTTCAGCTTGACTGAGCAGATGGCGCCGGGGCTTCAGTGCTTTGGCCGCCATCCTGCAACGTCCCTGCATTTGGTTGCGGGTCCAATGCGCTGCCATCCAGTTGCGGCGACACTATATCCTGTCCATTGTTGAGACGAGGACTCCTTCTGGGCAAATGCTGCATCATCTCGTCCAGGCACTTTGCGCTGTCTGAGCAAGATCGACAAGTCACGCAATCGCAAGTCGCATCACTGCGAATAAAAGCTTCTGGCGATTTGGTGGCAACCCGACTTCAATACACAAGTCAATAGTGTTTAATCGACTCAAAATGCATGAATGAATGTATGTATGTTTTATTCTAGTGGAGAAGTTAAAAAGAAGTAATCCTAATACAAAAGATCACTTACCGCAGTATGACCTCCCACACTTCATGGATTTCGACAACAAACTTACCACGAGGACGCCATAATTATCTATTTTAGTGTGACCAATCTCTTCATGAGGGCACAAATTGCAATACTAAATACTAAACTATCGATAATCGACCCGCGACAGTTTCTTTTGTTCTTTATTGTTTTCTCTTTCTTAACGATTTACAGCTAAATTTACATTTTCTTAATCTTATACATCTCCGACACGGTCATTCTGACTTTCACACGTCCTCATGAGCTTACTGTAACACTGATTGTTACCATTCTTGCTTCATTTTTCTTTAAATATTTTCCATCTCTCAACATTCATATTCATAAATTGCACATAACATTCTCAACTTCATAAATTGCGTCATCAAATGTCGCCTTATGATACTCCAGCTTCGATGATGTAGTTGCCCGAAGTATCTGCGTTGCAATTGACTGAGAATACCCTATTGTAGAGGTATGATTTCAGTAGCTTGTGGGTGTATATTGGCACATACGTTTTAATTTTGTGCATGAATCCATTAAGCCGAACTTGGTCGAAAGCTTGAGATACGTCGACAAAAATAGCGCAACAGTACTTTCGCTGGTAGAAGCCTGATCTTATTTCGGATGTTAATCTGTTTACTTGGGGAGATATTGCAAACTTCCAGATGTGGTATTATACGAGTTAGCAAGCATTTTTCAAAAAATTTAAACAAACAAGATAAAAGGGTTATTTGTCTTTTCGATGAAGGAATAATGTGGTCTGTTCCAAGCTTTGGTATCGTTATAATGATCGGTTTCTTCCACTTTTATGGGAAAAAGCCAAGATTAACTAGTTTGCAGACGACCGCTATGGCTCATTTTGGAGTTTGATCTGGTCGAGTGATCGATGCCATGTTAAGCTCCGGGACGAGTTCTATGTGGGCACTAACGTACTTTTTTTATTTAAGCCACTTTGTTTTTGGCGACATCAGGCAGAAGGGGTGTTCGGTTATTTCTGGACTTTGCAGAAGTGTTAAAAGCACAGGCGAATGGTCTGATGATAAGTCCGAGACTGCTGTGGCACTGATTAGATTGCGAGGTGTGTTTTTTTGTGAGATTGGGAGAAACGGCAGCAATTGAAAGGCTTCCGTTACTTGACTGAACTTATATCGATGTAGCCTGCAGGAAGTTTGTTACACCTTTTGTGAAAATGGTGTTAATTGCGTTCTCTGATTAGAACTCCAGTTCTGCCGTGGGCTTTCACATCTGGATGATCTGTGCGGTAGATATCAAAGCCTCTTATTTGAAAGATGTATCTGCTTGTAAGATGCATACGTAGTAGCATAACGTTAATATGGTTTTTAATATGCAAATACGTGACTGGCGTTCCACATAGCATAGATTACAGATTACTTTTGTGCTACGAGCAGCTGTATTACCATGTTCTGGTTTTGAACAAGGTCCATAATTTTTTGTTGAAGGGTAAGCATCATAGTATCTATTTTTCTATGTGGCTATTCTGGGGCCTGTAGAGCGCTTTGTGAGTTAGGTTGATTTGGATTTTCCATTCCAGATCGTGGAGCATCGGCATAGGAGAAGCCGTTGGTGGTGTTTAGGGGACCGAATGAGGACCTCGCAGCTTTGGTGAATGTACACATTCTGTGGATTTTGGTTACACATGCATGCGACTCTTCAACTCCTTGTACCCCAAACAACCTCTAAAGTTGGACGTATGGTTGCCTGTGCAGTTTCTACAATTCTTCACGCTACTGTGCTTGTTTGTAGTACAGTGAGCGGAGTTGTGGACATCCCCGCAGACTACACTGATAGCCCGAAGTGTGCAGTATGACCTTGTGTGTCCATACTCTTGGCAATTAGTGCGTTGCACTGGACCATTGCGTTTATGTGGCTATTGCAGCTTGTAGATCGGGTGGACTTTGTTTTTCTTCAGCGACCTGCTTTCTGTCTCGAGCTCGACCTTTAAAAGGGGCTGTACCTTTTTATCTTTATTTAGAATTTTCTTCATCTTAGATTATCTTCCCTACACTGGATCTGGGGGCGCTGTTTTCTTGCAGGAGCTCGGGCTCCTCGTACCTCGGGAATATTGCTCCTGGAGCTCGGGCCATTCACGTCCTTAGTTCGGTAGTTTGATTCTTAAAAATTACATTTAATTATTCCAATTCGGCTGAAAACAGCCTCATTTCATAGTCCCATTTTCTAAGGCACACTTCAAATTGAAAACTGTTAAGTCATGTGCATATATTATTAAGACACAAGAACACAAATATACACACAACAAAAAACACAAGCACTATATGTATATAATAAAGAAAATATTAGGTCATAGCCTACATAAAGAACGATTAAAAACCAATCCTTTCAGAAACAACAAACTGAACGGCATCAAGAACTGCTGACAGTGCAAGTCAATGGTTCAATTAATTCACCTTGGTATACAAGGCATCTATTAAATTTAAAGAACGCGATGAATAGACTTTTAAATAAACATAAATTATCTGGCTGTACAGTTAGTTATTCAAGATACTTAGTAGCTCGGTCAAATTTCACCGTGCATAACGCCGAATGTTATAGGAGTTATATTCGCCGCTGCCGGATTCAGTTTACTCAGAACCCGAAGCAGTTTTATAACTTTGTAAACATTAAGCGCAAATCTGTATCTTTTCCGTCTCTGCTTACGTTTGAGAACTCTTCTGCGAACACTGATCTGGCAATGGCCGATCTCTTTGCAAAGCTTTTTCAAACAACGTATTCACATAGCACCACTCCAGCTCAGCCTTACACTTATAATATCCAATCAGCCAACCTTATTTTTTGCCCATCTTTTGATCAAAGTGGTGTGTTATCGGATCTTCTTAGGGTTAAGCCCGTGTATTCGCCAGGCCCCGATGGAGTACCAGGCTGTGTGCTGAGGAACTGCGCCGTGGCCCTGTGCAAACCGCTTCTTAAACTTTTTAATTTATCGCTGAAGACCTCGATTTTTCCCCTTATGTGGAAGGAATCTTACATTATCCCTCTGCATAAAAAAGGGAAAAAATCGGATGCTTCAAATAGCAATAGAATATATATTCAATATAGAGGCATTTCTAAATTGTCAGCAATTCCAAAGCTTTTCGAAAAACTTATTACTCCACATTTGCAACACCTATGTAGTTCAATAATATCCCCGTGCCAACATGGCTTTATGAAGCGCCGCTCCACCACCACCAACTTATTGGAGCTAACATCTTTTGTCACGGATGGGTTCCGGAATGGCTTACAAACAGACGTCATTTACACTGACTTCAGTAAAGCATTTGATTCTGTTAACCATTCGCTTCTTATAAGTAAACTCAGTCTTTTGGGATTCCCTACTGATCTCCTTATCTGGATTTCGAGCTACTTATCTGGAAGAACCCAACGTGTCTTCTTTAAAGATGTTACCTCGCGTACAGTCCGCGTCACATCTGGGGTGCCTCAAGGAAGCCATCTTGGACCCTTACTTTTTACTTTGTTTATTAATGACTTGCCCCTTGCCTTAACTGACTCACTAGTACTAATGTACGCTGACGATGTTAAGCTTTGTCTTCAATATAGATCTACTAGCGCCCAATCTAGACTTCAATCCGATTTGGATAAATTTCAAAATTGGTGCTTAGCAAATGACCTAAAGCTTAATGGATCGAAATGTAAACTCATGTCATTTTATCGATCTAGCCCTCACCAGGCTACGTACTTTCTCTATGGGATTGCCTTAGAACGTTTAACTCAGGTTAACGATCTGGGAGTCCTATTAGATTTGAAACTTAAATTTACCGACCATATATCCACCATGGTTAATAAAGCTATGGGTGTGCTTGGTTTTATTAAAAGATGGTCAAAAGAATTCAACGACCCATACATTACAAAAACTTTATACACATCATTGGTCCGTCCGATTCTTGAGTATGGATCGTGTGTCTGGAGTCCACAATACGGTGTGCACCAAGATCACATAGAATCCGTACAAAAAAACTTTCTCATTTTCGCACTTAGGGGACTAAATTGGAATGCAAGCCTTCACCTTCCCTCCTATCATAGTAGACTTTTATTAATCAACTTACCACCATTAACAAACCGTAGAACGATGCTGGGTGTCATGTTTCTATTTAATCTTATTAATGGTAATGTAGACAGCCAGCATTTATTAACACGCTTAAATTTCAACGTTCCTAGTAGAAGGACTCGAAACTTTCGTCCTCTACTCCTTAGCCATTGTAGCTCGACATATGCCCAACACGATCCGTTCAGGGTTTTATGTTCGGACTACAATGGTCTCTACCACGTTTTGTCCCTTTGCTCTACTAACAATCTTAAATCCATTATACTAAACACCTTATCTTTGCAACACTTTTCCTCGTGATTTCATACTCCTATTCCTCTCTTTTACTCTCTCGGATCTATCCCCGCGATTCGAGCCGTACGTTATGCGGCAGCGTCCCTCGGTCGGTTGGACGGGAGGTGGGCTGTACGTATGCAGTGGGAACCGCGCGAAAAAAAAAAAAAAAGTCAATGCAACCTACAAATTAATGCAGAATGTTACATTTTGAAATGGTTAATTTATCATTTTTATGTCTTTGCTATATTTCCATTAATTTACCACCTAAGGAATATCCATGTATCAAATTAGCTATAAATATTGAACTTTTATACTAATAAAGTCAGTCTCAGACAAACCCATTCTGAACTCAATTCTTTCTCCACGTCCAATTTGTTCGAGTGTAAGTTGCGACAACAAAGCAGCTATCGGTTCATGAACCCTTTGCTCAAAACATTTTTTACAGATTAACATATTTTTTAATAACATAAATAAATACATAGACATACAATATAATTGTTATCCGGTCCGGCCTAGTATTATCCGATCCGCTAATCACAACATACATATATACCACTTGCAAGTACATTCGCCTCGCACAAGCATTCATATATATATATACATTTCATAACTCAGTGTACGGTTCTGAGCGCACAGTGGAATAAATCGTATACGCCGCGCACAATTATAATTAAAAAAAAAAAAAAAATTATAAGAACAATAATTTGGTGTCAAACTATTTAGTGCTTGTCTTTATTTAATTGAGCGTGGTTTAATATAGTGGCGATGAACTCCAGCGGTGCCAACACAGGAGAACCCACTCCCGCTCGGAGTGTCATTTTAAAATGCAAGGCTAAGGGTATCCTCCAGGATTTGAAGAGGATCCAAGGAGCCCTCCAGCCAATATCCAAGGTGGATGATGCCATGCTCCACGTGACCATCCATGGGGAGCTTGAAGAGTTGGATATTTCTGAGATCAGCATGCCGAAATCGAGCACGAGACGTCGCTGCGGTCTGCTCGAATTGCTGCCCATTCCACGTTGGCCAGCGGAGTTTCCAGCATTCAGACGGGCGCAGCGCTCGGTCGGAGCTTCCAAACCCAGCCTCCTCTTCCTCTCCCTACTTTCAGCGGAGGATATTCGGAGTGGTCTGAGTTTCACTCGGCTTTCTCAACTATCGTGGACTGCAATCCTCATATAAGTAAGGTGGTGAAGCTGCAAAGGCTGCCATCTAGTCTTCGGGACTCAGCATTAGATGCAGTTCGGTCCTTGGAAATCTCCGAGGATAATTATGATGTCGCGTTGCGTCTCTTAGAAAAACGATTTAATAACCGTCGGTTAATATTTCAGGCTCATGTGAACGGGATTCTGGACCTCAGTCTATTGGAAGGTAGCTCAGCCCGATAAATTCAATGCTCACATGCGAGCCTTAAAAAATTTGGGGATCGCCAGCAGCATAATTGTCCAAGTGCTCCTTCGAGGGTTGGACCCAGCCACCCAGGCCAAGTGGTAGGAAGGTCAAAATGCGTCGAGCTCAGACCTCATCCCTACTTGGGAGTCGATGGCGGTATTTTTGGAGCAGCGATGCAGCTTTCTAGAGGCTACGGATGTGGCCATGACCGCCTTCGTGCCGGGCACTCTTAATGGAAGACGTTGAGTCGCAAATAATATTAGATCGTCCTTTATCATCACCAATTCACCTTTCCCTGCTTGTATGTTATGTGGTGGGTGGTCCCACTGTCTGCTTGCCCCAGATTTTTGATAATGCCCCCTGAGAGCCGCCATGGTGAGGCTAGACGACTCGGTCTATGTCGGACATGTCTTCAACCTGGCCATCACTTGCGTGAGTGCTTCCCTGCTAATTGTCGCTGTTGTGGGAAGAGGCATCACAGCCAGCTGCATTTTTTGGAAATACGGTCATCCAGCATATGCGCACATAAAAATAAACTATATTATAACGTTATGAAACTAAATAATTGTTTTCATATGGATAAAAGTCAATGACCAAACAATCATCTTAACCTGTATTGACAATTTGTGCAAATTTGCTTTCGTACAACCTTTAGTTACTAGGGCAATAATAGATGTACGAGCCCCTATTCTCCAATTGGTAAACTTTTACCCAAATATCAAAACTATATACTGCGACAAAGAGGCCTCTTTCAACTCCGAAACAATCGCATCATTCTTGAAAAACCAATACATCATCGATGTTATCAATGCGCCACCACTACAATGTAGCTCCAATGGCCCAATAGAAAGATTTCACAGTATGATTTCATCCCCGTATGAGACAGGAATGTATTAGTATGGGAACAATATGGCTTGATTAGGCACTCGACAAATCTATCAGAGTTTTCTAGCATAATGGACTCCGCGGTTTCCATGTCCATGTCCACATGAGGAAGCTGCTGGAAGTTGATATCGAACAGAATATTTTGGATGAGCTTAACACCACAGGATGGCCAGGTAGGAGCCATTGATTCTAGCGGTATCCGAGGTCGTAGCGGGTACGCGGATGATCTTGGTAGAATTAATACCAATCAGGCATCGCTTATCGAGGCTAACAATTAACAGATTGTAATTAACACAGAAACACAAAAACACAATAGGATTCTCAAGGAGAAAAGGAACGAGCTGATCTCCGAAATGCTAATCTGCGAAATCCAAACTTGTACGCTCACAATTACCCTCGCAAAAAATAACATTAAGAATCCTACAATATTCAATCATAACGACCTAAAGGATATCTTCATATGTCATAATAGCGTGCTATTGGCGGCCACCGATTGTATGACTTTAGCAATTTTGTGCTTGGTCAGGCATCCGTCCATACGTTATACTTTCAGCTAACTGTATTATGATTATTTTAAATGGTTTGGCTGATCGCTGCTTGGCCAAACAGTGTTTTTTATGGTTACCTAAATATTTAGACTGATTTTTTTTTTGCACAATTTTGTGTTTTGCGGTTTTTTTTATAAGGGAATCTTTTAGTTTTCCGATTGAGCTTCAACAGATCTAACTTGGAAATTTATGTTTCTACCAGTGTTACTATTGTTGTTGTAGCCATTATTTCCACCACGGTTATTACCTCTATAATTTTCTCGACCTCTGTAATTATTGGTGTGGTTATTGTAGTTCTGGCTGAAACCATTCTACGGTGGTAATTATTATTGTAATAACCTCCATCAATAGATATTATTGATTATTTGGTGGTACCCATTGTTTCGGTGGTAATTATTATTGTAATCCTCCGTCCACCTCCTTGTCCACCTCCATCAATAGTTATTATTGATTATTTACGAAATATTCTCGAATGTTTAGCTGGGATATTTATTTCTTGATTGAAATCTTTTGGTCATGCTGTTAGCCAGTGCTCATCTGTTTGAAAATCGAGTTGACAATTAAACTTTTTTATGAAATCAATTCCCAATATACCATCACATGGTATTGGAAAGACGCTGTTTACTAAATGAAAATGAAATGGGATTATGATTTTCCTGTTTGTATTTCTTTGTCTCATTATTCATTACAAATATAAGTGAACTAAACAAAGTTTAAAAGTAAAAGGCCATACCATACCGGTATGAAAAGTAAAAGGTATGGCCAAGCGAAATGCCCACAGCCATCCGGCCACCTTTCAACAGTCAATTACGGAAAGTCCCGATAGCCGACATAATTAGCAGTGTTATATTTGGAGGTTAAATAAAATTTGTTATTAAATTTCATCCCAAACTACCTCTGCTCTGTTTCTTCATCATTTACTGTGTTACTCCTTTTTCGCTCAGTAGAGATTTTCATTGATTTTATCATTGAGTATCATTATCAATGATTTTAAACATGTCTGTGCGTCTATGTCTTGTAATATGATAATCTCCTCATGAGATACTACAATCCACTGCTGGCTGTGTGAAAACGTTTTACACGCTAAGTGTGCCTCGTTCACCGCCTCAGTTTTGGATCCCATTTATCGTAGGTCTGGTCTCCACAGTTGCTGTGATGGTTGTCGTTCTGTTAAGGAAAAAAGAGATCCTTCATGAGACAGACTAAAAGTGGATTTAAAGAGTAGATTAGCGCTTTCATAAAATCAATGACCAACTCTTCAGTGCTCGACACTTAGTTTAGTAGTCTCCAACTACGAAATTAGTCTCTAAGGCGCAAAAAATCCGCATTAGTGATGTTCTTGTGGCGAATAATCTTCAGCCTATCCAGTCTACAATTACTCAGCCGCTTATATCTCTGGCTACCCCAAGGGTCGTACCAGGGAATAATTCGGCTTCAAAAAACTAATATCTTCACTTAAACTTTCCTTCCTTTGCTAGACACTTTTTTCCTTTCAAAATACTATAGGGTTACGTAGTAAACTCCCAAACTGTATTCCATAAAAAAAGATATAGTTCTTTCTTTGCATCTCACATTGTAATGTGAGTATCTCAATGTATTGAGATCTTACGCTCCGAAGTTTTTCCAAGTAAGTACACCACTTTTAGACGTGATAGAACACTGCGAAGGGGAGGAGGAGTCCTAATTTCTGCAGACTCCAAATTCGCTTCTGAAGAGGTAATATCACAAGAGTTTGGTGACATAGAATTTCTTTGTATTAAAATCATCTTGTCCGAGCAAACTTTATACGTTATCTGTTGTTACATATCACCTTCGTCCATACCCTCCAAATACTGGAAACATTTGTCCGCTTTTCGATTCGTTTCGGATCGTCTGTCTTATGGTGAACAACAACCAGCAACCAGCTGGGTGACTTCAATAATCCAGAACCCATAAAGTTCGTATCTTCCGTAAAGATGACATTACGAAACTAAATAAGTTATTTTGAAATTTGATTGGTCCGATTTACTGTCGTCGTCGACTGTATCCGTCGGTTTCAAATAATCCGCCTTGGTATACAAGGCATCTATTAAATTTAAAGAACGTAATGAATAGAATATTAAACAAACATAAATGATCTGGCTGTACAGTTAGTTATTCAAGATACTTAGTAGCTTGGTCTAATTTCACCGTGCATAATGCCGAATGTTATGGGAGTTGTATTCGCCGCTGCCGGAGTCAATTTACTCAGGACCCAATCATTTCTATATTTTTGTAAACACTACGCGCAAATCTGTATCTTTTCCTCCTCTGCTTACGTTTGAGAACTTTTATGCGAACACTGATCTGGCAATGGCCGATCTCTTTGCAGTTTTTTCAAACAACATATTCACATAGCACTATTCCAGCTCAGCCTTACACTTATAATATCCAACCAGCCAATCTTATTTTTTGCCCATCTTTTGATCAACGTTGTATGTTATCGGATCTTCTTAGGGTTAAGCCCGTGTATTCGCCAGGCCCCGATGGAGTACCAGGCTGTGTGCTGCGGAACAGCGCCGTGGCCCTGTGCAAACCGCTCCATAAACTTTTTAATTTATCGCTGGAGACCTCGATTTTTCCCCTTATGTGGAAGGAATCTTACATTATCCGTCGGCATAAAAAAGGGAAAAAATCTGATGCTTCAAATTATAGAGGCATTTCTAAATTGTCAGCAATTCCAAAGCTTTTCGAAAAACTTATCACTCCACATTTGCAACAGCTATGTAGTTCAATAATATCCCCGTGCCAACATGGCTTTATGAAGCGCCGCTCCACCACCACCAACTTATTGGAGCTAACATCTTTTGTCACGGATGGGTTCCGGAATGGCTTACAAACAGACGTAATTTACACTGACTTCAGTAAAGCATTTGATTCTGTTAACCATTCGCTTCTTATAAGTAAACTCAGTCTTTTGGGATTCCCAATTGATCTCCATATCTGGATTTCGAGCTACTTATCTGGAAGATCCCAACGTCTCTTCTTTAAAGATGTTACCTCGCGTACAGTCCGCGTCACATCTGGGGTGCTTCATGGAAGCCATCTTAGACCCTTACATTTTACTTTTCGCGCGGTTCCCACTGCATACGTACAGCCCACCTCCCGTCCAACCGACCGAGGGACGCTGCCGCATAACGTACGGCTCGAATCGCGGGGATAGATCCGAGAGAGTAAAAGAGAGGAATAGGAGTATATAATCACGAGGAAAAGTGTTGCAAAGATAAGGTGTTTAGTATAATGGATTTAAGATTGTTAGTAGAGCAAAGGGACAAAACGTGGTAGAGACCATTGTAGTCCGAACATAAAACCCTGAACGGATCGTGTTGGGCATATGTCGAGCTACAATGGCTAAGGAGTAGAGGACGAAAGTTTCGAGTCCTTCTACTAGGAACGTTGAAATTTAAGCGTGTTCATAAATGCTGGCTGTCTACATTACCATTAATAAGATTAAATAGAAACATGACACCCAGCATCGTTCTATCGGTTTGTTAATGGTGGTAAGTTGATTAATAAAAGTCTACTATGATAGGAGGGAAGGTGAAGGCTTGCATTCCAATTTAGTCCCCTAAGTGCGAAAATAAGAAAGTTTTTTTGTACGGATTCTATGTGATCTTGGTGAACACCGTATTGTGGACTCCAGACACACGATCCATACTCAAGAATCGGACGGACCAATGATGTGTATAAAGTTTTTGTAATGTATGGGTCGTTGAATTCTTTTGACCATCTTTTAATAAAACCAAGCACACCCATAGCTTTATTAACCATGGTGGATATATGGTCGGTAAATTTAAGTTTCAAATCTAATAGGACTCCCAGATCGTTAACCTGAGTTAAACGTTCTAAGGCAATCCCATAGGGAAAGTACGTAGCCTGGTGAGGGCTAGATCGATAAAATGACATGAGTTTACATTTCGATCCATTAAGCTTTAGGTCATTTGCTAAGCACCAATTTTGAAATTTATCCAAATCGGATTGAAGTCTAGATTGGGCGCTAGTAGATCTATATTGAAGACAAAGCTTAACATCGTCAGCGTACATTAGTACTAGTGAGTCAGTTAAGGCAAGGGGCAAGTCATTAATAAACAAAGTAAAAAGTAAGGGTCCAAGATGGCTTCCTTGAGGCACCCCAGATGTGACGCGGACTGTACGCGAGGTTACATCTTTAAAGAAGACACGTTGGGTTCTTCCAGATAAGTAGCTCGAAATCCAGATTAGGAGATCAGTTGGGAATCCCAAAAGACTGAGTTTACTTATAAGAAGCGAATGGTTAACAGGATCAAATGCTTTACTGAAGTCAGTGTAAATGACGTCTGTTTGTAAGCCATTCCGGAACCCATTCGTGACAAAAGATGTTAGCTCCAATAAGTTGGTGGTGGTGGAGCGGCGCTTCATAAAGCCATGTTGGCACGGGGATATTATTGAACTACATAGGTGTTGCAAATGTGGAGTAATAAGTTTTTCGAAAAGCTGTGGAATTGCTGACAATTTAGAAATGCCTCTATAATTTGAAGCATCAGATTTTTTCCTTTTTATGCAGAGGGATAATGTAAGATTCCTTCCACATAAGGGGAAAAATCGAGGTCTTCAGCGATAAATTAAAAAGTTTAAGAAGCGGTTTGCACAGGGCCACGGCGCAGTTCCTCAGCACACAGCCTGGTACTCCATCGGGGCCTGGCGAATACACGGGCTTAACCCTAAGAAGATTCGATAACACACCACTTTGATCAAAAGATGGGCAAAAAATAAGGTTGGCTGATTGGATATTATAAGTGTAAGGCTGAGCTGGAGTGGTGCTATGTGAATACGTTGTTTGAAAAAGCTTTGCAAAGAGATCGGCCAATGCCAGATCAGTGTTCGCAGAAGAGTTCTCAAACGTAAGCAGAGACGGAAAAGATACAGATTTGCGCTTAATGTTTACAAAGTTATAAAACTGCTTCGGGTTCTGAGTAAACTGAATCCGGCAGCGGCGAATATAACTCCTATAACATTCGGCGTTATGCACGGTGAAATTAGACCGAGCTACTAAGTATCTTGAATAACTAACTGTACAGCCAGATAATTTATGTTTATTTAAAAGTCTATTCATCGCGTTCTTTAAATTTAATAGATGCCTTGTATACCAAGGTGAATTAATTGAACCAGACGGATATTTCCATGGCACGCAAGCGTCGAAAAATAAATAAAAAGTATGATAAAATTTATTTAAGGCAATATTAATATCTTCACATGCCAGTAAATCGGACCAATCAAATTCAAGAATTAACTCGTTTAGTTTAGTTAAGTCAGCCTTACGGAAGAAACGTACTTTTTGAGATTTAAGTTTAGACTTAAGGTCAATGAAGCTGTTGTTTTCGATTAAAACTTCAAGGGTGGGATGATACGGATCCTCAGGGTTAGAAAGGGGCAAAGTTCTAGAAAGAGCAATTCCATCAGGATCAGAAACGAAACACAAGTCTAGCAGCCGACCTAAGGAATTTCTAACGTGGTTAATTTGCCCGAGTGACATGTCGAACATACCCGCAGGGAAGTCGTGGTGCGAGTTAAGCATTAAGGACGGTGAATTCTCAACATTAGACCACATAAGATCTGGTATATTGAAGTCCCCCAGAGCTACCAGCTGGTCCCCGTCAGACAAACGTTCCAAAACGAGACGAATAGCGGACAAATGTTGCCAGTATGTGGGCGGTTCCTACGAAGGTGGTATGTAAGAACAGGTAACGTATAAAGATTGACCGAAAAGAATGATTTTAACGCAAAGAAATTCTATGTCACCAAACTCTTGTGATTTTACCTCTTCAGAAGAGAATTTGGAGTCTACAGAAATTAGGACTCCTCCTCCCCTTCGCAGTGTTCTATCACGTCTAAAAGTAGTGTACTTATTTGGAAAAACTTCGGAGCTTAAAATCTCCGGCTTTAACCAAGTTTCTGTAAAGACTATAATGTGAGATGCAAAGGAAGAACTATCAGAATACAGTTTGGGAAGTTTACTACGTAGCCCTCTAGTATTCTGATAGGTAAGTGTTAGTGAAGAAATTAGTTTTTTTGAGGGTGAGGAAGATGAGGTGGAAGGTTGGTCAGTGGCTTTAACATGTGGGAGTTTCACTCCCACAGGCTTGGTAATTTTTTTCTTCACCGTACTGGGCTGATGTTCTTGGACGAAAATGTTCTCTGGCCAAAAGCTGGCGGAACAGATCGCCTTGAACATCTGCACTGGCACACGTATTTTGAAAGATGACGTGTGCCTGGTGTATGAATACTTAAATTTTCTAATATCTGCCACCTTAATATCGGCTTTTTGTTTTGGCTTTGATATAAGCCGAGATATCTAACTCAGAAGTGTCAGGGGCAAGCCGAGAAACAAATATGTGTTTCGATGGCGGGATCACCTGCAAGGGTTTTGATGCCGCAGTAACTAATACTGCAGCATCAGTTCGTACCGGGGGTCCGGACAGTTGAATACCCTGTTCGGTGACTCTTAAGGGGGTTTGAGTTATTGGGTCTGGTGGTATCACTTGGAGTGATGCCACAGAGGACAAATCGGACAATTGCTCATTAATACTGAGAAATTCGGAAGCCGAATTTTCCCAGTTCCAGCCCTTGGGGTGGCCAGAGATATTAGCGGCTGAATAATTGTCGGCTGAGTAGGCTGAAGTTTATTCGCCACAAGCACATCACTAATAGCGAATTTCTTACGCTTTGGAGACTCATTTAGTAGTTGAAGACTACTAAACTGCGTATCGAGCGCACAGAGATGGTCATTGATTTTACGAAAACCGCTAATCAACTCTTTAAATCCACTTTTAGTCTGTCTCATGAACGATCTCATTTCGTCCTGAACAGCACGACAGCTATCACAGCAGAAGTGGAGGCCAGACCTACGTGAAATGGCATCCGATACTGAGGCCGTGAACCCGGCACACTTAGCGTGCAAAACGTTTCCACAGAGCCAGCAGTGGATGGTAGGCTGGGATGAGGATTTTTGTCTTATTACAAGACTTCAAAGCACAGACAAGTTTAAATTCCATGATATCTTTTTTATTAATATTTATTTAATATTTATTATTAATGACTTGCCCCTTGCCTTAACTGACTCACTAGTTCGTTCATATGTACGCTGACGATGTTAAGCTTTGTCTTCAATAAGCAAACTTCAATCCGATTTGGATAAATTTCAAATGTAGTGCTTAGCAATGACCTAAAGCTTAATGGATCGAAATGTAAACTCATGTCATTTTATCGATCTAGCCCTCACCAGGCTACGTCCTTTCCCTATGGGATTGCCTTAGAACGTTTAACTCAGGTTAACGATCTGGGAGTCCTATTAGATTTGAAACTTAAATTTACCGACCATATATCCACCATGGTTAATAAAGCTATGCGTGCGCTTGGTTTTTTTAAAAGATGGTCAAAAAAATTCAACGACCCATACATTACAAAAACTTTATACACATTATTGGTCCGTCCGATTCTTGAGTATGGATCGTGTGTCTGGAGTCCACAATACGGAGTGCACCAAGATCACATAGAATCCGTACAAAAAATCTTTCTTATTTTCGCACTTAGGGGGCACTTAGGGGACTAAATTGGGATGCAAGCCTTCACCTTCCCTCCTATCATAGTAGACTTTTATTAATCAACTTACCACCATTAACAAACCGTAGAACGATGCTGGGTGTCATGTTTCTATTTAATCTTATTAATGGTAATGTAGACAGCCAGCATTTATTAACACACTTAAATTTTAACGTTCCTAGTAGAAGGACTAAAAACTTTCGTCCTCTACTCCTTAGCCATTGTAGCTCGACATATGCCCAACACGATCCGTTCAGGGTATTATGTTCGGACTACAATGGTCTCTACCACGTTTTGTCCCTTTGCTCTACTAACAATCTTAAATCCTTTATACTAAACGCCTTATCTTTGCAACATTCTTCCTCGTGATTTCATACTCCTATTCCTCCCTTTTGCGCCATACATTATGCGGTAGCGTCCCTCGGTCGGTTGGTCGGGAGGTGGGCTGTACGTATGCAGTGGGAACCGCGCGAATAAAAAAACAAAAAAAAATGGCTTGCCTGAAATTGGGCCGTTCAGGCCAGCAATGAATAATCTCAAGGCATTTTGTCTGTGCCTAAGATTTGTTTCTGTAGTTATGGGATTATCCTTCCCATAAGTCATTATGGTTTTATTTACTAATAAGGATAACTTTTAATTAACCAAATTATAAAAGTCCATTACTGAGAATTTATTTTGTGGGAGGACGCTTAATTCTTGTTCATTGATGTGAATTGGCCTCTTGTCGCTGAAGACGAAATCGAGCCTGGCCAAAATTGCTAAGGCGTCATTTGTTTGGCAGATATTTTATTTCTTAAAATAGTTAGAGCTACAAAGTATTTTGCGGGCATAAAGTCCCATTACTGTTTCGGCGGCTTCACGCCGGGGCATAGATTTGACGACTTCTAATGTTTCGTCACACGGAATGTTATCGTCAATCTGTTCTTTTTCATATTCGGTCACTTAGTTGGATCTTGAGGCTAGAAGAGTTCGAATCTTTTTAATTTCATCTTGTAACGGTGATACATTACTGGCAATCGATCTGGCAATTAAGTCTGTAGTTAACGTCTGTTCGAGGGCTTGTCTGTTAATGTTAGCACTGTGGCTAGTAGATGGATAGTTTGTATCTGTCATTTTGAAGTTTTGTAAAGAAATTATTAGATCGTCCAGGATTTATCAATCACTTTTGCCGAAACGACTTGTTTTTTTCTATTTTTTTGTTTATAATTTAAGTTTTGAAGCGAGGGTTTCACAAGTTTTTTTTGTTCGTAATATTCAAATGCATCTATACATTTTTGATAATTAGAAATATATGTTGAGCAAAGAGGACAAAAATAAAATTTTTTTGGGCAATAGATATACAATATTATATATGTAAATTATAATGGTAATTCTATCCTCACGGTGTAGTGTAGCAGGAGAGATTGTAATTCCTCGAATGGAGTTCCTTGAATTTTATATAGATTTAGTCTACTTTTCCTTGCTCGTAGGTCTTCCTTCTTTTGTTGAAACTTGGTGTTTTTTTTTTTTGCATACAATGGTAATGGCAATACATCCAATACATCCTACATCCAAAAAAACAACGTCAGGGTAGTCCATACGGATTCGAAAAACTCCCAGACGCCATTAGGTACACTACAGTAAAAAACACCAAAGTTTCATAAACGTAGCAACAGGAAAAGAATAAGTTTTTATACTAGATACAGGTGCGGAAATATCCATATTAAGAAAAGGCTTAACTTCAATAGATTTTCAAACTTCTAAGTACCTACCTAATTCCACATGATTTCCATATCGTAAATTTGCAATTCGCTATTCCAAAAGGTACAACTGTCAATTAGACTTCAAGCCGTCTGAAGACTGGCTTATAATAGACTAAATAACCTCCAATATCCTATTTATGTTCCAATAATATACAGTTCTATCAACAACTCTCTAATTCTGCCAGCAAGATCTCAAGTAGTCCGAAAAATTGAAATAAATTCTAAAGAAAATAGTGTATTAATTCCAAACCAAGAAATTCAGCATGGTATCTATATAGCAAATACCATAGCAACAGCCCGGAATGCATATATAAGGCTATTAAATACCACAAATACTGATCAAGTAGTTTATATTAAAAATATTTATCATGAACCACTTTCAAACTACGAAGTATTACAAACAGTCTTAGAAGCCCGACTAAAAATTTTATTATCCCAACTTTCGAAAAATTTCCCACCTCAATTCAATGAACAACTCACAAAATTATTCACCCAGTATAGTGATGTATTCGGAGTAGAAACCGATTTAATCACTACCAATAATTTCTACAACCAAAAATTGAGATTAACTGATGATGAACCCGTATATATAAAAAATTATAGAAATCCTCATGGTCAACAAGACGAAATTCAAAAACAAGTCCAGAAACTCAATTTAATTAATAGTTCAAATTAATAAAAAAAACTCTTGTCTGGAAAATTTCTGCTGCCTAGAATCGACGATATTTTGGATCAACTAGATAGAGCAAAATATTTCTCATGCCTTGACTTAATGTCAGATTTTCACCAAATTGAACTCGAAACAAGAAAGGAAAGCTAACTTCGGGCGGAGCCGAAGTTGATATACCCTTCCAGTTGAGTGGCAGTCCGCTAGGTGGCGACACGTATCTTATATTATTAGATAATTATCGGATCGTATATAGTCGGCCGACGCTTATGAAATTTGACAGATCGGATCAGTCTGCCAAAGTAGTTTCCACATCCTTCTAACTTAAAAAACGAAGTTATGCCATTTCCGATCAATCAGTTATATGGCAGCTATAGGATATAGTCGGCCGATCCTTATGAAATTTGGCATGTCAAATTATTTCATCCAAAGTGGAATCAATACCAAGTCCAATCCTTCTAACTTAAAAAACATCGAAGTTATGGCAATCCCGATCAATCAGTTATATGGCAGCTATAGGATATCCCGGTCCGATCCGACTTATATACTGCCTGCAAAGGAAAGAAGGGTGTGTGCAAAGTTTGAAGACGATAGCTTTAAAACTGAGAGACTAGTTTGCGTAGAAACAGACAGACGGACAGACGGACATGCTTATATCAACTCAGGAGGTGATCATGATCAAGAATATATATACTTTATAGGGTCGGAGATGTCTCCATCACTGCGTTGCACACTTTTGACCTAAATTATAATACAAGATGGGGGTATACGGATTAGAAGACGTCTACAAGGACTGGCGAGTGGAGAAGGAAGTTGCAGTAAGTGCATTTTTACACATTGAAGGTGTCTTTAACAACATCCTACCATGCCCAATCACCGAAGCATTGACAGGCCTTGGATTAGACAATCACACAGATCCTGGTCAACAGACGTGTTGAGGTGTCTCTTGGAGGATCGTCTATTCGAAGAGATGTCAAGTGGGGCACATCGCAAGGAGGTATACTCTCCCCCCTACTCTGGATCGTGGGGGTACACAAACTATTGAGGTCATAAGATGGCGGTGGCTGCAGAGCTATTGCGTACGCGGATGATGTTGCTATCGCCTTTGTAGGGATATTCCCACAAACGCTGTGCGACATAATGATAGAGAATTTGGGAATGCTCTCATCTTGGGAACATAAGGGTAAGTCTAAGTCTTAATCCGTCTAAGACAGAGCTAATTTTCTTTACCAAAAAGTATAAGTATAAAAAATCAATTTATTTTAGTCAAAATAGTCTTTTTTTTGCTTAATACATCCTTTGCCCGATCCAAAAACATTTTTAGAGAGAATTCCCACTGCAACGCCACCAGCTTTTTGTTAGCGGACGAATTTTAGTTTAGATTCAAATTTTGAATGTTTTATTTTATGGGTTCAATTTAACCCTAATATATGCCGCTCCAATCAATGCAGAATTGACAACTAAAACAAAGTTTAGCAATAGAAGCTCAGACAATGCAGCTGTCTATCATTATGAAGGAAAAAGGCGAGGCGAGGGTATGCACACCAATGCAAGTGGAAAAGTAGGATAATCAAACAAAGTAGAACTTCTGATAAAGCTGCCGCTGCTCCTCCGTTTCATAAACTTTTCTTTATAAATTAAGGTCTATAAAATAAGGAGGATAAATTATTTAAAACAGCTTCGCCTTTGGTTGCTTGGCATAACATCCTCCACACGTTGAAGGCTGGTCCTTCTACAGAATCCTTGAGGGGCAACAGACACAACCTTGACACCGCACGGTTAGTCGTTCCAACCGCTGTCTTTTGTTTGACTACACGGTTCACTCCGTCACGCACAGGAATCAGATCCAATATTTAGTAATTATTGAGGCTATGTGGCATAACAAAGTTCTTAATTTCTCGAAACCAAGTATCGACGTTTTTACTGCTGCTTCCAACAGACCGCCAAAATGGGGATAGCGTACATGAATAAAGTAACGCTCGATAGTTTCCAAAAGGCCAAACTCGCGCAGAGAAGTCCTGGCTGAATGATCCTGGCTGAAGAATCTTTGCTTCAACTTAGTCAGCCCATTCTTCGCACCAACAAAATTGGTAGCTATAAATATAATATCTATTTATATATATAACATCTATAATATCTAACAGATGAAACATGTGTCTGGGCTTACGTCGCGTATAAATAATCCGTTGGAGCGCGCTTAGAAACAAAGCTTTGGAAAGCTCCTTGACTAACTCCTAATTGATATCTTAGTGCAAGGCTTAGTGAAAAAACAACGTATGCATTTGTTTACAACCCTTGAAATGATCTTCCTCCCCTCAAAGACGGCAGGAGGGCGTCAACACGACGGGCGTAAATCGAGTTGGTGGAACCGTAGCCAAAAAGGTCCTGGCGCGAAGTTCGATGGTTGCCCATTCGGCCACAATAGCAATGAGCCAATCATCCTTGGAGGCACAAATAAATAAGGGGCCATGGGTCCTTGGCTGGGTTGAAGGCAATAGGAACATAACGCCATGTCATTGCCTTGGTAAACTCCTGTATGGAAGAGACTTGATTAGAAACAAACACGTTAAATCAAACAGGTTCGTCTTAAATCCAGGATAGGGCAACCGAGGAATCACACCAACAATAATAATCTCCGTTATATGTTCCAAGGTCAGCAACTTCAGCCATCAGTCTTGCTAGTAACTCAGCTCCAGATAATTCCCGCTTCGGTATTGTCTGAGTCTTTATGGGTGCCACTCCACTCTTTGAGCACTCTTAACAGCCGACAATCAGACCCTGACAAGACATATACGCAGTGAGCTGAAGGGCTTCAAAAGAAAACAGCAGAAGGTCAGCAGAAGGTCAGCAGAAGGATCCCATGCTAGTCCAGGAGTCTTGTTAACGAACTGCCATTGTCGAATTTTAATTATGACTCTGGGGTATTGGGGCACCAATTCCTTAATTAAAACTGACCCATGTTCAAAAGGATCAATGTCTGGGCCACTATCACAAACGCTTCGGTCTTCGTTGGGGCACCAGATATAAGGCCAGCTTGTGCATTGAGCGGACGGATAGAAAAGACGAGCCTAGAAACCTTAACGTAATCATGGATAGAATCTTTCAAGAGAATGCATTACAGCAAACTATCATCTGGAGAGACTCTTACGCAGCGGTACAAGTTGTAAATGTCTCCCGTCAAAGCAACTGGGTGAGACCGAAACCGAAGCAAAGTATGGAAAAGCTTAGGTTGAATCACAGGGACTGACATCAGGGAATAACCAGAGAATTTTGCAGCCAAACATAACTCTCAGCTTAGTTGTGGAGCTGTCTTCCTTCATGGCGCAGGGATGGGGAAAAAAACACTGGCACCTACCTGCGGCGCCAGGGAAATGTGAAACATCGAGGTATTCCTTGATAAACGACGCATATTGGGTCCCTAAATATGGATAACTGATGCAAGGCATGTGTAAGAAGAGTTCTTCTATAATAAGCACCTGATTCAAGACGGAGGAGTAGGCAAAGCAATCGAGCTCTCCCTTAGTAGCCTGGACGATCGGGGTAGTGCAGGCTTCCAGTTCCCAGAATTGACGGATAATTCCCAGGATCTGGTCGATCATCGAAAATGATTGCAGAGTCAGCAGGAATCACCTTACATGAAGTGGCTAAGCCTTAGCTTCTCCATCTTTGTCAAGTGCGACTGTCGATGGTCGTCTTAAACAGGGCGCAGATACAGTAGCTTCAGCTATAGAATCCATTATGCAATTAAAGTCCAACTTTGTGACCACAAAAACGGCGTTTTCATGGCAATTTTAATACTGATAACAATAATCAACCGGGGGGACGCAAACACGTCGGGGTCACCAAAATGTAACGCTTCCCGCTTTTTGGTAGCGGCCGAATTAACAAATTTCGATTCATTTTTCCAATTTTTTGGGTGATTTCAAAGGTCCTCTGTTAAAACCAGCTTCGTCTTTGGCTGCTTGTCCTCTAAATAAAAAATGACATCTAGCAATTCCCATATCTTTGAAAGACTCATCCAAAGTTCAAATCTCCGATTTTATACATTTATTTTTGTGCGACGCACGAAACCCTTTAAAAACTACAAGGTAGAATACCCCATTAACATTTTGGCTGGGTGGATGAAAATTCTTTGTAGAAAATTCCCTTGGAATCATAAAAAAAAGTATTTGGCTTCTGTGCGATTTCTTGTGTTTCGCGACGTCCGTTGCCTTCTATTCAGCACTTCGTTTAATTTCGCCATCATATTGGAATGGAAGATTTTGTCCTTTTTGACCTCTACAATAATGTCCTTTGAATGTTACATTCTGAACCATTTTTGGTTGAGTCAATGTTCGGTCGAAATGGGATAATTCGATGCTTTGGCGATGTTCGATTCCGTGTCCATCGATTTCAATGGAAATCGGCTGTTATGGAATTGAATATAAAATTGAACAGCCCCGGTTTTAATGCGACTTTTAATCACCAGTCGACAAAATAGGGGCCTTAGACTCAAAAAGTCTGGCTTACTTTGTAACACGGTTGCAAATGGTAGTGTCTCTTTCTTTGCACCAATCTTGCTAGCTCTGCGACTCATTCAAATCATCAAACTACTAAGATAAATAATTATGAAGTTCTAAAGTAACCATTCGGAATATGTTTACTAAATTGCTTTAATTAGCTTGGCAGCCACCATCAAACGCATTTCATTTTCAATGACTGTCATTTTTTATCAACCCAAATAAATGTAACGTCGGGTCTATCCGAATTATAACCCCAGCGTGCACATCATCCAGTTTCTATATGTTTTTATTTTTTCGGTCTTTTGAAAACTCTTCATATAAGCACTTAAGTGATTCGGTCTCTGAGAGTTATTTTTGATAGACCCAATAAAATAAAACTCATCTATTAAAGCTCCACCGAAATCCTAAATATTTCTGATATAAATAGTTCTGATATAAAATTAAAGGTAAAATACGGGTGAGTTGTTTGTGAGCTCTGTATTTT
This sequence comes from Drosophila atripex, assembly GCA_035045925.1. Taxonomy (NCBI): domain Eukaryota; kingdom Metazoa; phylum Arthropoda; class Insecta; order Diptera; family Drosophilidae; genus Drosophila; species Drosophila atripex. Next base: position 357,140 of record JAWNOP010000014.1, read on the forward strand.
TTATTTAATAATTTTCACACACAATGCACCTGGACTTAAAACTGGACTTTAATTTGAATATTTTTACTTTTTGTAAAAAAGAGATTGGTAACTAGTAAAAACACAAATCGACGAAAAAACATGCAAAATAACTAGATGTATAATCGATATTTTATATTAATATTACAAACAATTATTGCTGCACTTGCTACTGTCACTAAGTTCCCACGAGCTCTTATAATACTTATTCCCACACTTGCACCAACTACCCAAACGGCGAGCCAAGCTTGAGTCAGATATAAACCTAAAAAAACTCCCCCTATTTGGTCAACACAGGCGAAAACAATATAAGACTAAACACCCGCTGAAATCATGCCACCGCGGTTCCCCTATTTTAGCATTCCAATTGCGATCAAAATTTTCCATGCTGATCGCCGTAATATCATTCGGTAAACTAACTTTGGAATTATCTTCGGATCTAACTTCGGGGAAGTTCTTAAGGAGAGCTTGAAAATCTCCGATCCCGAGGTGACAAGGAAGATAATCAACTCAAGCTCGGGTAGTCGAAAATTAGCCTTAAGCCACATCTGTTTAGTTTAAGTGCTGGAACAATTTAAATAAAACATATATTTTTTTATTGAACTTCGTTACGGTATTTATAATTGGCGCCCAACGTGGGGCCCGCGACTTAACAAAATATCGATATTGAAAAAGATATTCGCGAGTGCCCTAACCCACATCATAGACCCGAATTTACAAAGATTCCTATGTAAAACATTTTAAAAACGTACCAGTGAAAGAAAAAATATACGTGTAATAAAAAAATAATGCAAAAATAAAACAGCATATTAATTTAAAAATACAACGTTACAAGTTATAAAAATAATATACACAAGCGTCAAAAAATTCAAGAGGACAGAGTGACCCCTTTAAACGAATATATAATCAGAGTGGAATGAAAAATAAATAAAATACAATAAACTGGAAAATAAAACAGTGTCGAAAAACTAAACCATTTCAACATCAATAAAATATCTTGATGTAAATATATTATAAATTATATACAAAAAAACAGAAAAAAACAAGTCGTTTCGGCAAAAGTGATTGATTAATCCTGGACGATCTAATAATTTCTTTACAAAACTTTAAAATGACAGATTCATACTATCCATCTACTAGCCACAGTGCTAAAATTAACAGACAACCCCTCGAACAGACGTTAACTACAGACTTAATTGTCAGATTTATTGCCAGTAATGTATCACCGTTACATGATGAAATTAAAAGATTTGAACTCTTATAGCCTCAAGATCCAACTAAGTGACCGAATATGAAAAAGAACAGATTGACGATAACATTCCGTGTGACGAAACATTAGAAGTCGTCAAATCTATGCCCACATTCTCAGGAAATTTAGAAACTATGTAGCCTGGCGTGAGGCCGCCGAAACAGTAATGGGACTTTATGCCCGCAAAAGCCGACGATACTTTGTAGCTCTAACTATTTTAAGAAATAAAATATCTGGCAAACAAATGACGCCTTAACAAATTATGGAACTGTTCTAAACTTTGACGCAATTTTGGCCAGGCTCGATTTCGTCTTCAGCGACAAGAGGCCAATTCACATCAACGAACAATAATTAAGCGTCCTCCCACAAAATAAATTCTCAGTTATGGACTTTTAAAATTTGGTTAATTAAAATTTATCCTTATTAATAAATAAAACCATAGTGACTTATGGGAAGGATAATCCCATAACTACAGAAACAAATCTTAGGCACAGACAAAATGCCTTGAGATTATTCATTGCTGGCCTGAACGGCCCAATTTCAGGCAAGCCATTTTTTTTTTTTTATTCGCGCGGTTCCCACTGCATACGTACAGCCCACCTCCCGACCAACTGACCGAGGGACGCTGCCGCATAACGTACGGCGTAAAAGGTAAACGCCAAAGATAAGGCGTTTAGTATAATGGATTTAAGATTGTTAGTAGAGCAAAGGGACAAAACGTGGTAGAGAACATTGTAGTCCGAACATAATACCCTGAACGGATCGTGTTGGGCATATATCGAGCTACAATGGCTAAGGAGTGAGAGGACGAAAGTTTCTAGTCCTTCTACTAGGAACGTTGAAATTTTTAACCACAGATGGATTGTACGAGTTAAAACGACTCCCATTTGGGCTAAAAAATCTTATTGGTATCAATAATATCGAGGAGATGTATGCCAAGCTAAAAATTGTACTTACAGTATACCGAGAGTGCGGCACTAACTAAATCTGGATAAAGGCAGACAAGCAGACTATTACGTTTCTAGGACATCAAATACACTATGGAGGTATCAGCCCGGGAGAAGAAAAAACGAACGCTATTTCCATGTTCTCTACACAACCCAACGTCACCGAAGTCCGTCAGATGTAGGACTCACAGGATATTTTCGGAAATTTGTCGCTGGATACGCTATTATATCAAAGCCTTTACTACGTATGCTATTGCGAAAAGGACAAACATTCAAATGGGAGCAGCGCCAAGAGGATGCATTCACCGAATTGAAAAGATGCCTTACATCAAATCTGTTATAGACCTGTGTTGTGGGTTTGGCCGCCGTACTGTTGCAAAATGGGGAGGGTCAACTAAAGCCAATTGCTTATTTTAGTCAAGCAACATCTAATTCTGAAAAACTATGATAGTTATGGGCTGGAAGCTCCTTCGAACCTTCGAACGAGAGCGTAAAGCAATACGGAGGAAAAGCTAAGTCAAGACTCAAGAACTGAGTTTGATGACAGATGTCGAGATGGAGAAGCTACGAGCAGACGTTGCAACTAGGGTCAATGATCAAGGAGCTGCAGCCAAGAAACGTTACGACGCAAAACACGCTAAGCCAAACTATATAAGTTAGGAGATATTGTGCTGCTGGAGAATGAGCCAACTAGCACTGGTACATCAAGAAAATCCAAGCCTCGTTAATATTGTTAATTTTTATACATACTTTTTTTAATAATTTAAAAAATAGGGAGAAAATAATAAAACAAATTCAATAAAAATGTACCAAAACCCAGAAAGAAATAGAAATTTCAAAAGCTGGAATCACAACTAAAACTGTAACAGAGAACGAAACTGAAAGAAATATTGATATAACATTTACTGAACTTAATAATAAAATATCCTCCCTCACAGCTCAAATGTAATGAATCGGGACGATTCGTCTTAAGAGGGGGAGAATTAACTAGAAGTTTAATCCACATTTAATATTAATATTATAAAAAATGATTGCTGCACTGACTATTGTCACTGAGTTTACACGAGCTCTTATCATACTCATTCCCACACTTGCACCAACTACCCAAACGGCGAGCCAAGCTTGAGTCAGATATAAACCTAAACAAACTCCCCCTATTCGGTCAACACAGGCGAAAACAATATAAGACTAAACATCCGCTGAAATCATGCCACCGCGGTTCCCCTATTTTAGCATTCCAATTGCGATCAAAATTTTCCATGCTGATCGCCGTAATATCATTCGGTAAACTAACTTTGGAATTATCTTCGGATCTAACTTCGGGAAAAAATATGTGTAATAAAAAAATAATGTGAAAATAAAACAGCTTATTAATTTAAAAATACAACGTTACAAGTTAAAAAAATAATATACACAAGCGTCAAAAAATTGAAGAGGACAGAGTGAAACCTTTAAACGAATATATAATCAGAGTGGAATGAAAAATAAATAAAATACAATAAACTGGAAAATAAAACAGTGTCGAAAAACTAAACCATTTCAACATCAATAAAATATCTTGATGTAAATATAAGTCAAAAAAAGTGAATACCAAAAAAATATACAATAATATCCAAAAAACTTTTTTATATTAATAAACAAATTTTAATCAAAATACATATTGTTAATATTAATCAGTAAAAGATTATAACATAAAATATATATAAAAAAAAACACCAAGTTTCAACAAAAGAAGGAAGACTTACGAGCAAGGAAAAGTAGACTAAATCTATATAAAATTCAAGGAACTCCATTCGAGGAATTACAATCTCTCCTGCTACACTACACCGTGAGGATAGAATTACCATTATAATTTACATATATAATATATTGTATATCTATTGCCCAAAAAAATTTTATTTTTGTCCTCTTTGCTCAACATATATTTCTAATTATCAAAAATGTATAGATGCATTTGAATATTGCATATATATAGATGCATCTAAATAAAAAATGACATCTAGCAATTCCCATATCTTTGAAAGACTCATCCAAAGTTCAAATCTCCGATTTTATACATTTATTTTTGTGCGACGCACGAAACCCTTTAAAAACTACAAGGTAGAATACCCCATTAACATTTTGGCTGGGTGGATGAAAATTCTTTGTAGAAAATTCCCTTGGAATCATAAAAAAAAGTATTTGGCTTCTGTGCGATTTCTTGTGTTTCGCGACGTCCGTTGCCTTCTATTCAGCACTTCGTTTAATTTCGCCATCATATTGGAATGGAAGATTTTGTCCTTTTTGACCTCTACAATAATGTCCTTTGAATGTTACATTCTGAACCATTTTTGGTTGAGTCAATGTTCGGTCGAAATGGGATAATTCGATGCTTTGGCGATGTTCGATTCCGTGTCCATCGATTTCAATGGAAATCGGCTGTTATGGAATTGAATATAAAATTGAACAGCCCCGGTTTTAATGCGACTGTTAATCACCAGTCGACAAAATAGGGGCCTTAGACTCAAAAAGTCTGGCTTACTTTGTAACACGGTTGCAAATGGTAGTGTCTCTTTCTTTGCACCAATCTTGCTAGCTCTGCGAATCATTCAAATCATCAAACTACTAAGATAAATAATTATGAAGTTCTAAAGTAACCATTCGGAATATGTTTACTAAATTGCTTTAATTAGCTTGGCAGCCACCATCAAACGCATTTCATTTTCAATGACTGTCATTTTTTATCAACCCAAATAAATGTAACGTCGGGTCTATCCGAATTATAACCCCAGCGTGCACATCATCCAGTTTCTATATGTTTTTATTTTTTCGGTCTTTTGAAAACTCTTCATATAAGCACTTAAGTGATTCGGTCTCTGAGAGTTATTTTTGATAGACCCAATAAAATAAAACTCATCTATTAAAGCTCCACCGAAATCCTAAATATTTCTGATATAAATAGTTCTGATATAAAATTAAAGGTAAAATACGGGTGAGTTGTTTGTGAGCTCTGTATTTTTTATTTAATAATTTTCACACACAATGCACCTGGACTTAAAACTGGACTTTAATTTGAATACTTTTACTTTTTGTAAAAAAGAGATTGGTAACTAGTAAAAACACAAATCGACGAAAAAACATGCAAAATAACTAGATGTATAATCGATATTTTATATTAATATTACAAACAATTATTGCTGCACTTGCTACTGTCACTAAGTTCCCACGAGCTCTTATAATACTTATTCCCACACTTGCACCAACTACCCAAACGGCGAGCCAAGCTTGAGTCAGATATAAACCTAAAAAAACTCCCCCTATTTGGTCAACACAGGCGAAAACAATATAAGACTAAACATCCGCTGAAATCATGCCACCGCGGTTCCCCTATTTTAGCATTCCAATTGCGATCAAAATTTTCCATGCTGATCGCCGTAATATCATTCGGTAAACTAACTTTGGAATTATCTTCGGATCTAACTTCGGGGAAGTTCTTAAGGAGAGCTTGAAAATCTCCGATCCCGAGGTGACAAGGAAGATAATCAACTCAAGCTCGGGTAGTCGAAAATTAGCCTTAAGCCACATCTGTTTAGTTTAAGTGCTGGAACAATTTAAATAAAACATATATTTTTTTTATTGAACTTCGTTACGGTATTTATAATTGGCGCCCAACGTGGGGCCCGCGACTTAACAAAATATCGATATTGAAAAAGATATTCGCGAGTGCCCTAACCCACATCATAGACCCGAATTTACAAAGATTCCTATGTAAAACATTTTAAAAACGTACCAGTGAAAGAAAAAATATACGTGTAATAAAAAAATAATGCAAAAAATAAAACAGCATATTAATTTAAAAATACAACGTTACAAGTTATAAAAATAATATACACAAGCGTCAAAAAATTCAAGAGGACAGAGTGACCCCTTTAAACGAATATATAATCAGAGTGGAATGAAAAATAAATAAAATACAATAAACTGGAAAATAAAACAGTGTCGAAAAACTAAACCATTTCAACATCAATAAAATATCTTGATGTAAATATATTATAAATTATATACAAAAAAACAGAAAAAAACAAGTCGTTTCGGCAAAAGTGATTGATTAATCCTGGACGATCTAATAATTTCTTTACAAAACTTTAAAATGACAGATACATACTATCCATCTACTAGCCACAGTGCTAAAATTAACAGACAACCCCTCGAACAGACGTTAACTACAGACTTAATTGTCAGATTTATTGCCAGTAATGTATCACCGTTACATGATGAAATTAAAAAGATTTGAACTCTTATAGCCTCAAGATCCAACTAAGTGACCGAATATGAAAAAGAACAGATTGACGATAACATTCCGTGTGACGAAACATTAGAAGTCGTCAAATCTATGCCCACATTCTCAGGAAATTTAGAAACTATGTAGCCTGGCGTGAGGCCGCCGAAACAGTAATGGGACTTTATGCCCGCAAAAGCCGACGATACTTTGTAGCTCTAACTATTTTAAGAAATAAAATATCTGGCAAACAAATGACGCCTTAACAAATTATGGAACTGTTCTAAACTTTGACGCAATTTTGGCCAGGCTCGATTTCGTCTTCAGCGACAAGAGGCCAATTCACATCAACGAACAATAATTAAGCGTCGTCCCACAAAATAAATTCTCAGTTATGGACTTTTAAAATTTGGTTAATTAAAATTTATCCTTATTAATAAATAAAACCATAGTGACTTATGGGAAGGATAATCCCATAACTACAGAAACAAATCTTAGGCACAGACAAAATGCCTTGAGATTATTCATTGCTGGCCTGAACGGCCCAATTTCAGGCAAGCCATTTTTTTTTTTTTTATTCGCGCGGTTCCCACTGCATACGTACAGCCCACCTCCCGACCAACTGACCGAGGGACGCTGCCGCATAACGTACGGCGTAAAAGGTAAACGCCAAAGATAAGGCGTTTAGTATAATGGATTTAAGATTGTTAGTAGAGCAAAGGGACAAAACGTGGTAGAGACCATTGTAGTCCGAACATAATACCCTGAACGGATCGTGTTGGGCATATATCGAGCTACAATGGCTAAGGAGTAGAGGACGAAAGTTTCTAGTCCTTCTACTAGGAACGTTGAAATTTTTAACCACAGATGGATTGTACGAGTTAAAACGACTCCCATTTGGGCTAAAAAATCTTATTGGTATCAATAATATCGAGGAGATGTATGCCAAGCTAAAAATTGTACTTACAGTATACCGAGAGTGCGGCACTAACTAAATCTGGATAAAGGCAGACAAGCAGACTATTACGTTTCTAGGACATCAAATACACTATGGAGGTATCAGCCCGGGAGAAGAAAAAACGAACGCTATTTCCATGTTCTCTACACAACCCAACGTCACCGAAGTCCGTCAGATGTAGGACTCACAGGATATTTTCGGAAATTTGTCGCTGGATACGCTATTATATCAAAGCCTTTACTACGTATGCTATTGCGAAAAGGACAAACATTCAAATGGGAGCAGCGCCAAGAGGATGCATTCACCGAATTGAAAAGATGCCTTACATCAAATCTGTTATAGACCTGTGTTGTGGGTTTGGCCGCCGTACTGTTGCAAAATGGGGAGGGTCAACTAAAGCCAATTGCTTATTTTAGTCAAGCAACATCTAATTCTGAAAAACTATGATAGTTATGGGCTGGAAGCTCCTTCGAACCTTCGAACGAGAGCGTAAAGCAATACGGAGGAAAAGCTAAGTCAAGACTCAAGAGCTGAGTTTGATGACAGATGTCGAGATGGAGAAGCTACGAGCAGACGTTGCAACTAGGGTCAATGATCAAGGAGCTGCAGCCAAGAAACGTTACGACGCAAAACACGCTAAGCCAAACTATATAAGTTAGGAGATATTGTGCTGCTGGAGAATGAGCCAACTAGCACTGGTACATCAAGAAAATCCAAGCCTCGTTAATATTGTTAATTTTTATACATACTTTTTTTAATAATTTAAAAAATAGGGAGAAAATAATAAAACAAATTCAATAAAAATGTACCAAAACCCAGAAAGAAATAGAAATTTCAAAAGCTGGAATCACAACTAAAACTGTAACAGAGAACGAAACTGAAAGAAATATTGATATAACATTTACTGAACTTAATAATAAAATATCCTCCCTCACAGCTCAAATGTAATGAATCGGGACGATTCGTCTTAAGAGGGGGAGAATTAACTAGAAGTTTAATCCACATTTAATATTAATATTATAAAAAATGATTGCTGCACTGACTATTGTCACTGAGTTTACACGAGCTCTTATCATACTCATTCCCACACTTGCACCAACTACCCAAACGGCGAGCCAAGCTTGAGTCAGATATAAACCTAAACAAACTCCCCCTATTCGGTCAACACAGGCGAAAACAATATAAGACTAAACATCCGCTGAAATCATGCCACCGCGGTTCCCCTATTTTAGCATTCCAATTGCGATCAAAATTTTCCATGCTGATCGCCGTAATATCATTCGGTAAACTAACTTTGGAATTATCTTCGGATCTAACTTCGGGGAAAAATATATGTGTAATAAAAAAATAATGTGAAAATAAAACAGCTTATTAATTTAAAAATACAACGTTACAAGTTAAAAAAATAATATACACAAGCGTCAAAAAATTGAAGAGGACAGAGTGAAACCTTTAAACGAATATATAATCAGAGTGGAATGAAAAATAAATAAAATACAATAAACTGGAAAATAAAACAGTGTCGAAAAACTAAACCATTTCAACATCAATAAAATATCTTGATGTAAATATAAGTCAAAAAAAGTGAATACCAAAAAAATATACAATAATATCCAAAAAACTTTTTTATATTAATAAACAAATTTTAATCAAAATACATATTGTTAATATTAATCAGTAAAAGATTATAACATAAAATATATAAAAAAAAAAACACCAAGTTTCAACAAAAGAAGGAAGACTTACGAACAAATATTACGAACAAAAAAAACTTGTGAAACCCTCGCTCCAAAACTTAAATTATAAACATAAAAACAGAAAACAACAAGTCGTTTCGGCAAAAGTGATTGATTAATCCTGGATCTAATAATTTCTTTACAAAACTTCAAAATGACAGATACAAACTATCCATCTACTAGCCACAGTGCTAACATTAACAGACAAGCCCTCGAACAGACGTTAACTACAACCTTAATTGTCAGATTTATTGCCAGTAACGTATCACCGTTACAAGATGAAATTAAAAAGATACGAACTCTTCTAGCCTCAAGATCCAACTAAGTGACCGAATATGAAAAAGAACAGATTGACGATAACATTCCGAGTGACGAAACATTAGAAGTCGTCAAATCTATGCCCACATTCTCAGGAAATTTAGAAACTATGTAGCCTGGCGTGAAGCCGCCGAAACACTAATGGGACTTTATGCCCGCAAAAGCCGACGATACTTTGTAGCTCTAACTATTTTAAGAAATAAAATATCTGGCAAACAAATGACGCCTTAACAAATTATGGAACTGTTCTAAACTTTGACGCAATTTTGGCCAGGCTCGATTTCGTCTTCAGCGACAAGAGGCCAATTCACATCAACGAACAATAATTAAGCGTCCTCCCACAAAATAAATTCTCAGTTATGGACTTTTAAAATTTGGTTAATTAAAATTTATCCTTATTAATAAATAAAACCATAGTGACTTATGGGAAGGATAATCCCATAACTACAGAAACAAATCTTAGGCACAGACAAAATGCCTTGAGATTATTCATTGCTGGCCTGAACGGCCCAATTTCAGGCAAGCCATTTTTTTTTTTTTTTATTCGCGCGGTTCCCACTGCATACGTACAGCCCACCTCCCGACCAACTGACCGAGGGACGCTGCCGCATAACGTACGGCGTAAAAGGTAAACGCCAAAGATAAGGCGTTTAGTATAATGGATTTAAGATTGTTAGTAGAGCAAAGGGACAAAACGTGGTAGAGACCATTGTAGTCCGAACATAATACCCTGAACGGATCGTGTTGGGCATATATCGAGCTACAATGGCTAAGGAGTAGAGGACGAAAGTTTCTAGTCCTTCTACTAGGAACGTTGAAATTTATAACCACAGATGGATTGTACGAGTTAAAACGACTCCCATTTGGGCTAAAAAATGCCCCAGTAATGTTCAATCGTCTCATGGCAGAACTACAAAAGCGAGTGCATAAACGAGATATGATTCACTACTTGGACGACATTCTTATTGGTATCAATAATTTCGAGGAGATGTATGCCAAGCTAAAAATTGTACTTACAGTATACCGAGAGTGCGGGACTAACTAAATCTGGATAAAGGCAGACGAGCAGACTATTACGTTTCTAGGACATCAAATACCCTATGGAGGTATCAGCCCGGGAGAAGAAAAAACGAACGCTATTTCCATGTTCTCTACACAACCCAACGTCACCGAAGTCCGTCAGATGTAGGACTCACAGGATATTTTCGGAAATTTGTCGCTGGATACGCTATTATATCAAAGCCTTTACTACGTATGCTATTGCGAAAAGGACAATAATTCAAATGGGAGCAGCGCCAAGAGGATGCATTCACCGAATTGAAAAGATGCTTTACATCAAATCTGTTATAGACCTGTGTTGTGGGTTTGGCCGCCGTACTGTTGCAAAATGGGGAGGGTCAACTAAAGCCAATTGCTTATTTTAGTCAAGCAACATCTAATTCTGAAAAACTATGATAGTTATGGGCTGGAAGCTCCTTCGAACCTTCGAACGAGAATGTAAAGCAATACGGAGGAAAAGCTAAGTCTAGACTCAAGGGCTGAGTTTGATGACAGATGTCGAGTTGGAGAAGCTACGAGCAGACGTTGCAACTAGGGTCAATGATCAAAGAGCTGCAGCCGGTTAATGCATCCGATAAAATAAAGCGCTGATGTCAACTCCCAGAAGCGGATCAAGATGACGAAAATGACTCGGAGGACGACCCCATCTACGAATCTTTTTATTTGTTTATGTTTATATATTTCAAGCCGCGGAGCTCAACTTTTCAATCATGTCGGGTTCACCAATGTTCAGTTACCAAGCGTTTTCAGGAGCTTTAAGTTTGGGTTCTAAATATTATATATATAACAATATAAACCAAGCACAGTTCGATTTATAGATATTGATACAATTTATTTAATTGCTTTGGGGTTTCTACAAATGATATACATATTTATGATGATATGATATGATGAGACATGTATGTACATATGTGACTGAATAGGGTTGACGACCGAATTAGAATTATAACGCGGGAGCGCGTCTCAACGCCTGATGCAGCGGAGCGATCGAGAGATCCCGCGAGAGTGAGACAAACGCTAGTGCATGACGATCGAATGCACGTGAGTGGGCGACAAGAATAGAGCAAGAGACGCGAACATACATATATAAAGAAAATTACGTCACGAATTCAATAAATTATTGCCGGCCAAACTTCTTTCCGGCGGTTGCATGACATCAAAAATATATGCATCAAAATATAAAATATTAAAAAAAAAAGATCCCCGCTAAAGTAATATGTATATATTAGATTAATATGTATATTAAAGATAATATGTATATCCATATAGTGATATATTAAATATAAATGTAAATAGAAAAAATTCTATTTTTATGTATAATTAAAATAAAAAAAAACTAAATAAAGCAAAATCAATAAATATGAATTCTGTGAATGAAAAAAAAAATATGAAAAATATAAATTCTGCAGAGTGCATTAGAACCAATCTTGATAAGGGACCAAACTCCCGATATAATATCCCATAATATAGTATCCGTAATTCAAAAAGGAGTGTCCATAATCCATACAATAATGAAATGGAAAGAAATATATGAAACACTGCATAGTTTAAAAATTGATTTTGACAAATCTTACAAGTCATTATCAAGACCTCGGCCAGCACAGAAAAACACTGTGAACAAGCATTCCGAAATATTAGTAAGCCGTTTCAATACAGCGCGTACACTAAAACATGACCAGAGAGACAGGCTAGACAAAGCCCATTGGTCTCACGTATCAAAGTATCTAAATAAATTAAGGGATAGCCTAATAGCTATATAGCAAAGGTACGATCTAACAATTTGAATACAAACTATCCTTAACCCATCGTTTACAAAAGAAACTGAAGTATTGCCAGAATTATCAGATTTATCAGCACCTATTCAAGCTGAGACTGATGACCCATCTCTACAAATCACGAAATAGAGGAAAAAGATATAAACAACCTCGCGATTCCGGCAGTCCTTATTCAATCTGAATTGTCAGACCAGGACTTGATCGACTCCGATTTAGTCAAAAGAAGAATAGTTCTAGCATTGTAGAAGTAAAACCAATCAAAATGGCTTATGAGACAATTGCGCCCTTTGGGCAATAAATTAGAGAAATATCGAATGCCATCCCAGAATTTAACGGGCAACGGTTACACATTCAAAGATTCATAACAGCTTTGAGGTTAGTTAACCTAAAGCAAGGTACATTCGAAGGGCTGTAGAAGTAATTAAATCCAAAATAATTGGATAAACTTTATACAGAGTCCGAAACGAAACCACGATAGAAGCCATAATCAAAAAGGTGCAAGATACTATAGTCGGAGAAACGTCCGATGCGTAGTTAATGCCAAAATGGCAAAAACAAGCCAAAAATGCAAAACAGCAGAAAAATTTACAACCGAAATAGACAATCTACGAAAGCTCCTAGAAGCATCGTATATTGATGGTCTATCGGCCGAACACGCTGACAAATTCAGCACCAAGGAAGCCATCTCCACAATGGTTCAAAATTGTGAGCATGGCCGCCTCAAAAAAAAATTGGAAGCAGGCAATTTTGCAACCATGAATGAAGCCGTCACCAAATACATACAATGCAGTACTGAAATAACAGGCAATGCCGATTCCATATTTTATGGACGGACAATATTCTATATTGTATAATAATTACAAAAACAATTATCGCGGTAGAGGTAATAATCGAGGTAATTATAACAATACCGGATATTACCAAAATAACGGATATAGCCAAAATAATGGTTTCTATAGAAACAACAAAAACCATAATAACAATTATTATAGAAACAACAACCGTGGTGGAAACAACCGCGGCGGATACAGCCGTGTTGGAAACCACAAAGGTAATGGCAATAATAGCTACATCCAAAAAAACAACTTCAAGCCGTCTGAAGACTGGCTTATAATAGACTAAATAACCTCCAATATCCTATTTATGTACCAATAATATACAGTTCTATCAACAACCCTCTAATTCTGCCAGCAAGATCTCAAGTCGTCAGAAAAATTTAAATAAATTCTGAAGAAAATAGTGTATTAATTCCAAACCAAGAAATTCAGCATGGTATCTATATAGCAAATACCATAGCAACAGCCCAGAATGCATATATAAGGCTATTAAATACCACAAATTCTGATCAAGTAGTTTATATTAAAAATATTTATCATGAACCACTTTCAAACTACGAAGTATTACAAACTGTCTTAGAAGCCCGACTAAAAATTTTATTATCCCAACTTTCCAAAAACTTCCCACCTCAATTCAATGAACAACTCACAAAATTATTCACCCAGTATAGTGATGTATTCGGAGTAGAAACCGATTTAATCACTACCAATAATTTCTACAACCAAAAATTGAGATTAACTGATGATGAACCCGTATATATAAAAAATTATAGAAATCCTCATGGTCAACAAGACGAAATTCAAAAACAAGCCCAAAAACTCAATTTAATTAATAGTTCAAATTAATAAAAAAAACTCTTCTCTGGAAAATTTCTGCTGCCTAGAATCGACGATATTTTGGATCAACTAGGTAGAGCAAAATATTTCTCATGCCTTGACTTAATGTCAGATTTTCACCAAATTGAACTCAAAACAAGAAAGGAAAGCTAACTTCGGGCGGAGCCGAAGTTGATATACCCTTGCAGTTTAGTGGCAGTCCGCTAGGTGGCGACACGTATCTTATATTATTAGATAATTATCGGATCGTATATAGTCGGCCGACGCTTATGAAATTTGACAGATCGGATCAGTCTGCCAAAGTAGTATCCACATCCTTCTAACTTAAAAAACAACGAAGTTATGCCATTTCCGATCAATCAGTTATATGGCAGCTATAGGATATAGTTGACCGATCCCAGCCGTTCCGACTTATATACTGCCTGCAAAGGAAAGAAGGTGTGTGCAAAGTTTGAAGACGATAGCTTTAAGACTGAGAGACTAGTTTGCGTAGAAATAGACAGACAGACGGACAGATGGACAGACGGACATGCTTGTATCGACTCAGGAGGTTTATTTATTAAAGGCAATTTAATGAAACAACTTCTCATTCAATAAAATAAACTATATTATTTAATAAAAAATATAAACTTAATAAAAAACATGATAAACTAATAGAAATTAAATTTATAAATCTAATTCTACAAATTGATAAATATTTCACGATCTAAAATGAATTATTTCATATCACTAACACCACAAATTAGTATTTTTATTAAACTATTTAAATATAATCATAATATACATGATTCCCCCTTTAAAATTAATAAATTTAAAGGTAATCAATGCAATAATATTAATAAATATTCTCGAATTTTTCCTCCTCTAAAAGCATAAACTCCTGAAAATAATTTTCCATGTTGACTAAAAGAATATAAATATAAAGTATAAGCTGCTCTAAAAAATGATAATAAAGATAATATAATTATAGAAACCCAAGATCAAGAAACAATTCTATTTAATAAAGAAATTTCTCCTAATAAATTTAAAGTAGGAGGAGCTGCTATATTGGCTGAACTTAATAAAAATCATCATAAACTTATAGAAGGTATAAAATTTAATATCCCCTTATTAATTAATAATCTCCGACTACCTAAACGTTCATATGAAACATTTGCTAAACAAAATAATCCTGAAGAACATAAACCATGAGCAATTATTAAAGTATAAGAACCTGATAACCCTCAATAAGTTATAGTTAATAGACCTGATAACACAATTCCTATATGAGCTACAGAAGAATAAGCAATTAATGATTTTAAATCAGTTTGTCGTAAACATACTAATCTAACTAATACTCCTCCTACTAATCTAATTCTAATTCAAATAAATCCATATTTTAAATTTATTAATTGAATAAAAGAAATTACTCGCAATAAACCGTATCCTCCTAACTTTAATATAATCCCAGCTAAAATTATTGAACCAGAAACAGGAGCTTCAACATGAGCTTTTGGAAGCCATAGATGAACCAAAAATATAGGTATCTTTACTAAAAAAGCACATAATAAACAAAAATATAATAAATCATAATTAAATATAAAATTATTTATTAAATAAAAATTTATTGAACCAATAAAGAATATATATACTTTATAGGGTCGGAGATGTCTCCAACATTGCGTTGCACAATTTTGACTAAAATTAAGAGTAAGAGTATAAAAAGTTCATGCGATATAACATCCTTTTCAACAATCAATGGTTCATATCGCATCACGCGATTACCATTAGGTTTAAAAATAGCGCCAAACTCATTTCAGAGAATGATGACTATAGCTTTCTGTTCATTTTTCATGCATGAAGTCACTTTCCTATGACTTAAACGCACAGATAAGTGAATCTTTCCCGACGACAAAAAATACGACGTCATTCAAAATTACCCAGTACCACATGATGCGGACAGCGCTAGAAGATTCATTGCATTTTGCAATTATTACAGACGTTTCATCATAAAGAATTTTGCTGAATACTCCCGTCACATAACAAGATTATGTAGGACAAACGTAAAATTCGAATGTACAACAGAATGCCATTGAACATTTTAAATCAGCATTAATAAACCCAACTCTATTGCAATACCCAGATTTTAGCAAAGAATTTTGCATAATCACATATGCTAGCAAATACGCTTGTAGAGCAGTCCTAACTCAAAACAAAAATGAACTATAGCTTCCAGTTGCATTTGCATCAAGATCCTTTACGAAAGGTGAAAGCAACAAGAGCACTACAGAACAATAATTAGCAGCTATTCATTAGGCAATAACAAACTTCAGACCATATATTTATGGTAGGCATTTTCCTGTCAAAACAGACCACAGAGCACTTATTTACTTATTTTTAATGGTAAATCCCAGATCCGAACTAACACGAATGAGGATTGAATTAGAGGAATATAATTTTACAGACTATCTAAAGGGTAAAGATAATTATGTAGCCGATGAGCTCTCTAACAATCACAGACTTAAAAAACATACAATTAAATATTCTGAAAGTCACTACCAGAAACCAAAGTAGACAAAAATCCTGCGCCGGAAAAGAACAAAAAGAATTGTATAAGCAATGTATAGAAAAAGCTTCAGAACCCAATGTATATGAAGTCATTAATAATGATGAAGTACATAAAGTAGTGACCTTGCATATAAATAATAATATGTGTTTATTTAAGCACGGAAAGAAAATTACAGCAAGATATGATGTTAGCGATTTGTCTACAAATGGAACCCTCGACTTTGACAATTCTTCCAAATTCTTGAAAAGGTAAAACGTCAATTTTAATATTGAAAATAAAACTTCGACTGCACATTACCACCAGACTGTAGGTACCGTGGAGCGAAGCAACAGAACACTCATTGAGTTCATTCTCAGTTGATAAAACGGATTGCGATGTTTGGCAACAATACTTCGCCTATTGTTTTAATACGACACCCTCTATGGCACATGACTATTGTCCATATGAGCTAGTTTTTGGTAAAACGTCAAATTTAACAAAAAATTTTAATAGCATAGGTATAATAAAACTTCTTTATAATATAGAAAATTATGCTTAGGTATCAAAATCCAGATTAAAACAATCATTTAAAAGAGCTAGACTAATATCAAATAGCATAACAGAACATAACAACATCAAATAATAAAAATAAATAATAAAAAAAAAAAAAAATAATAAAAATAAATAAAATAATAAAATAAAACAAAACTAAACTAAAAGAAAAATATACAAAAAATTCAATCTTAATGCTATAAATAATATCATGTCTTAAAGTTAAACAAAAATGTAACAGAAACTATGCAATTGTAAGTTATTGCGAATTTTTTATTAGATTTTCAATTTCATTCATTCGCCATTGGGCTAAACTATATTTACTACTTTTATTTTGTTTAGCTCTAAATTAACGTTTAATTAATATAGAATATCGAATAAAATATATCGCGTGCGACAGTGTTTAACATCAAATTGAAAAAAATGAACCAATATTTTAAAGTGAATCAAAAAGAATTACCAAGATCAATTAATAAATAATATTTTAAATTTATTTTGCAGACAAATTTTTCATCATCAGGTTTACTTGTACTTGTCAAGAGTCATAGGATTCAATTTTTTTTTAAATAGAAAACAGTCCTAGCACATGACTTTTTTTCAGTTGAAATTCAGTTGAAATGAATTATGCTTAAAAGCTTTTTGCTCGTAAAGTTGTGAATTTCTGAGTTTTTCATTAAGATGTGGGACACTGAAACACTAAACAGAATTACATAAAAATTTGCCATCAAATAACGATGGAGATAGCGTAGTAGAGAGCGTAGTGGAAAGCGTAGTGGAGAGACACGGAGGGGTACGGAGGGACCGGAGTTCTAATCCTAGTTGAAAAGAAAATATGGATATCTTATATGTACTGAACTGAAAAGATTTTCTCGATATTTGCTAGAATATTTCACAAATATATGCAGAGACTTCAAAAATCAAAGCTCCCAATCAATTTTGCTGCTGCACATTAGCTCATCATGCATTTGTGTGCGTCCCCCGACTCGCCTCTTGCCGAATGATAAACAATTGCATTATCTGAGATTCTACTGCTAAGCTTCACTTGTACTTTTGTGCGTTTTTAGAGCTATACCTGAAACTCTAATAAAATTTGAATTATTCGAAAAATCTGCTTATCTTTTTATTCGGCCGCTATTAAAAACCATTAATTGCGTAACATTGGTGACACCGACGTGATTGCATCTCAGTTAATTATTGTGATCTGTATTAAAAGTGCCACAAAAGCGCCGTTTTTGTTTTTTACAAAGTTACATTCTAATTGCATAATGGAGTTTGGAGCTGGAGCTATTGGATTTCCGCTGCAAGCAGGGAGAGGATGCTGCGGAGACGAGCGGATGTGACTTGTTAGGAAATGGAGGTCCTGCATCAGAAGATCAAGGCTGCGATGCGGACCGACAACTCGACCATTTTGATCCCCGAGTCAATGGAGAAGGAGAGAGCGCCAAGCGTTTTATGAGAGTGGCAGCGCACTGTAGAGTTTGTTTGCGCACTGTTTTGGATGGTTACCAGTGGTGCTGGTACCTACTCATACAGGCCAGCTACCTCATTGCCCCCGTTGCCAACGTTAAGCGGCGGCTACGCCGTGTGGCTGGATTTCTGTGCCCTGTTGTAGACGACAACGACAATTGACAGCCATCTGCACTTGACCAGGATGGAGAAGCTCAGGTGGACCATTTCATGCTGGCGGGAAACCGCCTTGGAGACTGTGAGTGCGCTGGAGATCTTGCAGCTAAGGGAGCAACTCGTGGCAAGTCAATGGTCTCATGCGGGCTTCATGTAAGGATATTGCTGCTGACTCCGCATCGCCTCGATTATCTTCTCCGCCAATTATGGGAACTTGAAGCATGCACTGCGCCGATCGTTAAGTCTACTAAGGAGGAGCTCGATCGCAATGCCCACCTCGCCATCCACCACGTCCGTCTTGAATTAGGTGCTTATTCAGTTCGCCTTCCAATCAAGCTCAGCGTTGATCTGTTAGAAGAATCCTACGCCCAGGCCTTGCGTCGGTTTCATTCACTTGAGCGCAAGCTGGATCGTCATCCAAATTTAAGGATCCAATATGCGTCGTTCATCAAGGAATACATGAATCTGGGTCACATGTCTCTAGCGCCGCTGGAATTGCCAGTATTTTCTTCCCCATCACTGCGTCCTGAAGGAAGACAGTTCCATTGCTAAGCTAAGAGTTATGTTCGACGGTTATTCCCTCAATGATGTCCTGATGTCAGGCCCCGTGATTCAACATAAACTTTTCCATACATGGCTTAGATTTTTATCTCTTGACGGGAGTCGTTTTGACGGCAGACACTTGCAAAATGTACCGCAGCGTTAAAATCTTTCCAGATGGTATTTTTCTGCACTGCATCCTTTGGAGAGACTCTATCCATGATGAGGTTTTTAAGCTCGACACCGTGACTTATGGCATAAAGCCAGCGTCTTTTCTATCCGTTCGCTCAATGCACCAGCTGCCTAAGGCCGAAGTGTCTCAACGAAGATCAAAGCTTTTGAGATAATAGCCCAGACATCGAGCCTGTTGAAGTTTCAATTAGGGAAATGGTGCTCCTACATCCCAGATGTTTTGGAAGGAGTGCCCTAAGTTGATAGGGAATCATACTTAAAATTCGACAATAGCTGTTCATAAAACGGATGCAAAAATGTCTTGCGACAGGCACCAGCAGGCCCCAGGGAAAATCTTACTCTCATTCTTACGGTCTTTTTTATACTGTAGTATGCACATATATTGAATACCCACTGTACCGAGAGTACTTAAAGGGTGCGCACTGTAACACTTTGTTGCAGTGTTTACATAATCCAAAGTCCCGGTCATAAACCCTAAGTGGCCGAAATATGAACCGATCGTTATGCCTTAGCCCGCACACAGAAAGTGCTAGTGTCAGCATAATCGTAACAAACGGTCAGCATATGCATACTCCTCGCGCCTCCACTTGAGAGCGCATAACAACGTACATTATTATATTCCTTTATATATAAGTACATAGCCGTCTCTCTGCCGCCGCCTGCAAGCAGCGCTGCTACGAGACTTAGCCTTACTTAGACTTAAGAAATATTGTAAAAGAACAGAGACATTTTGATCGTTGGAGCGGCACCTCAGCTGCTCCTTCAAAATAAAGAAACCAAACCAACCAAACGCAAATCGGACTATTCCCTTCATCACATGGCGACCGTGACATAAGTCCTGGAGGACTTAGGAAAATTTGGCTAAATGGATTTACATTACATACATTTAAATTTGGCTAAAAGGAAAATACATCATACGAGAAGAGCATGGAGGATATACAAAAAAAAAACACGTCTGAGTGAGTAGAGTGTGCACAATGGTACGAGGAGGTCTTAAAAAAAAATCAACAAAAGAATAGCCCACATAAAGTGGCTGCTATTTGCGCAGTCAACGCCGCCCGCATGGACGACGGCGCAAAAGCTCTATAACGAGCTTGAATTTTTAAGAGAGACCCTCCAAAACAGAGTACCACAGAGCACAACTCACTCTGAAAATCAAATAAAAGTGATAAACCAAAAGCTAATATTGAAACAAAATATTTCCAAGCCTCTGCCGAAACAACCACAGGTCTGCCCGACCGACTGCCCCGGACCTCTCAACTTTGCAGCATGCAATTGCACATGCGTAAAGCCAGAAAACTGTCCCAAGGATTGCCCTGGACCAATGTAATCAGCATGACCAGCATAAAATAACCTGTGCAAGGACCAGCACCGGTGCCCCAACTAGAAGCAGCAGCCTGTGCAGCCAGCACCGGCACCGTCTGGCGTTCCAAGTCAGACTCGGAGCAGTGAACCGACAGCGCTACAAAGAGCGCACAACAACACTATTATTTTTTTATCCATGCACTGCGCTGCATCATTTTTTTTGATTGCACTGCGATGCATATTTTTTTTATATCTATAATATAATACTTTGTAAAATTGAGCAGAATCTTTTCTGCACGATTAGACGTGTAGCCTGTAAAGCTACGCAAAAAACTAGGTAGGAAATTTGTTAACCTAAATGCGCAGTAATGCGATAAATAAATTGTCAATAGAAGACATTTATAATTTTAATGAAGCACAAATAAAAGTATATGTAAAACCCACTAAAATGACGTTGGACATAAAAACAGTGGATTCCACTGCCAATGTCATCAACAAGGTAGAATCTACCAACGTTGATCTATATTGGGTACATGTACTTTTAATAATCATAGTCGTCATTATGTGCGCCACTGGTTTTTATAAGATTTACAAGCTGCATTATAATTGTCTGAAAAAAAGGTATATGAGCCGGGGAAATGACCTGGATAAAATATAAACAGCAAAATAAATTAAAATAAGAAAAAAAATTACATATATAGCACAAACAACATATTACACATAAATGTTAACACCTAAAATCTAAGAAAATGAAATAAAACACACAACATATTACACATAAATGTTAACACCTAAAATCTAAGAAAATGAAATAAAAAAAAAAAAATAAGTAAATAAATAAAATAATAAATATAAAATATTTCAATATATTCCTGCAATGGAACAAATTGTACACAGAACTATCAAACATTAAAACTAATTTTGACAGATCATATAAGTCACTAACACAGAATAGACCTATCACAAAGAACACGGTTGTGCGTGTAGAGTGCTTTAATGAAGCGCGTATGCTAATACATGATCATAGGGAAAAGTTAAAACAAGATCATTGGTCACAGGTATCGAAACTTTTGATACGACTACGATCTAATTTAATATTTATTAAACAAAAGTTCAGTTTAGAAATATCATTACCAAGCGTTCTAAACACTCCAATAGCAGTTGACACTGCACCTGACTCGGAATCAACAGAAACGAAAGAATCTGAGTCAGAAGAGCCAGACCAGTCTTCGATGGTAGGGCTGAAAATTTAACAAGTTTCATCGATGCTTTACAAATAATAGAATCAATAAAAGGCGAGCACGAAGAATTAGCTGTCTCCATAATAAAAACAAAGCTAAAAGGTGTCGCCAGAAATCTAATCGGTAATGAAACAACAATTACTGAAGTGATTTCTAAACTAAGAGGCAACGTCAAGGGCGAAACTGTTGAAGTATTATCAGCGAAGCTGATGATCTTACAGCAGCGCAATAAAACTGCTAACCAATATACACAAGAAATTGAGCAGATGACGAAAGCCTTAGAAGGTGCATATATAACGGATGGTTTACCTTTAGAACTAGCCAGAAGTTATTCCACGCAGCACGCAAAAGCAATGACTAAAAATTGCACAATCGATAAGGTAAAACTTATCATGCAAGCTGGCACCTTTAGTACTATGAATGATGCTGTTTCCAAATTTGTCAATAGTTGCACTGAAGCAACTGGACAGTCAAATACTGTCCTATATTTCAAGAATTATCCACAGCGCGGCTCAAATCGCGGACGTGGAAATTATAGAGGTAATTCTCGTGGTAATTACAATAACTACAAAAAAAATTACCAAAATAACAACAATAACAATTATCCAAATAACAGGGGAGGACGAGGCCAATATAGAGGAAACTATAGAGGCAGTGGAAACTCGTACCGAGGCCCCAATGGCAATAATCAAAGCAATGTCAGAATTACGCAAAGTAATAACCAAAACGCTTCGGGAAACTCCCAAAGCCCTTTAAATATTCAACAATAAATGAAGTGAGAGTTCACACTATTAATCTCAGCCAAAATATATTCGTTTCATTTTTCAATGTAGCTACTGGAAAAGAGCTTATCTTTTTAATAGATACAGGTGCAGACATTTCCATTTTAAAAGAAACTTCGGATAACTTCCAAAACATCCAAGATGATCACATCATAGACATAAATGGCATTAGTCAAGAAATAACCAAATCCAAAGGTTTAGTTTCGTTGGAGATACAGACATCTTAATACATAATTCCACACGATTTTCATATCCTAAATTCACATTTCCCAATTCCATGCGATGGAATAATAGGCATCGACTTTATTAAAAAATTCAACTGTCAATTAGATTTCAAGCCATCTGAAGATTGGCTTATAATTAGACACAATAATTTAAAATTTCCAATTAATCTACCAATAACTCATAGTTCTGACAATAATTAAATACTTCTGCCAGCAAGATCCCAAGTTATTCGTAAAATTGAGCTTAACTCAAAAGAAGACAGTGTATTTATTCCAAATCAGGAAATTCAGCATGGCATTTATATTGCAAATACCATAGCAAAATCTAATAATGCCTTCATAAGACTACTAAACACAACAAATACCGACCAAGTAGTCAGTACAGATCCCCTAACATATGAATCACTTTCGAACTACGATGTAGTCAACACAAATTCAGACAATAGAGAAAAATCCGTACTATCACAACTTTCAAAAAACTTCCCTCCACAGTTCAAGTCACAGCTTTATAGCTTATGCACCGTATAGCTATATATTCGGATTGGAAACCGAATCAATAACCACAAATAATTTTTATAAACAGAAACTGAGATTAAAAGATGATGAACCCGTATATATAAAGAACTATCGAAGCCCACATAGTCAGGTGAACGAAATACAAAAGCAAGTAGGTAAATTAATCTCGGACGGGATTGTCGAACCGTCAGTATCCGAATACAATAGCCCATTGTTACTTGTTCCTAAGAAATCATCCCCCGGGTCAAATGTAAAGAAATGGCGATTAGTAATTGACTACCGCCAGATAAATAAAAAATTACTATCTGATAAATTCCCATTACCTAGAATTGATGACATTTTAGATCAACTAGGTCGAGCAAAATACTTTTCGTGTCTTGACTTAATGTCAGGATTCCATCAAATTGAACTAGAAAAAGGTTCAAGAGATATAACGTCTTTTTCAACGAGCAACGGCTCATATCGTTTCACGCGATTACCCTTCGGATTAAAAATAGCCCCTAATTCGTTTCAGAGAATGATGACTATTGCGTTCTCTGGTCTAGAACCTTTACAAGCATTCCTTATATGGATGACTTAATAGTAATTGGCTGTTCCGAAAAACATATGCTTAAGAACTTAACAGATGTTTTTGAGAAATGTAGGGAATACAATCTAAAGTTACATCCAGAAAAATGTTCATTTTTTATGCATGAAGTGACTTTTCTAGGTCATAAATGCACTGATAAAGGAATACTTCCAGATGACAAGAAATACGATGTCATTATGAACTACCCAGTTCCGCACGACGCGGACAGTGCTAGACGTTTCGTAGCATTCTGTAACTATTATAGACGTTTTATAAAAAATTTCGCCGATTATTCACGGCACATAACAAGATTATGTAAAAAGAAGTATGAGTGTGAAAATGCATTTCAATACTTAAAAACAAAACTTATGGAACCCACCTTGCTACAATATCCAGATTTCACTAAAGAATTCTGTATAATAACAGATGCAAGTAAGCAAGCATGTGGAGCGGTTTTAACTCAAAACCATAATGGTCTCCAACTTCCCATTGCATACGCATCAAGAGCATTTACAAAAGGTGAAAGTAACAAATGTACTACTGAGCAGGAATTAACTGCAATTCATTGGGCGATATTACATTTCAGACCATACATATATGGAAAACATTTCTTAATAAAAACAGACCATAGACCTTTAATATACCTTTTCTCAATGATCAACCCAAGTTCTAACCTAACACGTATGAGGCTCGAACTAGAAGAATACGACTTTACAGTCGAATATTTAAAGGGAAAAGATAATCATGTTGCTGATGCGTTTCAAGAATAACCATCAAAGATCTACAAAATATAACTAGCAATGTATTGAAAGTCACTACTAGATATCAAAGTAGACAAAAATTCCGCGCGGAAAATCAAAAACAAGAATTGCCAAGGCAATCTTTAAATAAAGCTTCTAAGCCCAACGTATACGACGTCATAAACAATGATGAAGTACGTAAAGTAGTGACCTTGCAGATAAAAAATACGTTATGTTTATTTAAACATGGTAGAAAAATTACTGCAAGATATGATGTTATCGATTTATATACTAATGGAGTTATTGATTTAGATCAATTTTTCCAAAGGCTTGAAATGCAAGCCGGTATACATAAAATCAGCCAACTCAAAGTGGCACCGTGGGAAAATATCTTTGAATATACTTCAATAGATAAATTTAAATTAATGGGCATAAAATATTGAAAAAATTAAGAGTAGCGCTACTCAACCCGGTGACCCAAATAACAAATTTAAAAGAAAAAGAAGCAATTTTGTCTACATTTCATGATAATCCAATTCAAGGAGGTCATACTGGCATATCAAAAACTTTGGCCAAAGTAAAAAGACACTATTACTGGAAAGGCATGTCTAAAGATATAACTGAGTACGTAAGAAAATGTCAAAAATGCCACAAAAGCCAAAATAACTAAAACACACAAAGACCCCTTTAACAATCACAGACACACCAATAAATGCTTTCGACAGAGTGATAGTGGACACTATTGGTCCACTGCCAAAATCAGAAAATGGCAATGAGTATGCAGTCACTTTAATATGTGATTTAACTAAGTATTTAGTTGCCATACCTGTTCCGAATAAAAATGCCAATACTGTCGCTAAAGCAATATTTGAATCTTTTATCCTGAAATACGGTCCAATGAAGACGTTCATTACGGACATAGGAACAGAATATAAGAATTCAATTATAGACGATTTGTGCAAATATTTAAGGATTGAAAACATTACATCCACAGCACACCACCACCAGACAGTTGGAACAATAGAAAGAAGTCATAGAACTTTCAATGAGTACATACGATCTTACATATCGGTTGATAAAACTGATTGGGACGTATGGTTTCAATATTTTGTCTTTTGTTTCAACCCGACCCCCTCTATGGCACATACTTATTGTCCATATGAGCTAGTATTCGGTAAAACAAGTAATTTGCCAAAACATTTTAATAGCATAGATAGTGTAGAAGCACTATATAATATAGATGACTATGCTAAGGAGAGTAAGTATAGATTAGAAGTAGCCTATAAAAGAGCTAGAGTTATGTTAGAAGCAAATAAGAATAAAAATAAAATTCTATACGATCATAAAATAAGGGATATAGATATATCAGTAGGTGACAAAGTTTTATTAAAAAACGAGACAGGTCATAAGTTAGATCCTAAATATACAGGTCCGTATAGAGTAACGGAAATAGGAGATAGAGATAACATAGTAATAGCAAACAATAAACATAAAAAAACAAACAGTTCATAAGGATAGATTAAAAATCTTTATTTCATAAATTGCACTTAGTATGGCCATAAAAAGACACACATACATTAATAAATAAATAAACATATTCTTTTAATAATTTCATTTTCTTTAATTCCGATAAGATAATACAAAAACAAATAAAAAAAATAAAAAATGTATTAATTAGAAATTTTTATTATAAAAATAACTTCATCATATTACGTTATTTTTCAAAAGGAGGAAGATGTAGTATGCACATATATTGAATACCCACTGTACCGAGAGTACTTAAAGGGTGCGCACTGTAACACTTTGTTTAGTGTTTACATAATCCAAAGTCCCGGTCATAAACCCTAAGTGGACGAAATATGAACCGATCGTTATGCCTTAGCCCGCACACAGAAAGTGCTAGTGTCAGCATAATCGTAACAAACGGTCAGCATATGCATACCCCTCGCGCCACCACTTGAGAGCGCATAACAACGTACATTATTATATTCCTTTATATATAAGTACATAGCCGTCTCTCTGCCGCCGCCTGCAAGCAGCGCTGCTACGAGACTTAGCCTTACTTAGACTTAAGAAATATTGTAAAAGAACAGAGACATTTTGATCGTTGGAGCGGCACCTCAGCTGCTCCTTCAAAATAAAGAAACCAAACCAACCAAACGCAAATCGGACTATTCCTTTTATCAAAATACTCATATTCTCAAAAAAATTCTTTCTTTTTATACCCTTGCAGAGGGTATTATAATTTTGGTCAAAAGTGTGCAACGCAGTGAAGGAGACATCTCCAACCCTATAAAGTATATATATTCTTGATCAGGATCACCTCCTGACTTGATATAAGCATGTCTCTACGCAAACTAGTCTCTCAGTTTTAAAGCTATCGTCTTCAAACTTTGCACACACCCTTCTTTCCTTTGCAGGCAGTATATAAGTCGGATCGGACCGGGATATCCTATAGCTACCATATAACTGATTGATCGGGATTGCCATAACTTCGATGTTTTTTAAGTTAGATAGATGGGACTTGGTATTGATTCCACTTTGTATGAAATAATTTGACATGCCAAATTTCATAAGGATCGGCCGACTATATCCTATAGCTGCCATATAACTGATTGATCGGGAATGCCATAACTTCGGTGTTTTTTAAGTTAGAAGGATGGGACTCTGTATGGTTTCCACTTTGGGCAAACTAATCCGATCTGCCAAATATCATAAGGATCAGCCGACTATATACGATCCGATATATATCTTATAATAAAGATGAGTGTCGCCACCTAGCGGACTGCCTCTCAACTGCAAGGGTATATCAGCTTCGGCTTCGTCCGAAGTTAGCTTTCCTTTCTTGTTCGTTTTGAAGCCAACCAAAATTTTAGATTTTTGTAATTTTTCAGGCTTGCTACACTAAAAATGGGGGAAATCAGCTGTTGATGTTTATGCTCACTCCCTTAAAAATCATCTATCAAAAGTGTATGCAAGCACTATCCGCATGCAGAAGAAAAATAACTATAAAGCAATCGGGGTTTCAAGTGATACCGACTCAATTGTACCCTATTTCTACCATAGTATAAAGATTTTTATTCATTCATAATAATTATATATGAAAAACATTTTACTGCTACCACTGAATCTTATTCCCAAACAAATAAAAAATGTATTCTGAAATATTAATATATATTCTTTCTTCATCATTAACTCAATAATGCATACTCCAATTTTCTTAGGGTAGCAAGCCTGAAAAATTACAAAAATCTAAAATTTTGGTTGACTTTTTTAGACAATATGAGCGTAAGAAAGAGCGTAAGAATGAGGGTAAGATTTTCTCAGGGGCCTGCTGGGGCCTGTCGCAAGAAATTATGGCGTCCATTTTCGTTGTATGAAATGGGATGAAAGCCTTTCCCAATCCCATCTCTCCGAGTGGTTGCAATTCTTTTCCAGTTTTGATCAAACTCATCGAATTAAGTTTAGTATAGTTATTCCCTGCCCAGAAGAGAAACGATGGAGATACACGGATTCTACGACGCCAGCTTGGATGCGTTTGGAGCTTGCGTATATGTCTTGCCAGGGTCTGATAGTCGTCTGTTATGCTCAAAGAATGGAGTGGCACCCATATAGACTCATACAATACCGAAGCTGGGACTATCTGGAGCTGAATTACTAGCAAGACTGAAGGACGAAGTTGCTGACCTTGGAATAAATGTTGGATATAATGGAGATAATTATTGTCGGTGTGACTCCTCGGTTGCCCTATCATGTTTGTTTCTAATCGAGTCTCCTCCATACAGAAAATGAACAAGGCAATGAAATGGTGTTATGTTTCTATTGCATCCAATCCAGCTGATCTACTGTCTACTGTCAGAGGTGCTCTTCCCACTGAGCTAGTGAATTCCCAACCAATGGCCGTCTATTTCTTCGTGGCTCCAAAAATGATTGGCCGAGCGCTATTGTGGCCAAAAGGGCAATCATCGAACTTCGTTCCAGGTCCTTATTGACTACGGCTTCACCTAGGGACATCACCGCACTGTCAAGGTTTGCTAACTCGTTTCCCGCCCTACAGAGAGTGTTCGCCTTCTAGGACTTCTGTCTAGGATCGTCATCCAGCTTGCTGAGTTTAAGGAAGAGATAAACTTACCAAAATCGCGCAGATTGGTTCCACCCTCAAGCCCGCTTGCCTCGCTTGCTCCTTTTGTAAATACTGCTGGTTTGCTTCGCATTGACGGGCGGCTGCGGAACTCTGCACTGGATGGACGTCATCCGATCATTCTTCCAAGAGGCCATCCCGTCACTGGCTATAGTGACTCACTTTATTTAAAAAGTTGAATAAGTACAGTTGACGAAGAACATGCGCGTTCAAATGCTTAGGGATCCATCCGCCGAAACTTTCTCTAAACAACTGTTAGATATTGGCAAGGTGAAGAAATGAAAATACTCGGTGTATAAAATTACAAACAGATTTATGCCCCTTACACTTATATATATAGTAAATAATAATTTAAAAAAAAAATGTTCTAAAAAAATATATATGGCAAAACAAAGTTTGCGGGGTTAACTAGTCTTATATATAAAATTCTAATGTCACGGTGTTAGTAGCTCTATTCCTCCGAAATGGCTCGAGCAATTTACGTGAAATTTTGTGGACATATTCAATAGGGCTGAGAATCGGACAACATCTATTTTCCCCCTAAATGTTATGGGTGGTTCAACCCTAATTTTTTAATTTTATTTTTTCGACAAAACTTTTTGTTTTTATTTTTTATGGTACAGCATGTAGAAATACATATATATTTCGATTTTTCATCCCCCTAAATGTTAGGTGTGGTTCACCCCACATTTTTTTATTTTTTTCAAGATAGATGAGCACGAAGATCAGGCGAACAAATTAAAGAAGATAATGCAAATGTTCGTGTGAGCATGGCGCAGTTGCGTCAATCAGAATCGCAAGAGGCACGAAATGAACGTAATCAAGAAAGACAACTGCAACGAAGAGAGCACGCAGATTTATAGTTAATCGACATAGAAGAATTGACCAACAATGCCAACAAGTTAATCGAGTATTTACATCAGGGGAATTTCTTCGACAAGCATTCCAGTACGAACCTGATGTTGAATATTCTTCTTATTCCAAAGTGATTAGGCACTTTGGATAAGGAATGCCTGTATTGTCATGCACAATAATTTAAGTAGGAACCACTTGGGATGTCTTGGAAAAGAACAACTACCCGAAGGAACAGAACAACTACCCGAAATTGAACACCACCTGAACCATTGCGCGGCTTAAGTTCCTCAAGTCAATTCGTACATTCAATTCATGTTTCCAAATGACTTCGTTTGGAGCAACAGAAATAGTTAACAATGTTGATGAAAACGGTCAACATTTCAATTCCACGTTCAAAATCAGTTTTTTAAAAGTGAGAACGGTTCCTGTGAAGTTTCCGAATTCCCTTGAGTCTACCTAAGGATGTTATTAGAAGAGTTTCCTCTATAAGCGATTTTCCGCGGTAATTTCCTCTATAGGCGTTGCCGCCATTGTTGGTATTTTATTATAATTACCATTGAGATAGTTCCCCTAAAGTTATTCCCTCAATTGTATTGTATTGTCGATGGTTATAATTTATTGTAATAAAATACAGTGTTAGCACTTCCAATTATTTCAATGATGCAACCTATATATTTACTTACGGCACGTTTAAAGCCTGTTTCTGCCATTTTAGCTATTATTAGGACGTATGTTTCGCCGAAAATGGTGTGTTCTAATTTCTGGTGTAATCCATTTATAGAACGTTGTAGAGTAATGATCCAACAATTTTGGATTTTATTCCTCAACAGCAATATTTTCGTATTTCCTCTTGTTATGTTGACCAGTTTTAGAACTGTGACAACCATTGTAGACTTAGTTTTTGGTTTTTTAATTCAGGAATAGCACTTGAAATATTTTTAATGTATGCCCTTTTGGCAGCTGGCTCGTCTGTTATTATATTGTCTTTTGTATTTATTATACTGGTTGCATGAATTTAACTCTTCTTCTCGGTGATTCGGTAATGATATTACCGCGGGAATTGTCAGATCGTGTAAATTTTTTTCTTTGACATCAATTTCCTCGTTTGATTTGGAATCGTCGTTTGCCCCATTAAATATATTTCTATCTTTTCTATTGATTTTAGTTCCTCGCCATCATCTATTTTCAAAGTGGTATTTCATATTGTTCGCATCGATATATTTAGGTTATAACTCTGTTTGACCGTTATAAAATTTAACCGTAACTTTAAATTTATATTAATTAAATTTTAACAGAGTCAAATGCTTTACTGAAGTGAGTATAAATGACACATGTTTGTAAGCTATTCTGGAACCCATCCGTGACAAAAGATGCTAGCTTCAATACGTTGGTAGTGGTGGAGCGGCGCTTCATGAAGCCATGTTGGCACGAAGATATTATTGAACTACAAAGGTGTTGTAAATGTGGAGTGATAAGTTTTTCAAAAAGCATTGGAATTTGCAGACAATTTAGAATTGCCAATATAATTGCCAGCGTCGGATTTTATAAGGTTGGGTGATTGGATATTATAGGTGTAAGGCTGAGCTGGACTCGTGCTAGGTGAATACGATGTTTGAAAAAACTGTGAGATCGGCCAAAACAAAGAGATCGGCCATTGCCTAATAAGTATTCGCATATGAGTTCTCAAACATAAGCATCGGACGAAAAGATACATATTTGCGCGTAGTATTTACAAAGTAATAAAACTGCTTCGGGTCCTGACTAAAATGAATCCGGCAGCGACGAATATAACTCCTGTAACATTCTGCGTTATGCACGGTGAAATTGGACCGAGCTACTAAGTATCTTGAATAACTTACATCCAGATAATTAATGTTTAATGCAGGCGTCAAAAAAATTATTCAATGTGTAATACTTTTTTGTAAGCCAATGTTTATATCTTCACATGACAGTAGATCGTGCCAAGCAAATTCCAAAATGGACCCTTTTAAGTTTTATTAAGTCAGCGTTATAGAAAATACGAACTCTATGAGATTAAAGTGTAGACTTAAGGTCAATAAAACTATTTTTTTTGATTAAAAACTCAAGAATGGGGTGATAAGGATCCTCAGGGTAAGAGAAGGGCAATGTTCTGGAAAGAGTAATTCCATCAAGATCAGAAACGGCGCACAAGTCCAGCAGCCGATCTATAGAATTTCTAACGTGGTTTATTGAGTGATATTCGTTTTGATTACATGAGTTCTGGGATAATAAAGTCACCCAGAGCTACCAGCTGGTCACTATTAGATAGATCAGAAGCGAAACGAATGGCAGATAAATGTTACCAGTATGTGGGGGTTTCGGATGAAGGTGGTAGGTAAGAACAGGTAACATATAAAGATTGACCGAACAAGAAGACCTTAATATTAAGAAATTCTGTCACCATACTCTTGTGATTTTACCTCTTCAGGAGCGAATTTTGGGTTTACACAAATAAGCACTTCTCTTCCCCTTCAAAGTGTTCTATTATGTTTAAAAGTGGTTTACTAATTGGAAATTTCGGAGCTGAGGAAGGGGAGGTGGAAGGTTGGTCAGTGGCTCTAAAGTGTGGGAGTTTCACTCCCACAGGTTTCTTAATTTTTTTCTTCAACGTACATGGCTGATGTTCTTGGACGAAAATGTTCTCTGGTCAAAAGCTGGTGGAACAAATCGTCTTGAACACCTGCACAGGTACATGTATTAAAAAAAAGGCGTGTGTCTGGTGTATGAATATTTAAATTTTTTAATATCCGCCACCATTATGTCGGCTTTTGTTTTTGTTTTAAAGTAAGCTGAATTATCTATCTCAGAAGTATCAGGGGCAAGCCGAGAATCAAAAATTATTGGGTCGGGTGGTATCACTTGATGCGATGCCACTGAGGATATGCCGAACAATCGCTCATTTATGCTGAGATTTCTCGAATTTTTTCCAGGACCGGCCCTTGGAGTGGCCAGAGGTATTTTCGGCTGAGTAGGATGAAGATTATTCGCCACAAGTACATCACTAAAAGCGGATTTCATACGCTTTTGGAGACTCATTTAATAGTTGAAGACTATTAAACTGTGTATCGAGCGCACAGAGATGGTCATTGATTTTACGAAAACCGCTAATCAACTATTTAAATCCACTTTTAGTCTGTCTCATGAACTATCTCATTTCGTCCTGAACAGCACGACAACCATCACAGCAAAAGTGGAGACCAGACCTACGAGAAATGGCATCCGAAACTGAGGGCGTGAACCCGGCACACTTAGCATGTAAAACGTTAACACACAGCCAGTAGTGGATGGTAGGTTGGGATGAGGAGATCGACTTATTACAAGACATCATCGAGCAGATAATTTTAAATTCAATGATTGTTGATTAATTTGTTAATATTGTTTTTTTTTTTTATTGATACTGAAAACTATTGATTGCTATTATTACTATTATTTGATATTATTTATTAGTACCTTGAACCACTTTACCAGGGAATCAAATAAGGGAGATTAATACCGCAAGAATAGAGATAAGAGTCTCCACTGAGCGACAATAGAAGCAACACCGTAAAAGATGAAGAAGCAGAGCAGAGCTATATTTGGAAGAAAATAAATAAAATTCTTATTTTACCGCCAAATAAACCACTGCACACGCAAATCAATACGGATGTTTAAAATTTAAAAATGGTTTTGATGAATATATGTTAGAAAAATTAATATAAACACCAGATTGTTTTAAATTAATAAATATAAGATTTAATTAATACGTTCGCTTTAAGATAACTAGAAGAATCTTGCTGGTAATAGTGTTGAATTACTCCCAGAACTGTTTTATTAAAATAAGAAATTTTAAATCGTTCAGTTATATGGCAGCTACAGGATATACTCCTTATACTTGGCTTAAGATAATAATTGGCTAAAAATAAAATCTGAAAAAGTCCTAGTTTTGTAATAGGGTGCCGAGCGAAAAAAGGGATAATTATTCAGACATTATAAAAAAAAGGTTCATTAATAATTAAAGATACAAGCTAACATAAGGTAAATGTAGGTAAAAATTGTGATTCATTTTCAACGATTTGCCTTACCCAAAAAAATTAAAACATCAAGGATTTAACAAAACATAGTTCTTATAAACTCAGATTCATCATTTTATTATATATATAGGATAATAGTGCTTATCAAAAGTAGATTTACGTTTACTTTACGACGAACGACGAATTTTAAATAATAGAAAATGGAGCGGAACGGAGATTTATAATTTTAATTATATTTTAATTGAACTATAATTTCGATCACGTTTTACTTTGAATGCATATCTTTTCTTTTTGAAATTTCTGTGTTACATATTATATTCTCCAAACAATCTTTCTACTTTAATAAAATGATAGGATAAGGGACTCTTACGATCAGCTGATCTATAAAAAAGGTGTTATTAAAAATTGCTCACCCGCTGATCCAACTAAGGATATGCTATAAGAGATGGAACAAAAATAAATCTTATTTTTAACTCTCTTATCATTCTTATATGCACTTGCCGTGTACAGTTTAATATATAGCTCTTCCTTTCCAATCTTCGATTTATATTTTATATAATTCCTAAAAAAAAGCCCGCAAAAAGTTTAATTTTTATTTACATTGGCGATTTTCTTTTACTTTGTATTCAAGGTAAATTCAGTTAATTTCTAATTTTAATAAGAGAGCAAAACTAATAATAGGACCATTAATACTTACTATTTTACCTACATCGTAACTAATGAAAATATAATTAATAAATGTGACATTTTTAATTATGCAAGGCACAACACAAAAAAGTAGCATTAACTTTTGAAAAAACTCCGGAAGACAAAACTATAGAGAAATAATTGACTACTATTTTATTGATAATAAAAATCCTTAGTGGAAACCAAAAAAAAAAGTGGTCAACGCAATTACATCGCAATTATTTACATAAACAAATATATGCTGTGGATTTTGGTTTGGACTAAAGCTTATTAAATTGCTGGAGGTGAAAATTAATTAAAGTATTAAATGCTGGAGGTGAAATGACTATATCCTATAGCTGTCATATGATCAAAATATGATTAAAAATGCCATAACTTCGTTGTTTTTGAAGTTAGAAGAATGGGAGTTTCTATGGATTCTACTTTGTATCAACAAATTTTGTATCAATCGGCAGACTATATACGATCCGATATATATCTAATAATGCTGGGAAATAAAGGACATATTTTAATACTTAACCCAAAGTTAGCTTTCTTTTCTTGTTTTTTGTATGCTATCTACTCACTTTTAAATTCCAGGCGCATAATATTAATTTTCTCAAGAACTACGTGCTCAAGTTGATGCAATCGACGCTCTTCACCTTTATGTGCTTCTTGCAAATAAGAATTTTCAATCATCCTTCGATTAATAATACCTGGTTCAATATCAGGATAAATAACTTCATCTAAAAGTGGTTTTTGATCTTCAACTCTTTTTAACGGGTCAGCTTCCATTTCTTAAACGGAATTTGAATTATTTAATTTTTTTTTCGAATTAAATAGTTCTGATGGTATAGACTGTGTAGACTACGATTAAAATTTTATTTCATACCTGATATGAAATCAGATAAAAGATGGCTCAACCTAAAAACTGATAGCAATTGAACACTTACATATTAGGGTGGAAATATTAAATTCCTGCCATTCCGACTTATATCCTGCCTTCAAAAAGCCTAGTTTGAAGAATATATCAAGAATATATATACTTTATGGGGTCGGAAATGTCTCCTTCACTGCGTTGCAAACTTTTGACCGAAATTATAATGCCCTCTGCAAGGAAACAAAAACTTTAGTGTCATATAAGAATAAGCAAAACTGTTATTCAAAACGGAATTAGCCATGTTAAATTATTAAACGATTACAATAATCATCTTCTGCTTAGGAAAAGATCTAAAAAAAAATTAACGGTTTGAAAATTAAAAATTATATTTTATTGATATAATGTGGGAAACGTATACAAGATAAACTTTTTTTTAATAATATCTCCCGACTTTCGCACTCGATTGTCTTCGGTTGCTTCTGTGAAAGCGGCTCTCTTGCTTTTGACTGCTTCGCACTCTGATCCATAAGAGACAGTGTTGTCAAATAGTATTTTCCTAAGTTAATCCTGTTAACATCATTGTTAATCCTGTCAATATTTGAAATGGCCAGAATCTTGAAGTTAGAGGTGGTGAGTTATTTATCATTTGCTGAACTCTATCTACATGGCGATACCAATTCCCAGGGCTGTATTAACACAACTTGCTTAAGATTGGGATTCGCTTTTATGAATTCGCTCTACTTGACCTTTTCCTTCAATTGATATGTGAAGCAATTGAATGGCCAGTTTCTCTAGAAATAATGCCTCGGCCAAAGAGCCAGTAAATAAACATTTAAAAGTCCCACATATGGGAAGTGCATTGGTCAGCAAAATCTCACGAGTTGACAATGCATACAAGCACTAACCATACAGCATATAGACTACTCATTTCATACAACGAAAATGGACGCAAAAATTTCTTGCGACAGGCCCCAGCAGGCCCCAGAGAAAATCTTACTCTCATTCTTACGCTCTTTCTACGCTCATATTCTCAAAAAATTTTTGGTTCTTCAGTCGCGGAGAGGCCCTTCATCAAGATGGTTGATCCGCGGTTAAATTCATCTTTATATGTATGCGTGCTCACATATTCACATACACGGTTTCATGTGTGTGCGTTCTTTTTCGTTTTGAATCGAACCAAAATTTTAGATTTTTGTAACTTTTCAGGATTGCTACCCTAAAAATGCGGGCTACTCATTGTTGGGTTCATGACGAAAAAATTTTATTATGTTATATTATATTATTAAATATTTCAGCATTCATTTTATAAATGTTTAGAAAAACGATTAAGTGGTAGCAGAAAAATTTTTATATATAAAATATTTAAAAAATAATGGAAATCCTTTTACTATGATTGGAACAGGGTATCTTTCAGTCGGTTTTGCTTAAAACCCAATTTTTTTTCTATGTTGATATTTTTCAAACGGATGGTGCTTGCATACCCTACTGATGCCCACACAAACTAAAAATCAGCTGTTGTTGTTTATGCTCACTCCCTTAAAAATCATTTATCAAAAGGGTATGCTAGCACTATCCGCTTGCAGAAAATAAAACAGCTTAAAATAAATCGGGGTTTTAAGTGATACCGACTCAAATGTACCCTCTTTCTACCATAGTATAAAGATTTTTATTCATTCGTAATAATTATATATGAAAATCATTTTACAAATCATCATCAAATCTACCACTGTATCGTATTCCCAAACAAAAAAACAATTTATTCTGAAATATTAATAAATAAAATATATATTCTTTCATCATCATTAACTCAATAATGCATACCCCAATTTGCTTAGGGTATGAAGCCTGAAAAGTTACAAAAATCTAAAATTTTGGTTGGATTCAAAACGAAAAAGAACGCACACACATGAAACCTTGTATGTGAATATGTGAGCACGCATACATATAAAGATGAATTTAACCGCGGATCAACCATCTTGATGAAGGGCCTCTCCGCGACTGAAGAACCAAAAAATTTTTTTGAGAATATGAGCGTAAGAATGAGAGTAAGATTTTCTCTGGGGCCTGCTGGGGCCTGTCGCAAGAAATTTTTGCGTCCATTTTCGTTGTATGAAATGAGTAGTCTATATGCTGTATGGTTAGTGATACAAGTGAGCCATGCCACCTATACCCTTGCGCTCGCGCTGCTAACATCCATATATATGAGCATAGAAATATATATGTATAAGTTAATTGAAGTTAACCACGCAATGACAATGTCCGATTATATAAGAACACGCTCTGGCCCATACATAGTCGGGGAACACTGCATATTTGCGTGGCAGCTATGAAATACATTTTTGTTAGCATTAAGTTTCAGTTTGTAGCCGAGCTTCACTCAATAAAGAAGACTGAAATTCATAATTCCGGCACAGCCGTTAAAGTCAATTAATTTATTAAAATTGGTTACCGTGCCTTAAGGGCAGTAGCAACGGACATAGTAATTATTACCGTAACATCCTGATAAGAAGGAAGAAACCCATCGGCAACCGCCAGGGCCCATACTCATCTCCTACGCCGGTGACGTCACCGCCATCAGCGAGGGATACTGGCGCCCCACGTAAAAGTCATGTAAGTGAGCACTTTCGTCTACATACTTATAAACCCTTTACGTCTGCATTAGATTTTTCTTTCAATAAATTTGTTTCTTACACTGACAGCTAAAAAAACTGCAGCCCCATTAGCTTTTTTACTTTAATTAATTTTCATAAATTGACTGACGGTTTAGCGATAACACATTTTATAATACCCTTGCTGAGGTTATTATAATTTTGGTCAAAAGTGTGCAACGCAGGGAAGGAGACGTCTCCGACCCTATAAAGTTAAGTCCTGAGTCGATATAACCATGTCCGTCTGTCCATCAGTCCGTCTGTCCGTCTGCCGTCTGTCTGTTTCTACGCAAACTAGTCTCTCAGTTTTAAAGCTTTTTTTTTTTTTTTTAGACTTTGGTTGTTTATTTTGAATCTTCTCTTACGAGACTAACAAAATGTGTTAAAATCTTAAAGTACTACATTATTCTAACAGTTTATTAAACTGTGTTTGTGTTAGGCTGTCCTAATAATTGTCGCTGGATGGGACGGTCGTTACGACGAAGGCGGGAACGGCTACACACCAACGTTAATGCTCTAGCGAGGTGGTTTGAATGGGTTAACAGCTTTGTGTAGTAATTTTCCATGTGTTGTGCTATTACATCTCGGACGGGGAGAATATTCAAGTCTCTATGAATGTTTTCACTCCGAACGTACCACCGTGCCCCGGTGATAGTTCTCAAGATCTTTGATTGGGCTCTCTGCACGATTTCTACGTTGCTGTTGCTGGCGCTCCCCCACAACTGGGAGCCATAAGTCCAGATTGGTTTCAAAACGGAGTTATAGAGAAGAACCTTATACTCCAGACTGAGGGGGGAGCGGAAGTTTATAAGCCAATGCAGACTGTTTGCCTTCAGCTTTAGGTGAGTTCGTTTGGCTTCAATGTGCGTGCGCCAGGTAAGCCGTCTATCGAGATGTACGCCAAGATATGTTACTTCATCTGACTGAGGAAGCACGGTGTTGTTTAGTGTAACGTTTGGGCAATTACGTCTGTTTAAGGTAAAGGTTACATGTTTACATTTTTGTTCATTTACTTTTATACGCCAGTCTGAGAGCCATTTCTCTACTGCATCTAGGTGGGTCGCAAGTTGCGCTGAAGCTTGTTGTGGACATTTAGATCGGCTGAGGATCGCGGTGTCGTCAGCAAACGTAGACATAGTTAGTTGCCTACTCGTAGGGATATCGGAAGTGTAGAGTAGGTATAAAGTTGGCCCGAGAACGCTGCCTTGTGGAACTCCAGCTTCGATGTTATGTTCAGCTGACATGGAAGTATTGCATCTCACAACAAATGTCCTGTTGTAGAGATAAGACTTTAAGAGTTTATGCGTGTTGTTAGGGAGCATTATTTTGATTTTATGCATTAGGCCATCAAGCCATACTCTGTCGAATGCTTGAGAGACGTCCAAGAATACCGCAGTGCAGTATTCCCTATTTTCAAATGCACTTCGAATTTCCGATGTTATGGGGTTCACCTGCTCGATAGTTCCATGTTTTTCGCGAAAGCCGAATTGGTGTGCTGGGATACTATTATGTCTTCTAAAGTGTGGTATGATACGGGTTAAAAGGCATTTTTCAAATAGTTTTGATAGACACGAAAGTAAACTTATTGGTCTGTATGAAGAGGTGAGCGTGTGGTCTTTACCAGGTTTTGGTATCATAATGATGATTGACTTTTTCCACCTCTTTGGGAAGTAACCCAGTCTTGTCATTGCGTTGAACAACTGGCATATGGTACCAACAGCGCATAATGGAAGTTCAATAAGCATTTTTGGAGTGATTAGATCGCAGCCTGGAGATTTTCTTGGTTGTAACTGCTCTTTTATAATTTTTATGACTTCGCATGGTCGAAATACGATTGGTTCGACAATAGGAAGGTCGTTCTCTGTTGGTGATCTTATATTACACTCGTTTGTTGCTGGATTAGGCTGGAACACGTTTTCAAGGTGGGCAGCGAATGTGTTGGCTCTGTCTTTGTCGCTTCGGGCCCAGCAACCTGCGGGTGTCTTTATTGGCGTAACTGTTATTGTTGGAGGGCTCAGTGCTGAGTGTACTTTCCATAGTGGGAATTTTGAGCTGGATGGTGATAGTTGCTCTATATAGCGCTGTTGGGATCTGTCTTCTTCTTGTCGTAGTGCCTTGGTGAGTCGACGTGAAGCTTCTTTTAACTGTTGCTTTGCAGCTGGCGATCGAAGTAATTGCCATTCGCGCCGGGAACGACGCTTTGCCAGAACTAGCTGCTCTATTTCTGCATTCGTGTGCTTGGTGTTATTTGTTTTATTTTCCCTTCGTGGTGTTGCGATACGAGCCGCTGAAGCCAAGACTGACTCTAGCATGCTTACTGTTCTGTTGATGTCATCTTCGCCGGTTAGCTGTGGTGTAAGTTCGATGTGCGAACTTACGTATTTTTTGAATTTGAGCCAGTTTGTGCTGTTAGAGGTCAACATAACGGGGTTGACATTACTAACTGGCTGTTGGCTTAGACTGAAGAGTACTGGCGAGTGGTCTGATGATAGATCCGAGAGAGAACTGGCGCTGATCAGATTTCGAGGGATGTTTTTTGTAATTGCGAAGTCAATCAGGTCGGGCAGTTTTCTGGGGTTACTAGGCCAGTGTGTAGGTGAACCCGGGGAAACGCAGTCAAGTTTATTGCTCGGTTTTATGATTGCGTAGTACAATTGCCTACCTTTCGGCGTCACGAGGCGAGATCCCCAGTGCGTATGCTTGGCGTTATAGTCTCCTGCTGCTATAAAGTATTTGCCTAGCGAGTTGAAGTAGTCGATAAATTGGGCTTCGGATATCTTGAATCGGGGAGGACAGTATACCGCTGCTAGAGCTAGATTGTGGCAACCCAACTGTATGTTGATAGATGTGGCTTGCAGGTAACTAGTAGCAAACGTGTTGTGGAAGTGGTGCTTGATGCGGTTTTTAATCAGGATTCCGGTGCCTCCATGGGCCTTTCCATCGGGATGATTAGTATTGTAAAACGTATACCCTCGGATTTGGAAGTTGTATTTGTTGGTAAGGTGGGTTTCGGCAAGTAACATTACGTCGATTTCATTGTCATTCATAAATTGTGATAGCTCAAGTTTGTGACGTGAAACGCCGTTGGCATTCCACAGTACAATGCGCAAGGGAGCCATTAATTATTTAGATAAGGTGTTTTGGAGCAACTGAATCAAAATGTTTTGATTTGTCAACATACTTTGCATGGTCGTTCGCATAAAAGAAATGAATTCATCCATACTTTTTTGCAATGTGAGTATCATTGTTTCCATTTTATTTTCTGTGTGCTCTGCAGGTTGGTAAGAGACTGTAGGTGGGGGTTGGGCGTTGTAGGCAGGGCTCGCATGTCCCGATTTTATAACGCTTGCAAAGCTTACGTTTTTGGATATAGTGGAACTGCCGAGTGAAGATCGGGCTGCTGACGAAAAGAAAACTTCAGGTGTGGATTTGGAGGGTATCAATGGTGTATGATGAGATCGTGCTGATGACACTCTTTGGTTGATCCGACTTTTTAACTCCTTGTATACTGGACAGCCTCGGTAGTTTGCTGTGTGGTCTCCTCCACAGTTACTACACTTTTTGCTATTTGGCACGTTTTTGAGTTCGCACTCAGCAGAGGTATGCAGCCCTCCGCAAGCGACGCATACAGAGCGTAGTGTGCAGTAAGATTTGGTGTGTCCGTATTCCTGGCAGTTTGCACACTGGACTGGGCCATTGCGTTTGTGCGGCTCTTCAACCGTGATTCTGCGATGCAAT
This sequence comes from Drosophila atripex, assembly GCA_035045925.1. Lineage (NCBI taxonomy): Eukaryota > Metazoa > Arthropoda > Insecta > Diptera > Drosophilidae > Drosophila > Drosophila atripex. Next base: position 398,900 of record JAWNOP010000014.1, read on the forward strand.
AGATACTGGAGTTTGTAGATGGGATGGACTTCGTTTTTCTTGATGGCCTTAGAGTCAGGTACAAGTTCCACTTTAAAGAGAGGTTGCGGTTGTTTGTTTCGGTTACGTATATTTGAAACGGTTTTTACATTAAAGCCTTTGTCTTTTAGTGCCTGTTCGACTTCTGCAGTGCTTACGTCTGGTTCGATTCCTTTTATGACGGCTTGTTGACCTTTACTACTTTTTAGCTGGTAGGTGTAGTAGTTCATTTTCTTAGAATCTAAGAGCTCCGTCAATTCTCTATAGCTTTCTTCACTTTTAACTTGGACCTTTGTTTCATGTATGTCTCCTTTAGTCAAGGGGGTTACATGGAAGCTGTCTTTACCAATCAGATCTATTATTATATTAACGAGGTTGTTTGAGGTTTTCTCTCGAATATAAAGCGGAGGCGGCTTCGCTTTCTTTTTGTCCGTGTCTATGTCTGTAGCAGGAGTTTCGTCTGACGTGTCAGCCAAAATTTCGAATCTATTTGCTGTATTAGAGTTTAGCAGAGTACCTTGGCTTGAGGGACCCCGATTGATTTTTGCGACGTTACCCATTTTCGTGTCTTGAGGACTTAGTTTTCTTTTAATGTTTATGTAGCGATCCATGCCAGTCTGTATGGTCGAACCTTGCTTTTTAATTGGAGCGTTTGTCGCTGCAGTAGGTAAATCCGCTGGCACAGCAGGTAGAACGATCGACTGTATCGGGCATACAGACGAAACTGATGTTGTTGTTGTTGTCATTGCATTTACAGTTGCTAATGACGTCACTGTGCTGGTGACCGTGGCCAAACATGTGGGCAGTTGGGGCGAGGCAAGGCAAGGGAGAGGGGAATCGCATTTATCGCTTACTCCGCTTTGCACCGGCATAGACGGAGAGAGAGCGCGCCCTTACGTCGTGAATAGGCTTGAGTACGGTGGACGGTATTGGGGTTAGCGATCGCGGTAAATTGGCTACTGCAGAAGCTTTTGTTGTTGCTGCTTCGGCTACATCAGTCGATACGAAAGAGAAGTATGCATTGCTCTTTTGCAGCGAGAGCCGACGTTCGTCTTGTTGACGCTGGCGCTGCGCCCTAATTTCGTTTGGGTTCATCGCCTTATTGGTTTGTTTCTTGTATTTTTGTATAATAAGCACTAATCAAAAAAAAAAAACACAAAATACAGTAACATACGACTTTTCGTCGCAACAAGCGTCTTTTCGCCGTTTATTTTCTTATTTTATATCGATTGTCTTCCGGAGCACAAGAGAAACAATAAAACGTCTGCACTCGCCGACGTTCGAATTACAATTCCTATTGTTTTAAAGCTACTGTCTTAAAACTTTGCACATACCTTTCTTTCCTTTGCAGGCGTTATATAAGTCGGAACGGACGGGATCGGTCGTCTTCATCCTGTAGCTGCCATATAACTGATTGATCGGGAATACCATAACTTCGTATATAACTATATATTTTTTTTATCATATTGTATACATTTTTTTTTTGTGTATTTATTCTTTTTATACCCTTGCAGAGGGAATTAAATTTTGGGATATATATCTAATAAAACTGCCAGGGTATTAGATATATAAAACTGCAAGGGTATATAATCTTCGGCTCCGACCGAAGTTAGCTTTCCTCTAAGTCAACTTCTTCTCTTTATCTTAAAGCGAACGTACGTGTTTTTTTGTGCACACTGCGTTTTTTTACTTTGTATATTAACACTAAACAATCCGGTGTTTATTTTTTTATTTATTTATATTTTTAAAATTAAACTTTTACATATCAATCATCCGTATCGCTTCGCGTGTGCAGTGGTATATTTGGATGTAAAATAATAATTTTATTAATTTTCATCCAAACATAGCTCTGCTTTGCTTCTTCATCTTTTACGGTGTTGCTTCTATTATTGCTCTGTAGAGATTCTTATCTGTTTTCTTTGCTGTTCACTAACCCACACTAATCGCTCTCATTGATCTGCCCTCATTCGTTTCCCTGGTACAGTGGTCTAAGGTACGTCAATAATAAAAACAAAAATATTAATAAATAATTAATCATGAAATTTAAACTTGTATGTGCTTTCAGGTCTTGTAATAAGACAATCTCCTCATCCCAGCCTACCATCCACTGCTGGCTCTGTGAAAACGTTTTGCACGCTAAGTGTGCCGGATTCACGGCCTCAGTATCGGATGCCATTTCACGTAGGTCTGGCCTCCACTTCTGCTGTGATAGCTGTCGTGCTGTTCAGGACGATATGAGATAGTTCATGAGACAGACTAAAAGTGGATTTAAAGAGTTGATTAGCGGTTTTCGTAAAATCAATGACCAACTCTGTGCGCTCGATACACAGTTTAGTAGTCTTCAACTATTAAATGTGTCACCAAAGCGTAAGAAATCCGCTGTTAGTAATGTACTTGTGGCGCATAAACTTCAGCCTACTTAGCCGACAATTATTCAGCCGCTTATATCTCTGGCCAAGGGCTGGAACTGAGAAAAATTCGGCTTCCGAATTTCTCATAATTAATGAGCAATTGTCCGATTAATCCTCTGTGGCATCACTCCAAGTGATACCACCAGATCCAATAATTCAAACCCCTCTAAGAGTCACAGAACAGGGTATTCAACCGTCCGGACCCCTGGTACGAACTGTTGCTGCAGTATTAGTTACGGCGGCACTAAAACCCTTGGAGGTGATCCCGCCATCGAAACACATATTTGTTTTTGGCCAGAGAACATTTTGGTCCAAGAACATCAGCCAAGTACGATGAAGAAAAAAATTACCAAGCCTGTGGGAGTAAAACTCCCACATGTTAGAGCCACTGACCAACATTCCACCTCTTCTTCCTCACCCTCAAAAAACTAATTTCTTCACTTACACTTACCTATCAGAATACTAGAGGGCTACGTAGTAAGCTGCCCAATCAAAATTCTGATAGTTCTTCCTTTGCATCTCACATTATAGAATTTACAGAAACTTGGTTAAAGCCGGAGATCTTAAGCTCCGTAGTTTTTCCAAGTAAGTACACTACTTTTAGACGTGAGAAAATACTGTGAAAGGGAGGAGAAGTGCCAATCTCTGTAGACTCCAAATTCACTTCTGAAGAGGTAAAATCACAAGAGTTTGGTGACATAGAATTTCTTTGCCTTAAAATCACTTTGTCCGGTTAATCTTTATACGTTACCTGTTCTTACATGCCACATTCGTCGGAACCGCCCACATACTGGCAACATTTGTCCGCTATTTGTTTGTCTGATGGAGACCAGCTGGTAGCCCTGGGGGACTTCAATATACCAGATCTTATGTGGCCCAATATTGAGAATTTACCGTCCTTATTACTTAACTCGCACCACGACTTCGCTGTGGGTATGTTCGACATGTCACTCGGGCAAATTAACCACGTTAGAAATTCCTTAGGTCGGTTGCTAGACTTGTGTTTCGTTGCTCTTTCCAGAACTTTGCCTCTTTCTAACCTGAGGATCCGTATCATCCCACTCTTGAAGTTTTAAACGAAAACAAAATCTTAATTGACCTTAAGTCTAAACTTAAATCTAAAAAAGTTCGTTTCTTCCGCAAGGCGGAATTTGAATTTGTTTGGTCCGATTTACTGGCATATGAAGATATTAATATTGCCTTAAATAAATTTTATCACAATTTGTATTTAGTTTTCGACGCTTGCGTGCAATGCAGTTTTATAACTTTGTAAACACTAAGCGCAAATCTGGATCTTTTTCGCCTCTGCTTACGTTTGAGAACTCTTATGCGAACACAGACCTGGCAATGGCCGATCTCTTTGCAAAGTTTTTTTAAACAACGTATTCACATAGCCTTACACTTATAATATCCAATCATCCAACCTTTTTTTTTTTTCATCTTTTGATCAAAGTGGTGTGTTATCGGTGTATGGTGTAGGCCCCGATGGAGTACTAGGCTGTGTGCTGATGAACTGCGCCGTGGCCCTGTGTAAACCGCTCCTTAATCTTTTTAATTTATCGCTGGAGACCTCGATTTTTCCCCTTATGTGGAAGGAATCTTACATTATCCCTCTGCATAAAAAAGGGAAAAAATCTTATGCTTCAAATTATAGAGGAATTTCTAAATATTCAGCAATTCCAAAGCTATTCGAAAAACTTATCACTCTACGTTTGCAACACCTAGATAGTTCAATAATATCTTCATGCCAACATGGCTTTATGAAGCGCCGCTCCACCACCACCAACTTACTGGAGCTAACATCTTTTGTCACGGATGGGTTCCGGAATGGCTTACAAACAGACGTCACACTGACTTCAGTAAAGCATTTGACTCTGTTAACCATTCGCTTTTTAAAAGTAAACTCAGTCTTTTGGGATTCCCAACAGATCTCCTTATCTGGATTTCGAGCTATTTATATGGAAGAATCCAACGTGTCTTCTTCAAAGATGTTACCTCGCGTACAGTCCGCGTCACATCTGGCATGTCTCAAGGATGCCATCTTGGACCCTTACTTAATACTTTGTTTATTAATGACTTGCCCCTTGCCTTAACTGACTCACTTTTACTTATGTACGCTGACGATGTTAAGCTTTGACTTCAATATAGATTTACTATCTACTAGATAGATTGTCAGTGGTGGCGAAATTCAAGACCTACTAAAAAACGGCATAATCCAGATGTCGAGATCCCCCTACAATAACCCAATATGGATAGTAGATAAAAAGGGCACCGACGAATCTGGCAACCGTAAAATGCGGCTGGTATTAGACTTTTGAAAGTTAAACAAGAGGACAATACCGGATCGCAACCCTATGCAATTATCTCTATGATACCAGGGAATTTAGGCATGGCCAAATACTTCACGACACTCGATTTGAAGTCTGGCTACCACCAAATTATACTGGCAGAACGGGACCGTGTGAAAACTTCCTTTTCCGTAAACGGGGGATAATACGAGTTTCGCCGACTGCCATTCTATTTGAGGAATGCTGCCAGCATCTACCAAAGAACCATCGACGACATACTGCGAGAGCAGATTGGCAAATTTTGCTATGTGTATGTCGATGATGTTATCGTCTTCTCAGAAGACGAAAACGCCCACATCTCGCTTCTTGCAAGATATGCGCCAATACGACAGACATCCAAAGAAACACGAGCTTGTCGAAACACCAGTCCCATGTCAGGTAAGAAAAATGCTGCACATAGACATCTTTTCCAGGGATAAAAGGTATTTCCTTACGTGGATCGACAAATTCTCGAAATATTCCGTCGTCTAACCAGTTTCCCCGCGAGCATTTCGAGATCCAACAAAGCGATTTACACCCCATCATTACATTACATTATCCCCAAATTATGTGGATAATGGCACCTGTGTCCATATAAGGGGCACATATCCCGTCACCTTTGCAGAAAGTGCCATCGTCAATGAAACCCGATAGGTCAATCATGACACAGCCTAGAAGAGGGCTCCAGGAGTGGCCAGCTCGCCTTCCCTGAACGTCACTATGGAACGTAACGTTCTCAGTTTTTCTTCCTTAAACGGCTGAGTGAACGTAACCTGGAACACATTAAGGAGTTCGGGAAGGAGATCATCCACCATCAATCATATCAGATGGTGTTCATACCGGGAGCAATATGCTGCGTTTTGATTTGTATCGGGTTGACCTATCGGCGAGTCACTCAGACCCGAAGATCCGCGGCCCAGCTAAAGAAGATGATTGGCCAAATAGGGTCGACCAAGGGTGGCCTCATTCTTGAAGGGAGAGTAGTTAACTGAAGTTAACCGCGCAACGACAAAGTCCGATTATTAAAGAGCTCGCTCTAACCAAACTTCTGACACAGCGTCTGGCCGGATGCCCATACATAGCCGGCGTACACTGCATATTTGCGTGGCCGCTATGAAATACATTTTTGTTAGCTTTAAGTTCCAGTTTGTATCCGAGCTTCACTCAATATAGAAGCCTTATATTGAATACTTCAACTCAGCCGTTAAAGTCAATTCATTTATTAAAATTGGTTATCATGCCTTAAGGGTAGTAGCAACGGAGTTAGTAACTCCCACCATAACTTCCTGTTAAGAAGGAAGAACCCCCTCGGCAACCGCCAGGGCCCATACTCATCCAACCACAATTACACTCTTAATTTAATTAACTTATACACACATATGTAAGTAATAAAGTCTCTCCGCTGCCGGCAGCAAGGTCCGTGACTTTGCAACCTTCGAATACTTGCAGAATGGAAAAAACCATATACCGGAAATAATGGAAAAGCAACAACAAAATAACCATTCAAAACCGTAGTTAAAAACTTCACCATAAGGAAATGTGTGTGCGAAGCTAAAGATTAAGTGAGAAAAAAAACAAGAACGGAAATCTAACTTCGGTCGGAGCCGAAGTTGATATACCCTTGCTGTTGAGTGGCACTCTGCTACGTGGCGTATAAACACATACACCAAGTCACCAAGACCTCCGCCATAACCTGTGAGACAGCTGATATACTGGGGTCAATATTTCCCCATTGGGATCTAGACGCACATTCACTTATGCCATCTTTATGCTCCTTCCCCTATTGGGACACAAACGCACATTCACTTGTGCCGTCCTCATGCCCTTCCCCTCTTGGGACATTCCCTTGAGCCAACCGCAGGCTCTACCCTTGTGTCTCATGTGACTCGTATGAGTACTTGTACGTCTGCTTATTAGCTAATGATTTTAATTCATATCCATCTCCATCTAATACTTTTACTACTTAAAACGGACCCTTGAACTTGGGATCAAGTTTTGTTGGATGAGGCTCTGCAGTTTTTAGTAAAACATGATTACCTACGTTATATGCAATAACTTTCGCCTTATTTTTGTCAAATCTTTCTTTATCGTATCGTGAATTATTCTCCATATTTTTTTAGCTTTTATTCTAGCATTTTCTCTGTTCACTATTGTTCAGTTACCGAGCGTTTTCGGGATTTTTATTAAAACAAGCACAATTTGATTTCTAGCTATTGATACAATTGATTTTTTCTACAAATACATAACTGAAACTATACATATACAACTATACATAAGTCCTGAGGAGGGTTGACGACCGAGTTAGAATAATGACGCGGGAGCTCGGCTCAACGCCTGATGCAGCGGAGCGATCGAGAGATCCCGCGAGAGAGCGAGACAAACGTTAGCGCATGACGGCAAATGCAGGTGGCCGATCGAATGCAGGAGAGCGGGCGACGAGAATAGAGCGAGAGACGCGAACAAATATATAAAAGAAAATAACGTCACGAATTTAATAAATTATTGCCGGCCAAACTTCTTTCCGGTGGCTACTTGACCCAACATACTCCCCCCGTTGGAAGATTGGCTTTCAACAGCATCATGAAGGGGCAGCAGGCACAATTTATTGACTGCCCACCTTGTAGCTCCGATCGCAGTCCTCAGCAGCGCCACCATCACGCTAGGGATATTGGAGCACCATTTCCTTCGCCCTTGGACAAAAACGCTGAAATCTGCCCTAAAATGCCAACAACATCCTCCTTGGAGCTGCCACTGGATCCCACTGGAAAGACTTTCACCTCGCCCTTCTTTAGCACTCAGTGATGTGGCAGAAAATATTGGCAATATCGATGCAACTCCGGCGGAACCAGCGACATAAGACCTAGGCTAAGATTCTCCTTTATAAAGGCCTAATACTGAGCGCGCAGTTAGGGCTGATGAGACAGTTTCTTCTCAAACGACTGGATACGATGTAGAGCCTGTGAGTACGAATCACCCAATAAGCCGGAGTTATGTTTAATTGGCAACCTGACTGTATAGGCACCACCTTCTAACCGCACTTAGTTCTTAACAAAATGACTCTCGCAATCCAGTTCTTCCTTTGACGCCTTCACAGTCGGATCGGTGCAGGTTTCCACTTCCCAGAACTGTCGAAGATACGAGCAAAAGAGCGAAAAGTGCGAAAAGTCGATCATCCAACAGCCAGCCATCCCACTTCTTGGCTTCCTTTTGATTAGTACTTTTAATTATGGCCACTTGGCATCGCAATGACGAGGCGAGCGCGGAGTGCAGAAAATATAGTTGGCGACCTGCTCAGACTTTTAATGATGTTCATTTATCTGGCCCATACATTAATGGGTCATAGCTCAATTCGGTGGCGAGTTCCTTTGGATTTTTCTCAAAGTATGAAACTTTCTCTTCAAATCGCCATTAGCATTCATTAGCACTCTTCATTCTCACCATTAGCATTAAAATAAGAATCAATTTATGGATGTTTTTTTATTTTACATTTGTTTTCTTTTCGTTTAAAAGAAAGCTTTTCTTTTGTTCATATTTATTTCTTATGATTTTCATATTTCTTTCTCATGAAAATATTTATGTAGTAATTATTAATTAGTTTTTAGAGAATATTTAAGATGGAAAGAAGGCTTTTAAATATGGCTTATTTTCGATTATCTTCGAAGATATGCTTCTCTGCTCAAGAAAACTGTCGATGGACTCCCAAGTTGGAATAAAATCCAAGGAATCCGAGTCAGCTTGCATTTCCTTCCACTTGGACTGCGTGGCATCATCAACCTTCTGCAAAAGCACTTGGATTATGATGCAGCTAGTAATCTGCTTAGTTGTGCCCACGCTTGCCAGGGCTCGCATATGCGAATTAAATTTGTCCGAAAGCTCGGGAAGCCTCGCCGCCGATGCGGATTCTACGGCCCTCAGATTCATTATCTCATTAACATGAGCTTGAAAAATGAGCCTGTGATTACTTAACCTTTTATTTAGCAGCTCCAATGCGACGTCATCATTTTTGTCCGTGAGCTCCAACGATCGCAGATTCATGATGGCAGGGCCGCAACTATTGAAGCTTTTCGACCCGACTGATGAATGGCTTTGTGTCCACCATGGTCGAGAACAGTGACCGAAATTAAAGCCACTCCGCATAACCTCCACTAAAAGTGGGAAGTGGCCTTGAAGATCCTCAAAAACGACACCTGCACTCGAAAAACGGATTCATTTTCGCAAGAAAAATTTATGTTAGGTCGTTTATTTATTGTCAGCTCACGACCCACTGTGCAGCTTCTATATAACGGAGTTGTTAATCTGTAAAGAATGTTTTGAACAATGGGTATATGAACCGATTGCAAATTGGACGTGGAGAAAGAATTGAGTTCAGAATGGGTTTGTCTGAGACTGACTTTATTAGTATATAAGTTCAATATTTATAGCTAATTTGATACGTGGTTATTGCTTAGGTGGTACATTAATGGAAATATAGCAAAAACATAAAAATGATAAATTAACAATTTAAAAATCTAATATTCTGCACTAATATGTCGGTTGCTTTGACTTGCTCTGTCAGCAGTTCTTGCTGCCATTCTGTTTGTTGTTTCTGAACGGTTTGGTTTTTAGTGTTCATCGATCTTTTTGTAGGTTATGACCTAATATTTTCTTTATTATATACTTATAATGCTTGTGTTTTTTTTGTGTGTATATTTGTATTCTTATGTCTTAATATTAAATTCACATGACGTTCCGGAGATGGTTTCTTAGGTTTTGAAGTCCAAATGGTCCGCCTGTGTCGCAGGATGAGGGATTCCTTTAATGCTGGTCCGCCTTGAGGGTGTCGTCTAATGGGCGCTTGTTGTTGACTTCTTCTGGGAACAGTGGAGCTAACCGAGTCACGGGTCTCTTGAATATTCCAGAAGACGTTTTGATGTCCACTACCCGAACGAGGTTGTCCGGTCCTGGATACGTTTTGAGAACTCTTCCCATAGGCCACCTCATTATAGGCACATTGTCTTCCTTTATAAGGACTAGTAATCCCTCGTGAATATTTGGAGACGCCTTTTTCCATTTGGGTCGCTTCTGGAGTTCTTGTAGATACTCGCTCGACCATTGTTTCCAAAAGGCATGCTTCAGTCGTGATATCACTTCCCATCTTTTTACTAATGGTTTGCCGTGCGCAATGTTGGTATCGGGAGGAGCAGTTAATGGTTCTCCAATCAGGAAGTGTCCTGGCGTTAAAGCTGATTCGTCAGTGGGGTCTGATGACATCGACTTCAATCGCCTCGACTTCAATGACCACAGTGTTGAGTTCTTCGAAGGTTAACCATGCCGTGGCTGTAACTGAAACAAGCAGCCGTTTGGCGGATTTTACCGCAGCCTCCCAAAGGCCACCGAATGATGGTGCTCGTGGGGGAATGAATTTGAAGTCTACTTCTCTTTTGTTGCAATGCTGAACTATGGAGTCCTTCACATTGGTTGAGAAAATAGCAGTATCGAGCTCTTTTAATTTATTATTGGCTCCAACAAAATTTGTTGCATTATCGCAATGGATCGTCTGGCACCCTCCTCGACGTCCGAGAAGCCGGCGGAGAGCGGCCAAAAAGGCGTTTGTTGTGAGATCGCTTACCAACTCCAAATGCACTGCCTTCGTGGAACGTTTGCGTCGGATCTTGTGATGAATCCATATGGGGCCGCAGTAATATACTCCAGAGTTAAAGAATGTCCGAGGCTGCGTGACTCTCTCGGCTGATAGATTTCCCATAATTTGATTCATTAATCTTGGCTTCATTCTGGTACACCGCACGCAATTATGTACAATGTTTCTCGCCATTGTTTTGTCATTGATGATCCAATATTGTTGCCGAGCGATAGCACGCAAGGCTTGAGCACCGCAATGCATGTTGGTCTCATGTAGCTCCCTTAGGATCATTTTTACAATTGTGTCCTTGTAGGGGAGCACGACTGGATGTTTTGCGTCCTCGAATAGGTTTGAGTGTTCGAGTCTGCCTCCTACTCGAATTAACCCATCAGGTCCAAAGATGGGAGCCAATGACACAAGCCAACTCTTTTTGTCCACTGTTTTATAACGTTTGAGCTGTTTTCACTCCGCATGAAATTCGATTTGATGAATTGTGCGTAGGATAATTGTGCGTGCCTGGTTTAGCTCGGCCAGACATAGTGCCTTCGTTGGCGCTCTATTAGCCTTATAACAGAACCGCAGCATGTACGTAACAATTCGTTGTAATTTTTAAAAATAGTTACTGTGCCTACAGTTGAATACCTCCCCTCCGAATGTGTTCTAAGCAGCCGCCATGCAGACGAATTTTGTATTTTGCTCTAAATTCGTCGAAATAATGGCAGGCATCTTTGTCCAGTTTTCCCTGGGTCCATGTAAGAACAGGGGTCCTTAAAACCACATACTGTTGCTTGAAAGTTTGCTAGCTGCTATTCCTCTGGACAAGACGTCGGCTGCACTGTAAGCAGATGATTCGAGACGCCATTGAGACTGTTCCGTCACTTCTTGAATCTTGGCTATCCGATTTGCTACAAACGTGTGGTAAGTAGAAGCCGTTGCATTGATCCAACATAACACGACGGATGAATCAGTCCAAAAGAACCCAGATACCTTGTCCACAGACAAGCGTACATCTTGTCTGACTCTGTGCGTCAGCTCTGCGCCGAGGACTGCTGCGCACAACTCTAGTCTGGGCAGGGATTGCTTCGCTGTGGGTGCCACTCTGTATTTGGAATATAGCAGCCTTACTGAGGTTTGCTTATTTTTATAGGTTGCTCGTACGTATATTGCTGCGCAATATGCTCATTCTGAGGCGTCCACGAAGGTGTGTAACTCTTGCGTGACTGGAACCTTTCCGTCAAATATGTGTCTTGGAATTTGCAATTAATTCACACTTTGCAGGTCAGAGCGATAGTTTTTCCAATCTAACTGAAGTTCTAAGGGCAATTCCTCATCCCAAGCCAATTTCAATTCCCAGAGGTATTGCATAAATATCTTTGCCTTTACTACAACTGGCGCAAACAAACCTATAGGGTCAAAGATTTGTGACAACTCAGAGGAAACCACTCGTTTTGTGATGATCAACGCTTCGCCTTTCTGCGATCTGCGGCAAAGTTGGTCTTTATTGGGCATCCATATCAGGCCGAGGGTGTTAACACTGTATTGGTCCAAGGCCTCACCCAATTTTACATCGCTCACGGTATCCTCTTTGGGTATTCCTTGCAATATTCCTGCATTATTTGAGCACCACTTTCGCAATTTGAAACCGTGTGGTAGTAATATTTTATTCAGTTCACTTTGGATTTGAACTGCTTCTGCCACTGAGTCAGCACCCGTCAAGCAATCGTCTACGTAGAAGTCATTTTCAAGCGTCGCAGACCGCAACGGGTAGTTGCCTCGTGACCGGATTGCTAAATGATTTAGGCATTTCGTGGCCAAAAATGGAGCTGTTTTGATTTCATACGTGATGGTTTTAAGTCTATAGTACTTAAGATCTTCGGATGGGTCGTTTCTCCAGACTATAAGCTGATGGAACTGATTATCTGGATTGATCCATACTTGACGGTACATTTTTTCTATGTCCGCCGTGAACACATATTTGTGCTCGCTCTGAACTGTGAGTCCTGTATGTAACATGTCGTTCAAGGATTTTCCACATGATGTTTTGCATTAAGCATCGAAAACCACTCGTAGTTTTGTGCTGCTGCTGTCTGGTTTCAGAACACAGTGATGTGGTTCATACCACATTTCTGCCATTTCAATTTCTGCCAGGTTTATCAAACTGGGGATCTGCTAACTAACACTCATTGGGTATTTTCAACGCACAATGAGTAAGTGGTTGAGCTGGCTGGTCAGCTATGATGTGGGGAAGGACAAAGGCTTTTATGGGCTAGCTGAAATCCCCGTGAAGAGAGCTAACGAAGATAGTTACTCTTGCTCTGCTCATTCTTGGTTGTCCTCCAATTTCATCGATCCGGAGCTTTGTATTGTGGCGCGTTAAGACTACATTGATGCCAATCGCTCAGTGATCAAATTGATCTGTGATCCTGAGATTGGCAATGCTCGAAATTTGGCTTCTTGACCGTTCTCTGCCTGGACCGCTACCTTTGCTGTTGCAAGAAGGTTGTAATGTTCTTGTTAACCGCGCACGCCAGATTTTTTGACTCTTTTTTCAATGATGCCGTCGTCTTTCCGGAAGTTAAGACTCTGATTCTTTGCTTTAAGAATTTCAGCATCATTTGTAGGGGCTGGATCTCTACTGAGTTGCCAACTGTCTGCTCAAATAGACCCCAATTAGTCATGTCAAGCTTATCCGTAAGCAAGACCACAAGAAAGGCATCCCATGTGGATACGTTGATGCCTAGTCCCTTTAATGACGCAAGGGTTTCTAGGGTTGTTATATACAGCTCCTGTATTAATTTGGCACTGTCAGAGTCTGGGCTCTGTTGAGTTAGCCGACGAATAACTGTGGCGTATGCATGAACATAGTTGTCCTCATTTAGCTCGATGTGGCGTATTAGACTCTCCGCATTTACCAATTTCACTTAATTCTATGTTGGAATCATGTACATTTTCAAAATTGGATGTAGCTTCATGTATATCATTAATAATCTTAGTTTTGTATATATTAAATTTGTCTGTTTCGTTATAACACCAAAACCAAGCTGATAAATTTTTTGTCCAATCATAATGTCATGCTTTAAATAATCGTTTAATACGACATGGAACAATATTTCTAAACTAAACTGTGTCGTATATGAAATCGTATATGAAATCGGCAAATAGTTCTTATCAATATTGTCGCCAGATCCTCGTTGTACAATTAAATTTTTAAATCTTTTTCCAGATCTGTGATGCCCGTTTAAAACATTAATCAGTACGGCAGCTGTTGTCTCAATGGCCACGAATCGCTGGATGAACAGTTTCTTCAATTAGGTCCATGTGATGCCAGCAAAGCATACCTGGGACAGCCATTGCAAAGCACTGCCTTCCAGTACTATGCTTAGTGCTATTAGTAGGGCGCTGCCTTCCAGTACATTATCTGCAAGTACATTATTTAATCTTCATTAAATCGACTGTAGGCCACCATGTTCCATGTAGACCATCTGTTCCAGCGCCATCGGGATTAAATTTGGGCTGTGTCACATCCGTGATCTTCCAATCTGACGCCGAGGCTCTTGGCGCCTGCAATGCTTTTATGATTTCCATGAATTTTTTTTTGCTCTTCCAGCGCTGCCGTATATTGAGCGGAGTTGTGTTGTTGTAGCGAAGGAGATCCCACTTCTGATGTCGGATGGTCAGTAGTTTCTAACATTGTTCCTTAGCTTTTATAATTGATGCGGCAGCACAGCGAGTTCCGCTCACGTTCGTTACCATCACTCGACTGTTCAATTCACTCTCCATGATCATTATGCTCAACTCTGCTATCTGAGCATTCTCTAAAGTTGAGCCTCTACTTTTGGTAACTTGTCAACGGACCTTACTCACCAGCAGAGACGGCCACCGTCTCTACTGCGATGCATGAATTCTATAATTCCCCGAACTTAGAACTTCGCGACAACTTTGTTTGTCCTTCAATTTTATTGCTTCCCGAGATATACATATATACCTATATATCTATAGGATATAGTTGACCGATCCCGGCCGTTCCGACTTATATACTGCCTGCATAGGACAGAAGGGTGTGTGCAAAGTTTGGAGACGATAGCTTTAAAACTGAGAGACTGAGAGTGCGTAGAAACAGACAGACAGACGGACATGCTTATATCGACTCAGGAGGTGATCCTGATCAAGAATATTTATTCCTAATCGGGTCGGAGATGTCTCCTTCACTGCGTTGCACACTTTTGACCAAAATAATAATACCCTCTGCAAGGATATAATAATAAACTAATGAACAAATTCTAAGTATCACACCACAAAAATACAACGAAGAAAAACCTAAGAAGAGGATGAGTGGACAGAGGATGAAACTTCTCCAACAGCGACGACTCAACAAGGACTTCGTGAAGATAGTTGCTATCAACTAGGAAAAGGAAAAACACAGGAAGAACCTCGAAGTAATCGAGGACCAACTTCGCAACCGAGCGAAGTAACGAAACCAGGCTGTATTTTTATGCCAATGCCCAAGTTTCCATTATTTTAATTAAATCTCTACCTCAAGCCGATGAGCGAAAGCGCTGCTTTAAAAACACTAAACACTGTTAAGCTTTGTTTGGTCATTCAGATTTTTCAATGACCTTTTCTCCAAATTTGATTAATGCTAAACATCGCCTTGCGACCAACAACAGCGATAAAATATTAACAAAGATACGACAAACTATACTTATTATATTTTAATCTATGTCGTGGCTGCTGCCTGACCCGACAGGCTTCATACTCAAACCATATAACTGATGTTGATTTATAATATTTAGAGCCAAATATTCTAAATCAGTTATATGTTGTATGGGATGTAATGGTTGACCACATATTCACAGAAAAGACTCAGAGCGTTCTTCGAGTTGCCCGTAGGCCTGTCGTTATTATAATATCCTTTGTTCTCTTAAGCTAAGGCTTGCTAGCTAAAGGCGGAGCGGCAGAGCAGCCGTCTTATGTATTGTATATGTATAAGTAGAGTAGTAATATTCAGTGTGCAGAGAGGGAGATATGTATGCACATATGTATATATGGGAACCATGCTGACTCTGCTCTAATCGGTGAATGGTCTGAGTGCGCATCATATTACATTTGCACTTGCAAAGAGTTTGGGCACTCAGTACGCAGTTTATTTCTATAAACAACAAAGTGTTGTGACTGCAACAATGTTGCAATGTTTTGCAACAAGAACTCATATATGTATATACTACATATCCCTCCTTTTGAAAAATAACATAATGATATGGAGTTATTTTGATTCTTATCCATAAGTTTTTTGTTTAAAGGCAAAAACTTTTTTTTTATTTTTGGTTTTTATATATTGTTTTTATTATTTTTTAATTTTTTTTTTTTATTGTTATTTTTTTGGGTTAATAACTAAATAAAGAAAATGAAAAGATTAAAAATATTTATTTTCCAACAATATTTGTATATGTGTTAATACCTATGTATGGCCATACTAATTGTTACTATGAAATAAAAGATTTTAGTCTATCCTTATGGATACAATTTTTTTTTTATTTTTGTCATTAACTATTATGACATTATTCCTATCTCCTATTTCCGTTATTTTATATGGACCGGTATATTTGTAATGTAACTTACGACCTGTTTCATTTCTTAGTAATACTTTATCTCCTACTGATATATCTATATTATTTACTTTCTGATCATATAGTATTTTATTTTTATTCTTATGGTCTTATGGTACTAATGTCTTCATTGGACCGTATTTCAGAATAAAAGATTCATAGATTGCTTTATCGACAGTATAAGCGTTCTTATTGGTACAGGTATGGCCACTATATACTTAGTTAGATAGCATATTAAAGTGACTGCGTACTCGTTACCATTTTCAGATTTTGGTAGCGGACCAATAGTGTCCACTATCACTCTGTCGAAAACATTTATGGGTGTGGCTTCTTTATCTTTTTGATTATTTATTAGGGTCACCGGGATGAGTAGCGCTACTCTCAATGTTTTGAATATTTTATTGCCCATTAATTTGAAGTTATCTATTGAAATATATTCAAAGATATCTTCCTACGGTGCCACTTTGAGTTGGCTGATTTTATTTATACCGCCTTGCAGGTCAAGCCTTTGGAAAAATGGACCTAAGTCTAGGATTCCACTACTATAAAAATCTTATCTTATAAATCGAATATTGCAGTGATTTTTCAGTGATATCCGTTATTATACTAAATTTATTGTTCTTTCGTCAGTTGTCCATTCAAATTTAACATATTTTTCACATAATCTTGTTATGTGACGAGCATTTCTTTATTTTCTGCGCGGATTTTCTGTATATTCTGATATCTTGTAGTGACTTTATTGATATTGACAGTTATATTTTGTAGGTTATGGTTCTTCTTGATAAAGCATCAGGCACATAATAGCCTTTCCCTTCAGATATTCCACAGTGAAATTATATTCTTCCAGCTCAAGTCGCATGCATGTTAGCTTAGAGCTTGGAATAATCATTGAAAACAGGTAAATTAAAGGTCTATGATCAGTCCTGACAGTGATGTGTCTACCATAAACATATGGTCTGAAATAAGTTATTGCCCAATGAATTGCTGCCGATTTCTGTTGTACTTTTATTACTTTCATCCTTAGTAAACGATCTTGATGCATAAGCAACTTGAAGTTGAAGTCCATTTTTGTTTTGAGTTAAAACTGCACCACACGCTTGCTTACTTGCATCCGTTATTATACAAAATTTATTGTCCATTCGAGCTTTGTCAGTTTTCCATTCGAATTTAACATCTTTTTTACATAATCTTGTTATGTGACGAGCATAGTCGGAAAAATTTTAGATAAAGTAGTAATTGCAAAATGCAACAAATCTTCTAGCGCTGTCCGCATCATGAGGTTCTGGGTAATTCTTAATGACGTCGTTTTTTTTGGCGTCTGTTAAGATTCCTTTATTTGTGCATTTATGCCCCAGAAAGGTGACTTCATGCATGAAAAATGAACATTTTTCAGGATGTAACTTAAGGTTATATTCCCTAAATTTCTTAAAAACATCAGTTAAGTTTTTAAGTTTATATTTTTCGGAACAACCTTTAACTATTAACTCATCCATATAAAGGAATGCTTGTGAAGATTCTAATCCAGAGAATGCAATAGTCATCATCTCATCCTCTGAAATGAATTAGGTGCTATTTTTACCGATTTTAACCGAAAGATAATCGTGTGAAACGATACGACCCATTCCTCTTTTCAAGTTCACCTTTTCAAGTTCAATTTGATGAAAGCCGGACATTAAGTCCAGACATGAGAAAGTTGATCCAAAATATCATCAATTCTAGGTAGCGGGAATTTATCTGACAACAGTTTTTTATTAATATGACAATAGCCAATTACTAATCGCCATTTTTTCTTATCAGATCCGGGAAGTGATTTCTTCGGAACTAATAACAATGGGCTGTTTTAGGCTGAATCAGACGGAAGATATCTGACTATGTGGACTTCTATAATTCTTTATGTAAACTGGTTCATCATCCTTCAATCTTAGCTTTTGCTTGTAGAAATTGTTGGTAGTGATTGATTCGATTACATCACTAAACTGGGTGCATAAAGTAGTCAATTCGTTTTTGAATTGTGGTGGGAAATTTTTTACCTAATTGAGATAAGACAGTTTTTTCTCTATTTTCTGGATTTTTTTGAACTATGTCATAGTTTGAACGTGGGTTTTAAACTGTGAATATTTACTATTTGATCATTACTGGTTGTATTCAGTAATTGGACAAGTGCATTTCCTGATTAGGTATTAATATACTTTCTTCATCTGATGATAGATGAATCTTTCGGACAACTTGGGATCTTCCTGGTAGAAGAATGGAATTATTACCAGAACTGTATGCTATTATGTTCATAAATGGGGAAATTCAAATTATTGGGTCTCTTATTTATCTTATCTGTATTATATCTTGGCCTATACCTTGGATATGGATTTTCTTATTGATTTGGATATCTTGAAAGATATTCCTTTAACAGAGATATGTCTGTACCAGTATCTAGTAAAAATAAAAGCTTTTTATTCTTTTAAACATTGTAAAAGTCTAGAAATATTTTTAAGCTAAGATTGATTGTATGAACGCATAATTGCCTACTGTTACATCAGAAGGGTGAGAGTTCGGGAAACTCTCGGGAAATAATTCGGGATTATTCTGGGCAACTCTCACATTATTATTTGTTTTTGAGGCCTTGATTCGAGTTGCCACGGCCTCTTGGGTTTCCTCTATATTGGCCTCGTCCATTATTGTTATAATTTGATTGATATATCTTGCTTAAACTTTTCCCTAAAAGCTGTTAAATTTGATCTTAGTCTTGTCAAAAACCTTGATACTTGAGATCATTGATCCTGTTCAAGCCTATCTCCTATGTTCATATATTAGCAATCGTGCTTCATTAAAGCGTTTAACAAATATTTTTACGTGTTTCCTGACTGTGGTTTTCTGTATTGGCCTATTTTGTGTTAGTGACTTATATGATTTGTCGAATTCTGCTCTTGTGTTCAATAATTCCTTTGATAGTTCTTGCCATTATATTATCTTATGCATGGATATAGTCGGCCGATCCTTATGAAATTAGGCATTTCAAATTATTTCACCCAAAGTAGAATCAATACAAAGTCTTATCCTTCTATCTTAAAAAAAAACGAAGTTATGCCATTTCCGATCAATCAGTTATATGGCAGCTATAGGATATAGTCGACCGATCCCGGCCGTTCCGACTTATATACTTCCTGTAAAGGAAAGAAGGGTGTATGCAAAGTTGGAAGACGATATCTTTAAAACTGAGAGACTAGTTTGCGTAGAAACAGACAGACATGCTTATATCGACTCAGGAGGTGATCCTGATCAAGAATATATATACTTTATAGGGTCGGAGATGTTGCACACTTTTGATCAAAATTATAATACCCTCTGCAAAATATAAATACAAATATAAATATATGTATGTATACTCAGGTATACAAATAAAAGGAGCCATAATAAAAATATATGAAAGGGACCCATACCTTAGTAATAGAATCCAGTAGTCAGCATTTATAACCTCTGTTTGTTCATACGAGTTAGAAATTCCCTATACAGATAAAATTAATTGTCCTGCCATACATAAGAGCCATACATACATAGCTGCCATATAACTGATTGATCGGGAATGCCATACCTTCGTTGTTTTTGAAGTTAGAAGAATGGTATTTTCTATGGATTCAACTTTTGACAAACTAATCCGATCTACCAAATATCATAAGGATCTGCCGACTATATACGATACAATATATATCTAATAATATAAGATGCGTGTCGCCACCTAGCGGACTGCCACTCAAGTGCAAGGGTATATCAACTTCGGCTCCGTCCGAAGTTAGCTTTTCATTCTTGTTTTTATGTACTATTTTTGTTTTGTTTGTTGTAAATTTAGTCCAAGTCATTTGCTCGGCTTATATACCTTTTCTTCAAACATTTGTTATGTATTTTGCACAATTTATAAAAACAATTAGCGGACATTGTGATAACAATTATTGTTAGCATTATGTTAACATACTCTAGACCAATATTTTCTGGTTCCACTTTATTTATTACGTTAGCAGTGGAATCCATTGACTTAACGTGTACTATCGCCATTATTGTTTTGTTTAAGTTATAACTATAGTTAGAGTGTACCTCGACGTTAAATTTACTTATTGAATTGTCCCTCAACTATCTATGGGGTCTCTCTTATGTGTCTTTTGTTGTTTTTTTTTTAAATTCGTCCTGTCTATCGTTTCGAATAGCTTTACGGGCTATACTTCTAATTGGGCAGAAAAGGTTCCGCGCATTTTACAAAAAGTCGTTTACAGCTATAATGTAACGCAGTACATTAATAATGCAATGCAGTGCATTTAAAAAAAAAGTGTTTATTGTTGTGCTCTCTTTGTAGTGCTGTCGGTTCACTGTTCCGAGTCTGACTTGGAACGCCAGACGGTGCCGGTGCTGGCTGCACAGGCTGCTGCTTCTAGTTGGCGCACCGGTGATGGTCCTTGCACAGGTTATTTTATGCCGGTTATGCCGAGTACATTGGTCCAGGGCAATCCTCGGGGCAGTTTTCTGGCTTCCTTGGCAAAGGCTTTGGGGATGGTGGGCTTTCAATTATAAATCATTTATAGTTTTAATATTTGCTGACTGAGTTACAGAGCTTGGCTTTCTTAGACGGAGGCTTTCGCGCACCAAACAAAAATAAAGCTCTTCCATAAACTTTTGTGCTTAATGAGTGCTATTATTTTTTTGTTAATTTATATATATATATATATATATATATATATATGTAAAGTATTTTATTAAATGTAAATTAACTGTTTTTTATTAATCGTGATAACTTGGAGTGAACAATACTAAGCATTATATTTTATCAACTACGACTTTTTCTGCAGCAATGACTTAATACCTTCGCGGCTTTCCAAGGAGTGAAGTGCGTTCGCAACTCTTGTTCTTCTTTTTATTTAACAGAGTGCATGTGCTGCCGGATCGCTAAACTTATTATTAACAGAAGTGACCTGTTTACATTCGGCCCTCCTAATCTTCTCCATCTGTCCCAGATGACAATAACTCCTCGTTGTCCATCACAAACCTCCAGAGCATCATATTGTCGCAGCTAGAAGCAGTGATATTAGACCCTTCAACATCAGCTGCCTTACGAACGTCATATCGCCCATTTCCCTTCGTCTTTGTTATCTCGTATGGATCAAGATACTCGCTTGCCAGCTTACGTCGGGCGACAAATTGCGTTCTCTTTATGGCGACAAGATCTCCAATTTTATATGTCTGGTCTAGCCGGCGCTTCTTGTCGAAATTGCGTGTCTGCTCTATATTTCGTCTCTCCTCCTCTCGTTGCTTTTGACGCTCATTGTTGAATTGACAGACCAACTCCTCCTCTAACATCTGCAGTAAAAGACTTTCGGATTGATTATGCATTATTGCGCCAAAAAGCACTTCAAACGGAGACATCTTTAAAGATGCATGTACATGTGAGTTGATGGCTTTGTGAACTACAGCGACGTGCTTAAACCACTTGTCTGGCTCTTCTGTTGACAGTTTTGATATGATCGACAAAATTGCTCGGTTAACCCGTTCAACCTGTCCGTTACCTCTTGCCACGCCTGTCGTCGTCTTTAAGTGGTCTACCTTGATCTCGTCAAGGAATGTTTGAAATCCATCCGATGTGAATGCTGCTCCTATGTCCGTAATAATACGCTGGGGCAGCCCGAACACATTGGTCCACTCTTCACAACTTCCTCATGGCCAGCCGACTTGGTTGGAAACAGCCATACGAACTTGCTGAATCCATCTACTGCCGCCAAAATGTACTTATATTGCTAAATGATCCAGATGTAATGTGTGTAAGGGAACATCGCCTTTGCCGATCGTATTTAGAAAACCCTCTTGTTTTCCCAATTTCTTGCTGTGGATAATCCATTTTATGCAATTAGAGATCAAATTAATTGTCTTACTCTCCACATGTGGGATCCAGAATCGCTGCTGGATAGCATGCATCGTCTTTTGCGTCGAAAAATGAACAACTTCGTGTGCTGTTTGAATAACCTCCCGCTCCAGTGACCTTGGAACAGCTAGTAATTCGCTTCCATTAACATTTTTGCAAAGAATTCCCCCTTTCAGCTTAAATTCTTTATAAGGTCGTTCTTTAACGATTTCTATGATCGCCTTCTAAAATCGTCTTGTTGTTGTGTTTTCCTTATGTGAGCTGTCAGTTCGGCCATTACTACCATACATGAATTTGAGAAACGACTTAGAAAGTCTCTACATGCTGCATTCTATTCCCAGTGCGGTGTTTCAAAACTGAAATCCTGCAAGTATAATATCCATTGCGGTACAATATCCATTAAATGCGGCGCAGTCCGTCAGCAGCTTAAAGTTAACACCCAGCAAGTAGGGTCTAAACTTTTTGATGGCTAAATAGGCTGCTTTGACCGCTAAGTAATAGCTGTGTCTTTTTGATTCGGCGTCCGTCGTTTTCTTACTCAAATAGAAAATCGGGTGCATCTTGCCCTCGAACAACTGCAGTAATACAGCTCCAAAACCGTCTTTAGAGGCATCAGGGTGAAGCTCGGTCGGGGCATCTCTTGAGTAAATATGCAATACCGGTTCCTTCGTCAGTATATCCTTCAACTGCTGTATCGCCTGTAGTTTTGCCGTACCAATATGGAAATCTGCTCCCTTCTTTAAAATATCAGTTAACGGGCGTGCAGTGTGAGCATATCCGCAAACGAATTTTCTGAAGAATCCCGTCAATCCCAGAAATGACCTTACTGCTTTCATATTCTTCGGCGTGGTGAAATGGCTGACTGCTACAGTTTTCTCCTTTCCCGACCAAATTTTACCAGCCTCAATGGTGTGGTCCAGAAAATTGATTTTGTTTTGAATAAAGCTGCACTTCTTCTTCTTAATTTTTAAGCCATACTGCGCTGCTGTCTCCAAAACTCGTCCGCAAGCATTCCTCAGGCGACTCGGCATATATGATTATATTGTCCATGTACAGCTGCATGTCTCCAGAGTTTATAAGGTTCTGGAATACAAACTGAACAAATTTTATGAAAGCAGCTGACGAGTTTTTAAAACCAAACGGCGTTTTATTAAATTCGTAAAGCCGTTCACATGTAACGAAAGCTGTCATCCATTTGCTTTCTTCTTAAATTGGCACGTGGAAATAGCCATTCTCCAAATCCGTTATCGTATACCAACGTGCAGCCTGCACACTCTCAAGCACTTCCTTCATCAGTGGCACCGGAAAACAATCCATCAGTACCATGCTGCTAAGTTTTCTGAAGTCGACGCATACTCGCAGTGTGCCGTCCTTCTTTTTAACAACAATTACTCGGCTTGCAACATTTGACGACGATTTGCGTATGACTCCGTGATCAATCCACTCTTCTATTTGCTTCTGTACAGCGGCAGCTTCATCTGGTGATAAACGATCAGGTGGATGCCGAAACGGCTTAAACACTCCATCTGGCACTATCTTTAGCTCGACAGGACACTGTTTAACAACTTGCGGCGGCTTCTCGTAGGTGTCCTCTATCAACTGCTCGACAGGCTTTCGATTCTTTGGCGAAACTGTAAAAGAAGACACTTCGCAAATATTATATACTTCATACTCATCATTATGCATCGATCTTCCTTCCATTTTCAAAAAAGTATATCCTCGCTTGTCAGCAACCATGCAAAATTTATTGATGAAATCGTGCCCGTACATCGTATTCCATTTTATTGCTAGGCACATCAATAAAATTTTGGTCTGTTGACAGCCGATCGACCACTACTTGCGCGTTGAAACATCCAGTTGGTTTTGTCGTGGCATTGAGGCAGTCTTAGTAAGCTCTACCTTCTTTATTTGATCTACGTCACATCCGATCCTGTGTCCACCAGACAGTCTACTTCAAGATTGTTGACTTTTATCTTTGGTGCGGCTGTTCTCGTATACAACTTTATTAACTTTTTCAACTTTTATAGGACAATTACGCGAAAAATGACCCTCTCGATTGCAACTAAAGCATTTTGTGCTGACATTGCAAGAGGTTATTATAATAATAATAATAACCACCAAAACAACGGTTATAACCAACATACTATTATATACTACATAAAACTATAGTAACCACACCAATAATTATAGAGGTCGTGGAAACTTTAGAGGTAATAGACATGGTGGATATAACGGCAACACTAACAACAGCTACGCGGGTGGAAACACTAATTCCCAAGTTCGAATAATTGGATCTCATCCGGAAAACTAAAGGCTTCCCTAAAGAAAAAGCCACAAAACAAAATACTGTATAAAATAAACTTCAGACTTAATATTTATGTAACCATTAAAATCACAGATACACAGATAACCTTTTTATATACACAGATACAGGCTCAGACATTAGCATTTTAAAAATAAAGTCAGAGTAAAGTAAAATAAAGTAAAGTATATTACCATTCCACTTTCATTTAGTAAACAACGATTTCCCAATTCCATGTGATGGCATATTGATTACTTGATTTTGCCTACTTGATTTTCAAGGATTGGTTAACGACCACGACCATTAGATATCAATCAAGAAATAAACATCCCAATTACACATTCCACTAATAATAACTTAATTATCCAGCACAATCTGAAGTAGTGAGACAAATTCATAAACCAACCTCCAAAATAACAGCCTCCAAAAATAAACATTTCCAAATGTACCCTCACCAAAAGTACCCTCACCAAACTATTCACCGAATTTATAGATATATTCGGATTAGAAACAGAACCACTTTCGGCAAACATTTTCTATAAACAGAAGCTGAGATTAAAAGATTATACACCAGTTTAAATTAAAAACTATGGCGAGTCAAACGACACACTTTAAAATAACAACGAATAAATACCTCTGCCATGGTATCTAAAAACTCTTTGTTCATACTCTCTAGAAAATCATCTTTAGATTCGCAACATATGATGTTGTATATACATACATTGAACAAAACCTTTCTATCCACCCTGTCAATGCAGTTTATTTTTAATAAATAATAATAGTTAATAACCAATGTAGGTGTATTTATGTGGAGCATACAAGCCTCCATAATTGGTGACTCTCGAAAACTAGAATAATTTCAAAATCACATCAAAGTCTTGTATACACACAAGTATTTCACAACATGGCTGAAAAAGAAAACTTCGCTGACGCGCAAGACGCTGCATAATTTACTAGCACAGCCAAGATCCAATCATAACATGGAAAGATGCCGTTCCCAAATTTATAATCAATCACAAGCATCGAAATGTTCTTCACGAAGTTAGAAAGCTCTCACAACTAGCAACAGCAGCCGATGCAGCTATGGACTGTTTAAACGACGATGCGGCTGACCACGTATATTCTTTTTTTAAAAAAAACAACAGCAGTCTCATCAAAAAGAACGCGTCATAACGCTCACCAGACGACTCGACAATAACGACAAGGCTCTGCTACAGATCAACAACAAACTGGGACAGTTACTTAATCACAATCAATCGCGTGGCAGAAATAATCAGCGACCCCAAAAATTATTACCGCAACAATGCACCTTCTATTGACAGATTGTCCCAACAACTGTGTTGGTACCACAACAAGTACGCCAGAGTTGCACAGCGTTGCAGCCAACCATGCTCCTTTACAATGTTCAACGAGGTCGACCAAAAAAACTAAATGCAACCGTCAGAGGATCAAGAGGCAGCTTTGACAGATTAATTAATTTCGCCTATTCTTATCATCAAGCATTTCGAATCAACGTTCACAAAATTTCATACTGCAACCGACTTTTCGTACCAGACGCCCAATCTGGTAGAAAATTTTTAGTCGATGCCAGAGCCGACGTTTCGAACATTCCATCCAGCACAACTCACAAGAATATACAAAATGCCAATCGCCATACTCTCTTTGCAGCGAACGGCACAGAAATAAAAACATACGGCACCATCCAATTGACATTAACTTTGTTATTGCTGATACCAATACTCCAATCATTGGATCCGATTTTCTACACCACTACAACCCCCTTGTCAACACCAAGGAGGCTAAGTTAGTTGATGCCAAAACACGCTTGACATGCTGTGGTATCCACACACATCATAATTTATCAATTATTAAAACATTCAACACATCCAACGCATTCGCTCAACTGTTCGCTCAACTGGAGGAACTTATAGACATCACACAATTTAACACAATCACGCAACGTCCATCGTCAACGACTAGCGTCACCCACGTCATCGACACCAAAGGAGCATCACCCTTCGCACGACTACGAAGACTGACCCCAGAGAAACTCCGAACAGCAAAGAACGAGTTCCAATATTTAATGGACATGGGAGTATGTAGACCTTCTAAAAGCCCATATGCTTCACCTTTACACATGGTACTAAATCCTACTGGTGAATGGAGACCATGCGGTGACTACCTACCATGCGCCCTCAATGCGCAAACCATATCGGACCGGTATCCGCTACCACACATACAATATTGTAAAACTATTTTCTCCAAGATCGATCTCAACCGTGCATACAAACAAATCCCTATAGAACCTAAAGACATCCCTAAAACGGCCATAACAACTCCATTTGGTCTGTTTGAATTCACACACATGACATTTGGACTGTGTAACGCAGCACAAACATTTCAACGCTATATGCATACAGCATTCAGAGATTTAGACTTTGTCTTTGTTTACGTCGACGATATAGCAGTCGCATCGGCCAACATACAACAACATCATATCCATCTGCGCCAAGTTTTCGAGAGACTGCAAGAGTACAGTCTCACGATAAACACCAGCAAATGTAATTTCGGGAAAGAATCAATTGAGTTCTTAGGACATAAAATTAACCACCAAGGCATGAAACCTCTACAAACCAAGGTAAAAGCCATTACAAATTTTCCCTTACCCAAGGTGGCCAAAGAATTACGAAGATTCCTCGCAATGATCAACTTTTATCAACAGGCAATAACTAAAACGATTCCACCCCAATCAACTGGACAAAAGAAACAATCGACATTTTCAAAAATTCTTTAGCACAAGCACAAGCATTTTCAAAAATTCTTTAGCACAAGCTGCACTCTTGGCACATCCTGCACCGAACGCAAACCTTTCGCTAAGCACAGACGCGAGCAACATAGCAGTAGGAGTGGTTCTACATCAAGTCATCAACTCAGAATACCAACCAATGGGATTCTTCAGCATTAAGCTATCAGAAACACAGCGAAACTATAGCACATACGATCGGGAAGTACTAGCAATTTATGAATACTTATGAATAAAACATTTCCGTCACATGCTAGAATGCAGGCTTTTTCACATCCGTACAGACCACAAACCCTTAGTGTACGCCTTCGATCAAAAACCCGAAAAAGCATCCCCGCGGCAACTTCGACAATTTGATTTCAAAGGACAGTTCACCACATCCATAACACACGGAGCACGAGACGAAAATATAACCGCAGCTTTCTCGCATCGAAGCCATCGGAGACAATTGCATTAATTTTAATAAAATAAGCGATGCGCAATTACGCTGCCCAGAACTCCAAAAACTACTCAATTCTAACACCACCTCTATTCAGTTAAAAGCTGTAAATATTCCTCATACACAACACTCACTAATTTTCGATGTATCTACTTGAAGCGTACGGCCTTTCATACCACAGCCACTTAGTAACAAAATCATTGAGAAGCTACACAACATTGCACACGGTGGAGATAAGGCAACAATAAAACTTTTAAATCAACGATTCATTTGGCCCTCCATGCACAAAGAAATCTCCGACTTCGTAAAACACTGCATTCCTTGCCAAAGATCAAAAATCACCCGTCACGTTCGTTCACCGCTTCAACACTTCACACTACCAAACCATAGATTCGAGCACATCAACTTGGATCATATTGGACCACTGCCACAATCTGGTCAGTACAGATTCTGCCTCACCATTATAGACCGGTACACGAGGTGGCCAGAAGGCATCGCTATTGAAGACATGCAAGCCGATACCGTAGCATCCGGCCTCATTCGCTCCTGGATCTCCAGATTTGGCATACCGGCTCGAATCACCACGGATCAAGGCAGACAATTCCAATCGAGGCTATTCAATGAATTGTCAAGGCTACTGGGAATCGATCACCTAGGTACAACCGCATATAACAAGTAAACGGAATCATCGAACGCTGGCATCAAACATTAAAAGCTGCCATCATGCGCAAAAACCTGACGAATTGGCCACAGAAACTCCCAATAATTCTTTTAGGACTTCGCACAGCTTACAAACCGGACATTCAAGCAACACCGGCACAGCTAGTATACGGAACTACGCTCAGATTGCCGGGAGAGTTTTTCCACCAATCAAATATAATAAAATCCCTAACGGAATATGCCAAAGAATTGGAAAAAATCATGCAAGAGATCCGTCCAGCACAAACAGCTCATCATGACACCTCCAAACCATTTATATTTAAGGAATTGGAAACCACCTCACATGTATTAATACGAAATGATGCCGTACTCACATGTATTCATACGAAATGATGCCTGCATACGTCGGTCCATTTGAAGTCATCGAAAGGAACGACAAACACATCACCCTATCCGTCGCTGGACGTGCAGTCAAAGTATCAGTAGACTGCCTCAAGCTTGCCTTCTTTATAATACAACCCCCATTAGACAAAAGCTCAACCCTGGAACCACCAAATAAAAGACCAAACCTATAGGCCCATGGAAACAACCTCACCTCCAAGAGGTGCAGTCAAAGTATCAGTAGACGGCCTCAAGCTTGCCTTCTTTATAATACAACCCCCATTAGACAAAAGCTCAACCCTGGAACCACCAAATAAAAGACCAAACCTATACGCCCATGGAAACAACCTCACCTCCAAGACCCCGGCGTATAATTAGACGCCGACGGGCGTCTCAATTAGGGGGGAGTACTGTGGCGAGTCATCCGACACAATTTAAAATAACAACGAATAAACACTTCGTTCATGGTAGCTAAAAACTCTTTGGACATACTAAAAGACTACTCGCTACAAGAGACTTCACACTCCAGAAAATCATCTTTAGGTAGAGCAACTTGGTAGAACAAAAAAAAAAAAGACAAATTCATTCCAAAGAATGATGACATTAGCATTTTTGGGATGGGAACCATCCCAAGCTTGCCTTTACATGGAAGACTTGGTAGTTATAGGTTGTTCCGGAAATCATATGATAAAAAATCAAAATAATGTATTCAATCTATGCAGATAACACAACCTTAAGTTACACCCAGAAACATGCTCTTCCTTTATGCATGAAGACACATTTTTGGGACACAAATGCACAAATAAAGGAATTTGGCCTGATGATAAAAAATTTTACGTAATAACCAAATATTATGTTCCATCCGATGCAGATGAATCAAGAAGATTCGTAGCCTTTTGCAATTATTAAAGACGATTCATACCAAATTTCTCGAATTATTCAAGACCCCTTACCCATTTGTGCAAGAAATATGTTAAATTCAACTGGACTACTGAGTGTCAAGAAGCTTTAGCACTAGTCCAACCCACATTATTAAAATACCCAAAATTTTGTATAACAACAGATGCTAGAAAGCAAGTATGCGGTGCAGAGCTAACCCAATCATATGATGGGATAGACCTCCCGATAGAAAATCATATCAAGAACATTTACAAAAGGCGAAAGTAATAAGTCTACAACTGAACAGGAATTGACAGCTAAACATTGGGCAGTTAACTATTTTAGAACATACATATATGGTAAAAACTATTATAACTTTAACTTATTTAGTTATTTTGGGCAGTAAATAAATAATATTTCTCGGAACTCAAACTCGTGTTTATTTACTCTCTTCAACAGCTTTTAGGTTATATATTATTCGTTATGTTTTGATTCGATACAATCGATATGATAAGCGATATGATAAAGCGCCCTCTGGCTTGGCGGGTAATTTTGAATTTGAAACATTTATCTTCAACACTTTCCCTTGTGAGAATTCAAAAATAACAACTCAATTGACAAACTTGAAAATTTTATGACTCTATATAAAGCAAAAATAAACGGTTTTTTCTCCTTCAGAAGAGTCCAATCTTGTTGCAAAGAATCCGGAGACGAGTATTGAGGATCGGCTTCGTCATAATATCTGCGAGTTGTTCCTCAGTCGGGATTTGTTCGATCCAAATTCTCCCTCAGCAATTCTTTCCCTGATGAAGAAATGCTTGTTGGCTATGTGCTTGGTCCTGCGATGGAATTCGGGGTTTTGGGCCAGCCTCATGGCAGCAGTATTATCGACCTGGAGAATCGGGGCTCGGACAGCGCAGCCGTCTCTGATTCTTTCCCTGCTGTCGTAATTTCCAAATTCGTGAGAAGTGGGGTTGAAACAGCTTTGCAATCCGAGAATCTGAATCGCTCCAAAATCCTTGTGGCATATCCTTGTTGACTAATTTTTAGTCCATTTTCTTGTTTCTTGATTTCGAGTCCCAAGAAGCACTCAGCCTTGCTTGAGACAATTTTGAACTCTGATTTTAATTCGTCCAAATTCTTTCAAATCTTGCGTAGCTGTTGCTAGAATCTTTTTGACATTTCTTTCCCAGACGTATAGACATGGATCTGCCTCGCTGACTTTGAATTATGTTTCCGCAAGAAACCTCCGAAGCGTTCTTGCCAACATCTCGTCCCTTGCTTAAGCCCGTAGAGACTCTTCTTCAATCTGCAAACAAGCCCCTGTCCTTGCTCGTATCCCTCAGGTTGTTGCATGTAAATTTCCATGTCGTCGAATTCACCGTATAGAAAAGCTGTCGAGACGTCAAACTGGAACAGAAACATATCATTTTTGGCTACAACGCTCAACCCTGAGCGGATTGTTTCCATTCTTGCGACAGAGCTAAAAGTTTGGTCGTAATCAATCCCTCGTCTCTGGGCGAATCCTTGGATGACCAAGCGAGCTTTGTATTTATCGATACTTCCGTCGGGGTGGGTTTTGACTCGATAAACCCACCGTCGGGGTGGGTTTTGACTCGATAGACCAATTGCACGGAAGTGCTTTCGATCCTGTGGGGAGTCTTGTCAAGTTCCAAGTTTAATTCTGATGTAAGGAATCAATTTCCCTGTCCATTGCTTTTTTCCACTCGACGTTGCTGTTGATGGCTTCATGGAAGGAATCTGGACTCTCCAGCACAAAATTCTCGGCTGCTGCTACGTAGTCATCAAGATGCTCCGGTCTCTTCAACTTCGGACGAACCCTCAACCGCATTGATTGCATTTTTCTCTTGTTGTTTTCTTCGTCAAAGCTTGTTTCTACTCCAGTTTCGTAATTGTCTTCGCTTCCTGTTTCGGCTGTGTCTTCTTTCAAGTCTCGCTCCTGGAGTGTGTCTTCGTCCTCGCTCTTGTGTAAATTCGCGTCTTCTTCTTCCTTGTCTTATACGACGTCCTTGGATCCAAAATCTTGGAAAGGTAGGTTGACGCCTCACAGTTGCGGAATTTCTCTTGAAATTTTACATCCCTCGACACGACTACTTTGTGCTTCTTTGGTAAGTAAATACGATACCTCTCATCGCCGTGTTAACCCAGGTAACCCAGGTAACCCTTTTCAGCTTTCTCGTCCATCTTCTTCCTTTTTTGGCATGGAATGTATACATAGCACGTCGATCCTACGATTCGAAGATGTTTGATTCTTGGTTTCTTGCCCAGCCAAAGTTGGTAAGGGCTCAGACCCTTCAACGAAGATTTGCCCGTCCTATTGAGAACGTAGACTGCTGTGCTGACCACCTCGGCCAAATTGCTTCTGGAAATTTTATTTCTGGATTAGAATACTTAAAAGTTCTCGCCATTTCGACTACCGTTCGATTCTCTCTCTCGACACCACCGTTTTGTTCTGGAGTATACGGAGCGGTGAGTCGAAAAGTTATACCAGCTTCTTGAAGAGTTTCTCTCACTCCTGCACAGTCGAATTCTCCTCCATTGTCGCTCAGGAATTCTCGAATTGTGCCCTTGTTGCTTGGCGTGAGAAACCATGTGTCGCAGCACGTCCTTGACCTCTGATTTCTGCTTGACGATGTACCCATATCGAAACCTGGTGAAATGAATGGTTCTTGTCCTGAAGTCCTCACCTCTCGTGGTAGAGTTGGAGAATTGAAGTTCCTGAAGATGCGACGTTGACATCGACGTTTCGTTCTGGAAGTATGGGCTCGATCGCTGCTCTGTAGAGTGTTCCTCCAACTCGATACGACTACTTGGATTATTGTCTTGGGCAGCCAAAACTGAAAACAGGTTCTTCGTTATATTGGGAACAAAGCATACATTTTTCGAAGAAAGAAAAGAAATTTTCCATTGACAATCGTTTTGACTTTGATTGTGCCCTGGCCCAAAGCTGACAAGGTTTCATTTCCAGCTGCTCAGATCCAACTCGGATTCTCAAACTTCTCAAAATGCTCGAAATACTTCGCAGTCTTCAGAACGTGTTTTGTTGCACCGTTGTCTATCCACCAGTCGACCTCTGAGATTGCCTCTGCTGCAAACACGCCATTGTGGACTGAGACGAGAGTTAACGTTAGTTCTGCACAATTTCCTTGTTCAGCATTCTGGTAGTTCGGCTTCGGACGTCCATCCTTTTTCCATTTTATGCAGTTCCTGACCCAGTGCCCCATTTTGAGAGAGCTTCGTGACGTGCTTCGCCAAATCCATCGTAATCGAGCAAAATTTACTTTTTTCTTTTACTTTAAACTGAACAAAACGTTCCTGGGCCCATAACCTATTATAACTTTAACTTATTTAGTTATTTTGGCCAGTAAATAAACAATATTTCTCGGCACTCATACTCGTGTTTATTTACTCTCTTCAACAGCTTTTAGGTTATATATTCGATATGTTTTGATTCGATACAATCGATATGATAAGCGATATGATAAAGCGCCCTCTGGCTTGGCGGGTAATTTTGAATTTGAAACATTTATCTTCCACGAAAAGTTCACTATAAAAACAGACCACAAACCGTTAACATACCTATTTTTAATGAAAACCCGACTTCCAAGTTAACTAGATTAAGATTAGATTTAGATGAATCGTCAATCATTTATTGCACCGACGAACTATTTAGATACATTTTTCCAAAGACTTGAAAAAATAGCCGGTGTAAAGACATTTCTACTGGAAAATCATAACACGTGACGTTGTAAACCACAAATGACTAACTCAAAAACGACGATCCATATTACTTTATAATATACTTTATAATATAGTTTCTTTTGAATTATGTGCGCATATGAAACGTAGGGACCCAAAGCTCCAATTTATGATGCGTATGCACTGAGATAAAAGGCAATAATGAGGACGCCGTAGAACATAGGCTGACCGAAAGCTCGCTGGCTTAATGCTAAACATAAATCACGATGAAGCCGAGCGGCCGAGAAGAGTCGGCTTGCGACCAACAATAGAGATAAAATATAAGCAAAGATACGAGAAACTATACTTATTATGTATATTTTAATCTATGTCGTGGCTGATGCCTGACCCGACATTACCCCCCAGTTGAGGCCCGTCCTTAAGGGGCAATTGGCAAAACTTAGGCACTGTGCGCTTGGTAGTTCTGCGAGACACTCCATTCCGGCCGGGGACCAGATCCATACTTCTTGCTCCACCACATAACATTCAAGCAGGGGAAGGTGATGAATTTAATTGGTGATGATAAAGGACGATCTAATATTATTTGC
Source organism: Drosophila atripex (assembly GCA_035045925.1). NCBI lineage: Eukaryota > Metazoa > Arthropoda > Insecta > Diptera > Drosophilidae > Drosophila > Drosophila atripex. The sequence continues at coordinate 432,549 of JAWNOP010000014.1, forward strand.
GACTCTTCCAATATGAGTGCCCGGGGCGTAGGCGGTCCTGGCCACATCCACAGCCTCACGGGTGCTGCATCGCTGCTCCAAAAATTCCGCCGCAAAAATTATCGCAGTCTCTGCAGCTTCTCCACCTTACTTATGTGAAGATTGCAGTCCACGATAGTTGAGAAAGCCGAGTGAAACTCAGACCACTCCGAATATCCTCCGCTGAAAGTAGGGAGAGGAAGAGGAGGTTGGCTTTGGAAGCTCCGACCGAGCGCTGCGTCCGCCTGAATGCTGGAAACTCCGCTGGCCAACGTGGAATGGTCAGCAGAGCGCAGCGACGTCTCGTGCTCGATTTCGGCATGCATCGACGCTACAAGCTCAGACACGGTCCATCGCAAGTCGCTGCTGATCTCTGAAATATCCAACTCTTCAAGCTCCCCGTGGATGGCCTTGAAGTCCTCGTACATGACGCTCAACTGGCCATGACGCACGTGGAGCATGGCATTATCCACCTTGGATACTGGCTGGAGGGCTCCTTGGATCCTCTTCATATCCTGGAGGATACCCTTTGCCTTGCATTTTAAAATGGCACTCCGATCGGGAGTGGGTTTGGCGATTTATCCCACTGTGCGCTAAGAACGGTACACTGAGTTGTGAAATGTATATATATTAATGCTCGTGCGAGGCGAATGTACTTGCAAGTGGAACGTATGTGATTAGCGGATCGGAAAACACTAGACCGGACCGGATAACAATTTAATTGTTTATTTATGTATACTTATTTATGTATTTATTTATGTTATTAAAAGATTTATGTATACAAAATCCTTGTTTCCAGACACTGATGCACTGTATGCAGTTTATGGTCAATATGTACATACATATTTTTAGGCACAGCGCAAAACTGATTCAAATATGTTCGCACTAGTTATATTTTTATGTTCGTGAAATTGTTAATTTTATTAATTATATCACGTCGGGGTCACCATTGTTTGGTCATTGATATTTTTCAATGACTTTTATCCAAATGAAAACATTTATTTAATTTCAAAACGTTATAATATAGTTTATTTTGAATTATGTACGCATATGAAACGGAGCGAGACAAAGGTCCAATTTATTATGCGTATGAACTGAGATAAAAGGCAATAATGAGGACGCCGTAGAACATAGGCTGACCCAAAGGCTCGCTGGCTTAATGCTAAGCATAAATCACGAAGAAGCCGAGAAGAGTCGGCTTGCGAAGAACAATAGAGGTAAACAAAGATACGACAATCTATCCTTATTATATTTTAATCTATGTTGTTGCTGTTGCCTGACCCGACACATATTAAAAAAATAATTACACAAATATACATATTCGATAGATAATAAGTTAATTCAAAATAATTTCATTTTATTACGTTATTTTTAAAAAGGGGAGAGATGTAGTATGCATGGGCAGGCATCCACATTATAGCAGGCATCCACTGTAGAAATAGAATATTGTGTAACAGTGTTGTTACATAAACATAATGCCCCGGACAAAGAGCCAGTGAATTAACATTTAAAAGTACCACTTATGGGCATGGATCAGCAAATTCTCACGAGTTGACAATGGAAACAAGTGAGCCATGCCTGATACACCCTTGCGTTCGCGCTGCTACCAGCCATATATAAGTTAACTGAAGTTAACCGCGCGACGGCAATGTCCGGCAATGTATTTAAGAGCTCGCTCTGGCCAAACGGGCTGGATGCCCATACATAGCCGGCGAACACTGCATATTTGCGTTGCCGCTATGAAATACATTTTTGTTAGCTTTAAGTTTCAGTTTGTATCCGAGCTTCACTCAATAAAGAAGACTTAAATTCAATACTCCGTCACAGCCGTTAAAGTCAATTCATTTATTAAAATTGCCTTTTTTCTGTTCCGTGCCTTACTTATATAATTTCTTTTAAAAACCATTTTTGGAAGATTTACCTCCCAATATTGTTTGAATTTCTTTTTTGTGTGAATAAATAAATAAATATCTTTATATAACAACACAAAAAGTGCGGAATAAAAAATTCTTATCCAGGGCAAAAGCTCAAAATTTAATTTCCAATTTAGAATAATTCATGCAATTGTGTGTATTTAATTCAGCTTGTATATGTTTCTTTTGTTACACAAGAATTCTTGGTATTAGCTATGTAGTCTTGGTAATTTATTTTTGTTTCCCGATTTGTTTCCCCACTCCATTTTGAGAAATAGTGTGTGGCACTTTGTTGTTTTATTTTTCTTTGTTTGTCACCCCTCACCTTCTCTCTACTTGGCAAAGCAATAGCGCAGTTCGACTAGCCCGTCGAAATTGACCCTCCTACAATACTCACCTCAAAAAAACTCACCTTGCTAACCAACAAAGCCACCATGTCGTACGAAGCCTCGGTGGCAAAAGTTTTGTGTCACAAATTCCGGGATGATGCACTCCGAGTATTTGTCTTACGGATGTCCTTTTTGTGCAAGCCGATAGATATGCCTTCAGCTTTCGCTTTGACTCATGAAGTGGAATCCAACCACTAAAGATACTGCTTCGCGGCTTCATTTGCCAGAAGCCAGGAGGACAAGGATAAAAAACAATATCCAAAGGCACAAAAACAGCGACAGGCTCAGGCGCAAATTTCATCGGTCATTAACTTGTCCTGTTAAAGCAGGTAGGGGCATCGCTTTGCCTAGCTTCCGGCCACCTCATTTGGGGCACCGAGGTAAAAAAGCTAGAATTCCAATCCTGCCCAAACGTAAATTTTACTGCTGTGGACTGCTCCACTTCAAAAATGCTAAGCGACAGTAAAAACGCCTAATCCACTATGATACTAGGGAATTTAGGCAAGGCCAAATACTTCACAACACTCGATTTTAAGTCTGGCTACCACCAAATTATACTGGCAGAACGTTTACGATTTTCGCCGACTGCCATTCGGGTTGAATGTTGCTGCCAGCATCTTCCAAAGAACCATCGACTACATACTACGAGAGCAGATTGGCAAATTTTGCTATGCGTATGTGGATGATATTATCGACTTCTCAGAAGACGAAAATGCCCACATGCGGCACGTAGATTGGGTTCTAAAGAGCCTGCATGACGCCAGCATGAGAGTATCGGCGCAAAAATCGGTCTTCTTCCAAAAAAGCGTTAGCTTTTTGAGGTTTATAATCACCCGCGATGGGATAACGACAGACCCGGAAAAAGTCTGGGGCATCAAGGAATTCCCGGAGCCTAAAAACGTGTTTGATGTAAGGTCATTCATGGGCTTGCTTGGCTATTATAGGTGCTTTATTAAAGATTTTGCATCAATAGCTAAGCCAATTTCGAGCATTTTAAAAGGGGAACATGGAAATGTCAGCAGACACATCATGCAGGAAAATCCAGGTACAGTTTACCGAACCGCAACGGCTAGCTTTCAAAAAGCTGCGTAACATCCTGGCCTCTACGGCATTGTCGCAGTGCTTTCCCAAGAGTAACGACCCATTACTATGATCTCTAGAACCTTAAAGGACAGAGAGGTTAACTATGCTACCAACGAAAGGGAGCTGTTAGCCATAGTTTGGGGGCTAGAAAAGCTGCGTCACTACCTATATGGGGTCAAAGATTTAAAAGTCTACACTGAGCACCAACCGCTGGCCTACGCGGTATCGGATTCTAGTCCGAACACAAGAATTTAGAGATGGAAAGAACACATCGACGAGTATCGTTGCGGACCCACTCAAGGCAAGAACTCAACGTTGTAGAAGAGGAAGAGGATTTTTCAAGCGCGGCCACAATACACAGTGAGCTGTCGCTAACCCACACCATCCAGTCCACGGACAAGCCTCTCAATTGCTTTCAAAACCAGATAGCTCTGTAGGCTCCGTTCTCTTTGGAAAGAAGAGACGGCATAACGCATTATCCGGTGTTTTTTTTTATTTATTTATATTTTTAAAATTAAACCTTTCAATATTAATCATCCGTATCGCCACTGCTGGCTCTGTGAAAACGTTTTGCACGCTAAGTGTGCCGGGTTCACGGCCTCAGTATCGGATACCATTTCACGTAGGTCTGGCCTCCACTTCTGCTGTGATAGCTGTCGTGCTGTTCAGGACGAAATGAGATCGTTCATGAGACAGACTAAAAGTGGATTTAAAGAGTTGATTAGCGGTTTTCGTAAAATCAATGACCAACTCTGTACGCTCGATACGCAGTTTAGTAGTCTTCAACTACTAAATGAGTCTCCAAAGCGTAAGAAATCCGCTATTAGTGATGTGCTTGTGGCGAATAAACTTCAGCCTACTCAGCCGACAATTATTCAGCCGCTAGACCCAATAACTCAAACCCCCTTAAGAGTCACCGATCAGGGTATTCAACCGTCCGGACCCCCGGTACGAACTGATGCTGCAGTATTAGTTACTGCGGCACCAAAACCCTTGCAGGTGATCCCGCCATCGAAACACATATTTGTTTCTCAGCTTGCCCCTGACACTTCTGAGTTAGATATCTCGGCTTTTATCAAAACCAAAACAAAAGCCGATATTAAGGTGGCAGATATTACAAAATTTAAATACTCATACACCAGGCACACGTCATCTTTCAAAATACGAGTGCCCGTGCAGATGTTCAAGACGATCTGTTCCGCCAGTTTTTGGCCGGAGAACATTTTCGTCCAAGAACATCAGCCAAGTACGGTGAAGAAAAAAATTACCAAGCCTGTGGGAGTGTTAGACATGTTCCACATGTTAGAGCCACTGACCAACCTTCCACTCTTTTTCTTCACCCTCGAAAAACTAATTTCTTCACTAACTTTTACCTATCAGAATACTAGAGGGCTACGTAGTAAACTGCCAAAACTTTATTCTGATAGTTCTTCCTTTGCATCTCACATTATAGTCTTTACAGAAACTTGGTTAAAGCCGGAGATCTTAAGCTCCGAAGTTTTTCCAAGTAGGGGAGAAGGAAGGGGAGGAGGAGTCCTAATTTCTGTAGACTCCTAATTCGCTTCTGAAGAGGTAAAATCACAAGAGTTTGGTGACATAGAAATTCTTTGCGTTAAAATCATTCTGTCCGGTCAATCTTATACGTTACCTGTTCTTACATACCACCTTCGTCGGAACCGCCCACATAATGGCAACATTTGTCCGCTATTCGTCTCGTTTCGGATCGTTTGTCTGACGGGGACCAGCTGGTAGCTCTGGGAGACTTCAATATACCAGATCTTATGTGGTCCAATGTTGAGAATTCACCGTCCTTAATGCTTAACTCGCACCACGACTTCCCTGCGGATATGTTCGACATGTCACTCGGGCAAATTAACCACGTTAAAAATTCCTTAGGTCGGCTGCTAGACTTGTGTTTCGTTTCTGATCCTGATGGATTGCTCTTTCTAGAACTTTGCACCTTTCTAACCCTGAGGATCCGTATCATCCCACTCTTGAAGTTTTAATCGAAAACAATAGCTTAATTGACCTTAAGTCTAAACTTAAATCTCAAAAAGTACGTTTCTTCCGTAAGGCTGACTTTACTAAACTAAACGAGTTAATTCTTGAATTTGATTGGTCCGATTTACTGGGATGTGAAGATATTAATATTGCCTTAAATAAATTTTATCACACTTTGTATTTATTTTTCGACGCTTGCGTGCCATGGAAATATCCGTCTGGTTCAATTAATTCACCTTGGTATACAAGGCATCTATTATATTTAAAGAACGTTATGAATAGACTTTTAAATAAACATAAATTATCTGGCTGTACAGTTAGTTATTCAACAAACTTAGTAGCTCTGTCTTATTTCACCGTGCATAACGCCGAATGTTATAGGAGTTATATTCGCTGCTGCCGGATTCAGTTTACTCAGAACCCGAAGCAGTTTTATAACTTTGTAAACACTAAGCGCAAATCTGTATCTTTTCCGTCTCTGCTTACGTTTGAGAACTCTTCTGCGAACACTGATCTGGCAATGGCCGATCTCTTTGCAAAGTTTTTTCAAACAACGTATTCACATAGCACCACTCCAGCTCAGCCTTACACTTATAATATCCAATCAGCCAACCTTATTTTATGCCCATCTTTTGATCAAAGTGGTGTGTTATTGGATCTTCTTAGGGTTAAGCCCGTGTATTCGCCAGGCCCCGATGGAGTACCAGGCTGTGTGCTGCGGAACTGCGCCGTGGCCCTGTGCAAACCGCTTCTTAAACTTTTTAATTTATCGCTGAAGACCTCGATTTTTCCCCTTATGTGGAAGGAATCTTACATTATCCCTCTGCATAAAAAAGGGAAAAAATCTGATGCTTCAAATTATAGAGGCATTTCTAAATTGTCAGCAATTCCACAGCTTTTCGAAAAACTTATTACTTCACATTTGCAACACCTATGTAGTTCAATAATATCCCCGTGCCAACATGGCTTTATGAAGCGCCGCTTACTTACACCAACTTATTGGAGCTAACATCTTTTGTCACGGATGGGTTCCGGAATGGCTTACAAACAGACGTCATTTACACTGACTTCAGTAAAGCATTTGATTCTGTTAACCATTCGCTTCTTATAAGTAAACTCAGTCTATTGGGATTCCCAACTGATCTCCTTATCTGGATTTCGAGCTACTTATCTGGAAGAACCCAACGTGTCTTCTTTAAAGATGGTACCTCGCGTACAGTCCGCGTCACATCTGGGGTGCCTCAAGGAAGCCATCTTGGACCCTTACTTTTTACTTTGTTTATTAATGACTTGCCCCTTGCCTTAACTGACTCACTAGTACTTATGTACGCTGACGATGTTAAGCTATGTCTTCAATATAGATCTACTAGCGCCCAATCTAGACTTCAATCCGATTTGGATAAATTTCAAAATTGGTGCTTAGCAAATGACCTAAAGCTTAATGGATCGAAATGTAAACTCATGCCATTTTATCGATCTAGCCCTCACCAGGCTACGTACTTTCTCTATGGGATCGCCTTAGAACGTTTATCTTAGGTTAACGATCTAGGAGTCCTATTAGATTTAAAACTTAAATTTACCGACCATATATCAACCATGGTTAATAAAGCTATGGGTGTGCTTGGTTTTATTAAAAGATGGTCAAAAGAATTAAACGACCCATACATTACAAAAACTTTATAAACATCATTGGTCCGTCCGATTCTTGAGTATGGATCGTGTGTCTGGAGTCCCCAATACGGAGTGCACCAAGATCACATAGAATCCGTACAAAAAAACTTTCTTATTTTCGCACTTAGGGGGCACTTAGGGGACTAAATTGGGATGCGATCCTTCACCTTCCCTCTTATCATAGTAGACTTTTATTAATCAACTTACCACCATTAACAAACCGATAGAACGATGCTGGGTGTCATGTTTCTATTTCATCTTATTAATGGTAATGTAGACATCCAGCATTTATTAACACGCTTAAATTTCAACGTTCCTAGTAGAAGGACTCGAAACTTTCGTCCTCTACTCCTTAGCCATTGTAGCTCGACATATGCCCAATCCGTTCAGGGTTTTATGTTCGGACTACAATGGTCTCTACCACGTTTTGTCCCTTTGCTCTACTAACAATCTTAAATCCATTATACTAAACACCTTATCTTTGCAACACTCTTCCTCGTGATTCCATACCATTATTCCTCTCTTTTACTCTCTCGGATCTATCCCCGCGATTCGAGCCGTACATTATACGGCAGCGTCCCTCGGTCGGTTGGATGGGAGGTGGGCTGTACGTATGCAGTGGGAACCGCGCGAAAAAAAAAAAAAAATAAAAATAACATTGACTTCACTTGCGAGGAGACATTGCTGGAGGAGCTCGCAGACGTCCAATCATTGCGATTTGCACACGCTTGCAGTGATACAGGACAAATTGATTCGACAATTCCCTGCCACCAAATTATGGCACTGCTAAAACCGAGTAACGGACATTTTTGCAATTAATGAGCTCACAGATCTGCCCAAGATAACGTGTAGCAGGTACTCTCCGAGTACTACTTCCCGAATCTGACCAAGCTAGCGAACGAAATAGTCGCTTCTTGCAAGACTTGCGCCAAGGCTAAATACAACAGACATCCAAAGAAACATGTGCTTGAACTCCACAGTGTCTCAAACGGACAAGTGGAACGCTTCCACAGCACTCTGGTAAGGCTTGCTAGAGGCCTTAAAATTGATAAAGACATTAGCAATACCGTAGTGCTGATCCTATTGGCTACGGCCAGATATAACAAATCTATCCATTCGGTATAGGATATAGGATTCATACAGGATAAGATAAAACTCGCCCAACACAAGCTCCGGAACTGGGAAAACGATTCAAGCTCCCGACAAAATATAGTCTTCGAGGTTGCCGAAAAAGTCCTAGTGAAGTCCAACAGACGCCTAGGAAACAAATTCCCACCGTTATGTAAAGAAAAAACCGTAATAATCCATATTATTGGTTTTCAACCATATCCCTGATCTCCCTTTTGGCCGCAACATCGAAAGGCGTCACGGACTATTCTAAAGCCAAATACATTCCCATCGTTGATGGCCGAATTCTAATATGGGAGGAATTCGCGTTTGTAGATCACTCAGCGAATTCTGAGCAAATATTCTCGGAATATAGGCGCGTCATAGGAGAAACTAATGGGATGACCGACATGTTCCCTCAGTCTCACATGCAGAAACTCCTAGCTGTTAATGTCGCCCATCTAGACGACCTGCTCGACTCGTTGAGCATCCATCATAGGGTAGCAAGAAGCCTAGACTTCCTAGGGACCGCGTTGAAAGTAGTAGCAGGAACGCCGGATGCCGTAGACTTCGAAAAAATTAAATTTAGAGCATTCCAATTAATAAATTCCAAACAATAGGCAATCCACTATTAAAATTAGAGTACAAACTCAAATTAATAAAATTTCTGCTACCGTTAATCAACTTTTGAGACCTCAAAAGTTTAGCTGACCAGCTAAAAGGTCCCAAATTGATACAGGTCCCCTATTCGAGATGCTTTTAACTCTAAATAAGATGATAGCAAAGGAGCTGCAGAGTTTAATGCTGACTGTAGCACTTGCCTAAGTTAATGTTGTTAGCCCTAGCATCTAAGATCATGCAGACCTAGGAGGAATTTGGGAAGAGCCCACCGAGACCGCGATTAGGGATGTTTTGTCCGTATCGTCCGTTAAAATCTTACAATCCGATAACATCTAACACTTATCATTAAGTTTCCAAAAATCAAGTCGGCCTGCAACATGATCACCGTATTCCCGGTGTCACATCACGAGACCATACTCAGGCTGGAAGACAACATGATTGTTGAATGCGCCGGTGACATCCACACGGTAGTAATCTGCTCCTCGACCTCAGGGCTACATTCTGCCGGCTGGCGCGAAAAAGATCATTCGCTCAAGAGCTCCACGCTAGCGGCACGGCGCATTGCGTGATCCAACAAAGCGATTTACACCCCACAACATACGTTGGCTAAAGGAGATGATTGGCCAAATAGGGTCGGCCGAGGGCGGACTCATTCTTGAAGGGGGAGTAATTAACTGAAGTTAACCGCGCAACGACAATGTCCGATTATTTAAGAGCTTGCTCTGGCCAAACTGCTGCCCAAACTGCGTCTGGCCGGATGCCCATACATAGCCGGCGAGCATATTTGCGTGGCCGCTAAGAATACATTTTTGTTAGCTTTAAGTTTCAGTTTGTATCCGAGCTTCACTCAATATCACTTAAAATCACCTAAATTCAATACTTCGGCACAGCCGTTAAGACCAATTCATTTATTAAAATTGGTTACCGTACCTAAAGGGCAGTAGCAACGGAGTTGGTAACTCCCATCATAACTTTCTGTTAGGAAGGAAGAAACCCCTCGGCATCCGCCAGGGCCCATACTCATCTCCTACGGCAGTGACATCACCGCCATCAGCGAGAGATACCCGAATACACCATAATACCACCATTACACCCTTAATTTAATTAACTTATACGAGCACAGAAATATGTATATATGTATACACTCATAAGTAATAAATTTTCTACGCTGCCGGCTTCTGGGGCAGCGCAGCTCATTCATTATGAAAGTGCCTTGAAAGAATAATCTACTAACTAAGAACAAACCTAAAACCGTTCTTATTTAAATCTACATTCACCTATTGACATGAAGAAATAAGGATAATATACCAAGGATGTAATACAGATTGTGTTTTTTCTTCGTTCCGTCAGCGGTCCAACATGATAAACTCGGAAATGTGATATATTCCGAGAGGTTTCTTTGGTTTATCGATTGGTGATAGTAAACCGTATTTTTTTCCTATTTTTGAGTCGACTATTAGACATTCTACGCAACCTTTAACGATTCTTTCAATATTATTCAAGATTATCCTCCAGAAGCTGGATCCTGGATGTTGGTTACGTGCCCTGCGTGGTGTATTGGCGTAAGCGATTTCTTTTGCCTTGTCAATCAATGAACGACTGACCCGCTGTTTTGTATGTCTGAAGGGTGGCCATTTTGCACGCGGATGTTCAGCATCCCTTTTCCCAACGTGCAATCACTGACACCCAACACGCACCAGACATGGTTACCAGTTAATGGCTTCTACTTGTTTCCCATTAATAATCGCCGTCTTGACTCAGGATTGCCAGGCTGAATTACTACTTCTGCCAACCGCCAATAAGTTCATCCATGGTTAATGAGGTCCCTTCTTGCCTTGCCAAGTGTTATTGGGTTCCGGTTCACAAGTCTACCTTATCTTATCGCGGCTGGCAAGACAAGATTAACTTCGTCGCTCCAAATGCAGTTTAACGGTGGTTGATCTCGGCGGCGCTGAGTTCACTACGGATGGCACCTCTCCCTTAAAATGTTCGTGTAGTCTCGCTATCCCAATGTGTCGATTGAGATATATGAGCGGATAAACTCATTAAGTGTTCTGTGGCTTCGCTCCACTGTGCCTACAGTCTGGTGGTGGTGTGCGGTAAAAGTTACGTTTTTGATATTAACATTTTTGCATAACTCTTCTATTATTGAACGTCTTCATTGGGCCGTACTTTAAATAAATCGCATCGCAATAATTGGCATCGCTACAAGGTATTTCGATAAGACGCAATTTAAAGTCACTGCGTATTTATTTCCTTGTCGATCGAATCCACAATTACCCTGTCAAAAACTATTTTTGGTGTTTCAGTTATTGTCAGTGGGGTCTTTGAATGTTTAGTCGTTTTTGACTTTTGGCACTGTCGTGTTAAGCAGCCGCCGGAAAGAAGTTTGGCCGGCAATAATTTATTGAATTCGTGACGTCATTTTCTTTTATATGTATGTTCGCGTCACTCGCTCTATTCTCGTCGCCCGCTCACGTGCATTCGATCGGCTACCTGCATTTGCCGTCATGCGCTAACGTTTGTCTCTCGCGGGATCTCTCGATTGCGCCGATGTATCAGGAGTTGAGGCACGCTCCCGCGTCATTATGCTAGTTCGGTTGTCAACCCTATTCAGTCACATATGTACATATATCATTTGTAGAAACCCCAAAGCAATCAAATATATTGGATCAATATCTATAAATCGAACTGTGCTTGTTATATATATAATATTTAGAACACAAACTTAAAGCTCGCGAAAACGCTCGGTAATTGTAAATTGGTGAACCCCGACGTGATTGAAAAGTTCAGCTGCGCGGCTTAAAATATATAAACGTAAACAAATTAAAAAACATTATTCGGTTTCTGATTTGTGCGTGAAATATTAGCATCTGTTGACATACATACATACGCTGTTTGCCGAAAATGAATCCGTTTTTCGATTGTGCCTCTCCTGGAAGGAAAGTATTCCTGAGTCAAAGTGCAGTTGTCCTTTTTGAGGATCTTCAAGGAATGTTGTCCTTCTTGAAATCAGTGGAGACATTTCCGGAGGCGATGTTAAATGTGCGGCTCAGCGAATTGTAAGGAATCGTTGCGGATTTCAAGAGCACACACAAGGAGCTGTACGAGGTGGATGTTACAGAACTCAGGAGCGATCTGCGCGTCAACTTCAACGATGCGGCGAAGGAGGCACTATTCATCCTGGATCAGGATATTATGCGGCTCTCCAGTTTGTTGCCGGCAAGTTCGACGCTGATCAACTCAGCTTCTGCCACCAATTTCGATCCGTCGTTTGTCAAAACCTTTCAGGCTTTGCCGCCACTGCCACATTCCACATTTGGCTTGAATTTCGGTCACTGTTCTCGACCGTGGTGGACACAAACCCATTCATCAGTCGGGTCGAGAAGCTTCAACGGTTGCGGTCCTGCCATCGTGAATCTGCTCTGGAGACTGTTCGATCGATGGTGCTCACGGACAAAAATAATGACGTCGCATTGGAGCTCCTAAACAAAAAGATTAGTAATCGCAGGCGTTTTTTTTCAAGCCCATGTTAATGAGATAATGAATCTGAGAGGCGTAGAATCCGCATCGGAGGCGAGGCTTCGCGAGCTTTCGGACAAATTTAATTCGCATATGCGATCCCTGGCAAGCATGGGCACAACGAAGCAGATTGCTAGCTGCATCATAATCCAAGTGCTGTTGCAGAAGGTTGATGATGCCACGCAGTCCAAGTGGAAGGAAATGAAAGCTGACTTGGATTCCTTGGATTCCATTCCAACTTGGAAGTCTCGGCATTGCAATGCGTCAAGCTGCATTTTGGTAGCAAGTCACCAGCTCAAGGCCAACACCTCGCTGTTTCTCGGTCAGCGTCCGCACCCGTCAATTCTCTTGACGCCAAGGATCTTTTTGGTGATGTGGTGCTGCTAGCCACTGCAAATATTTTGGTCAGGAACCGCTCCGGAGTTCTACTGCCCTGCTGAGCGCTGCTCGATTTTAGTTCGCAGGTGCATCTAGTCACCTCAAGGCTGGCAAACCAGCTGCAGCTGCGGAAGATAAGCTCTCCGGTTTCTGTGTCCCGTATAGGTGACGCAGGGTTTTCTACCGATGGGTTTTCTGTGCAAGTCAGCTTGCAATCCCAATGCTCTGACTACTCGGCGCAAGTTACTGTGATCGTAGCCTCCAACATCACTGACCTTCAGCCCAATTTTGCATTGGACGTCAGCTCTTGGAAAATTCTCGCCAATGTAAAGCTAGCAGATCCTCATTTTCACCAGCCGTAGCGAGCTGATTTGCTAATTGGAGCTGGATTAGCTTGTTAAATAATCCTTTGTGTCGGGCAAATTCATTTGTCTCCTGGTTTGCCCTCAATCCAAAAATCGCGGCTCGGTTGGGTTGTTTGTGGAGGCGGCGGTCCTGACAATGGCAATGTTCTCATGGCTGCTGAGCGGTCGGGACTGATCTGCCCTAAAGGGCCTTTAGATGAGCGGCTCAATCAACTTCTTCGACAGTTCTGGGATGTGGAAACCTGCACCGATCCGACTGTGAAGGCGTCAAAGAAAGAACTGGATTGCAAGTGTCATATTTTTAAGAACTTTGTGCGGTGTTAAGGTGGCGCAGTCAGGTTGTCAATTAAACATAACTCTGGTTTATTGGGTAATTCATACTCACAGGCTCTACGTCGTTTCCAGTCGTTGGAGAAGAAACTGTCTCATCAGCCCGAACTGCGCACTCAGTATTCGCCCTTTATAAAGGTCAGTATCTTAGTATCTAAACCTAGGTCATATGTCCCTGGACGGAGTTGAATCGAGATTGCAAATATTTTCTGCCACATCAATGCTTGCTGAAGAAGGACGAGGTGGAAGACTTTCCAGTGAGATCCGAAATCTTGCTTCGAGATTTCTACGTCGATGATCTTAGTTCTGGTGGAAGCTCCAAGGAGGAGGTTGTTGGCATTTTAGGGAAAATTTCAGCGCTTTTGTTTAAGGCGAATTTCAGCTGCGGAATGGTGCTCCAATATCCCTAACGTTATGGTGGCGCTGCTGAGGACGATGTCCGGAGCTTTAGCCCGGAAAGCCCATCTTCCAACGGGTGGAGTATGTCGGGTCAAGCAGCCGCCGGAAAGAAGTTGGTCCGGCAATAATTGACGGAATTTGACGTCATTTTCTTTTATATATATGTTCGCGTCTCTCGCTTTATTCTCATCGCCCGCTCTCGTGCATTCGATCGGTCACCTGCATTTGCCGTCATGCGCTAGCATTTGTCTCGCTCTCTCGTGGGATCTCTCGATCGCTCCGCTGCATCAGGCGTACACCACTCCGCTTTCCCTACCCCTTTCTCTACTCACTCATATTTTTTGATTGTGGTGGGGGTGGGTTGGTTTGATCTTGACATAGATGCTGCTGCCGTTTGGTTCTGCTACTTCTCCTTTTGGTTCTGGTTGTTCTATGTGTCACTTGCCGCTGAGTGTTGCTCCCGTGGAACGGACCGCCACCCAGCAAGCTCCATATGTACGCGTTGCTGAGTGTTGCTCAGCTGTAGTTTCTACTTCTGCTTCCTCGTATTCAAATCTTCCTCTTCCGATGGTTAAGGTCCTCCAGGATGTGTATGTGTCCTGTCATGGTCGCCATATTATATTGTGCATCCTTGCAGGTATATTTTTAAGTATTAGACATTCATATTTCAACCTCTTGTAGGATCTTTATTTGCCTCTGACTTAGTGCTTATGTTCACACAAAAATACAATGTATATTAATGTTGCATAAATTCTACATGTGCTACAGTGGATATTAGCTATATGCATATTACAATATAAAAACATGATACTCAGCATCGTTCTACGGTTAGTTAACGATGGAATGTTGATTAATAAAAGTCTACTATAGTAAGAGGGAAGGTGAAGATTTACATCTCAATAAATTCCTCTAACGGCGAAGGTCACGAAAATTTTTTTTACAGATTCTATGTAATCTCGGTATACTCTTACAGTTCTTCTGACACACGATCCATTCTCAAGAATCGGACAGACCAATAAATTATATAAAGTTTTTGTTATGTACGGGTCATTAAATTCTTTTGACCATTTTATAATAAAATCAAGCCCACACATTGTTTTATTAACCATGATGGATATATGGTCGGTATATGTAAGTTTAAAATATAAATGGACACCCAGATAGTTAATCTGAGAAAGTCGTTCTAAGGTGTTGTAAGTACATCTTAAGCCTGGTGAGGACTAGATCGATCAACGACTAGGTCGAATGAGATGAGATTACATTTTGATCGATTAAGCTTTAGGTTATTTGTTATTTGCAATTTTGAAAATTATCCAAATCGGGTTGATGTGTAGAGTTAATTATATAGTTATTAAACAATTATATAGGGGGCTACTTAATCTATACGGAAGTCAAACCATATCATCAGAGATTATAAATACAAGTGAATCAGTTGAAGCAAGGGCAGTGTTATATAATAATATAATAATCGTTAATAAGCAGTGTAAAATGTACGGGTCAAAATGGTTTCTTGGGGAAACCAGATGTTTTCTGACTCAACGCGAAGGAATGTCTTCAAAGAAGACGCGTTGGGTTCTTCCTGATAGGTACCTCAAAATGCAAATTAGGCAATCAGTTAGAATCCTAAAAGACTGAGTTTACTTTTAAGAAGTGAATGGTTAACAGAGTCAAATACTTTACTGAAGTCAGTAGAAATGACGAGCTAGGATGTTAGCTCCAATAAGTTTGTACTGGTGGAGCAGCGCTTCATGAAGCTATGCTAGCACGGAGATATTTCTGAACTACCTAGGTGTTTTTAAAAAGCTTTGGAATTGCTGACAATTTAGAAATGCCTCTATTATTCGGCGTCGCCTCTTTTTGTTGCTTGGTGAAAACGTTGGTTGAAAAAATCGGGTATATCGGGTGTTTCCTGATCAGTGTTAGCATATGTGATCTTAAACGTAAGTAGAGGAGGAAGAGACATATGTTTGCGGTTAGTGTTTACAATATTATAAAACTGCTTCGGATCCTAAGTTCGGAAATGAATCCGGCAGTGGCGTATATTACTCCAATAACATTCTGACAAATGCACGATGAAATTCTTGAATAACTCTAGAGCTATGTTTATTTAAAGGTCTATTCATGACGTTCTTAAAATTTAAAGGTGTTTTGTATACCAGGGCGGATAAGTTGAAAGGGACGGATATTTCCACGGATCGCAGGCGTCGAAAAATGTATTCAAAGTGTAATAAAATTTGTGCAAGGTAATGTTTACATCTTATCATGGCAGATTAGATAGGAACAATTAAATTCCGAAATTGTCCTATTTAGTTTCATAAAGTCAGCCTTACGGAAAAAACAAACTTTATAAGATTAAAGTGTAGACTTAGGGTCCATTTTACAATTGTTTTTGTTTAAAACATCAAGAGTGGGATTATATGGATCCTCAAGGTTGGAAAAGGTCATATTTCTAGAAAGCGTAATTCCATCAGGATCAGAAAAAAACACAGGTCCAAAAGCCGACCAAAAGTATTTCGAATGTAGTTAATTTGACCGAGTGACATGTCAAAAATGCCTGCGGGGAAGTCGTGGTGCGAGTTAAACAATAAATACGGCGAAAAATCAACATTAGACCACATGAGTTCTGGGATCACCATCAGACAGAGGATTAAAAACAACGAATAGCGTATATATGGACAAAGATGATACGTAAGAACAGGTAACGTATAACGATAGAGCTGACAAACGGATTTTAATGCATAGAAATTCTGTCAGAAAACTCTTATGATTTTACGTTTTTTTTTATTTTACGTAGTTACATTTACAACGTAACACTCTAGTATTCTGATGGGTAAGTGTTATTGAAGAAATTAAATTTTGAAGCTGAGGAAGATAAGAAAGAAAATTCGGTCAGTGGCTGCGTCATATTGAGATACCCACATGTTTGGTAATTTTTTTCTTCGCCGTACTTGTCTGATGTTCAGGGACTAAAATGATATCTGCCCAAAAGCTGGCGGAAAAAATCGTCTTAATCATTTGCACGTGTACACGTATGTTAAAAAATTACGGGTGCCTGGTGTATGTGTATTTAAATTTAGTAATGTCCACATTTGTAACGCTTTTCTTTCTTACGCTTTGACTCGTTTAGCAGTTGAAGACTACTCAACTGTAAATCGAGCGCACCGAGTTGGTCATTGATAGTTGGTCTAAAAATAAAATAAAATTAAAGTAAAATAAAATTTTATCCTGATTAGCACGCCAGCCATCAAAGTAAAAATTTAAGACTATTGTCGCTGCTTGGCCGATCACGGGGAATGTTTTCAAACAAAAATTCTAGTGCTGGACAATAGTTGGAGTTCGGTTCGTTGTATTCTGAAAGAATTACATCAGCTACTTAGCTCTTACATATACTTAGTTGGCTGTTATTGTAGAGTTTTGGTAGAGCTTCTGCTCTCAAGCTCTTAGTTAAGCACTTATATATTCGGCATTTATTTAAACGGCTGCATATTTCAGGGTTAAATTTAATCCCTAATAAGTATTTAAATTTGAACTGCAACTCTTTTATTTTTCCTCCGCTTTTAAAAACTATAATTATTGTAACAAATAGGATATTTAGATAGCTAACGAGAAAAAATTGATGTTCTTTCACAAGAAATATAGAATAGATATTTATATATATACATATTATATATATATATCTTAAATGGGTAATATGTCAAAATGGGCTGGGCATATACCAAACTACAATGACTATGGAAAAAAGAGGTAAAGTTTCTAGTCCGTCTGTTACGATTGTTAAAATTTTAGTGCTTTTTTAGAGGCAGGCTCTTTACATCACCATTCAGAATGTGGTGACCCAGCATTATTCCACTTTGTTAAGGGCGAGAAATTATTATTATGAGTCTACTACGATAAGAAGAAAGGTCCCATAAGAGAAAATAATAAGAATAATCTTTTGTACCATTTCAATGCGGTCTTAATGAACCCCGTATTGGGGATGCCAGACACATGAACTTTACTCGGAATCGGACGGACCTATATAACTGGTCTTAGCTGTTAGATATAAATGGGTCATTAAATGGTTTTGACTATATTTAAATTAAGCCAAGAACACCTTTGGTTTTAGTAACAATTGGGGGATATCGTCGAAAAATTTAAATTTAAGTCTATAGGGACGCTGATATCTTTGACCTAAGTTATTCTTTCTAAAGCATTCTTAAGTCATTGAAAAGAGTAACCGCCCGAGATAGCTTCCTCGAGGGAATCCAGACGTTAAAAAATACAAAGCTGTATGGAGCCGCGGCCTTCCAGTTAAGATATCATTCTAAAACTGTTCCCAAAAATCTAAAAAAAAAATATTTTGTAAACATATATAGTAAGACAATTAGCTACAAGACTGTGTAACAATAAATGTATTAAAAGAGCTTCTTCTGAGAGCTCTCCAATTAAACTTTAAAATACTGTTGCTGTAAGATAGTACCATTGATATAATACTATCAACTGCTTTGCACTATCCAACACACATTTTTTTTGGTATTAAAGCTTGTTTTCATTTATTGGATCATCTCTATATAAGTCTAACAATAAGGTTGCAAATCTTAAAATAATACATAATCTAACAGTTTTATTTTAACTGAATAGAGACTACATGGTCCTAATAATTAGCGCTGGATTGGAAGGTCGTTGCGGCGAAGACGAGAACTGCTGGAAACTCGCGTGAGGGCTCTCGCGAGATGATTTGGATGTACTGATAGCCTGTTGTAGTACTTTGTTGTGATTTGTGCTATCTCTTCTCTGACGAGTGATAAGTGAAGGTCGCTGTGAATGTTGACATTCCGAACGTACCACGGTGCCTCGGTGATGGTTCTGTGAATTTTTGATTGAGTTCTTGAGTTCTTTTGATTGAGTACCTTAGAGTCTTGGCTAAGGGGGGAGCGGCTATTGATAAGCCAGTGGAGGCTGCTGGCTTTGAGCTTTAGATGTGTTCTTTGGCATCGAGGTGGCTGCGCCACTTAAGACGTCTATCGAGGTGTACGCCAAGATATGTTACTCATTTGCTATCGGAACCACTGTGTTGTTTAGAGTAAGTGGAGGGCAGTCTTGCCTGTTAAGTGTGAACGTTACGTGTTTGCATTTTTGTCCAATAACTTTGATTCGCCAGTCGGATAGCCATTTCTCCACTGCCACCAGGTGTTTGGCAAGTTGCGCCGTTGCTTCCTTGGGGCATCTCGAGCGGCTTAGGATCGCTGTGTCATAAGCAAAAGTGAATGTGGTTAGTTGCATGCAGTTGGGATGTCCGCAGTGTATATAAGGTAGAGTGTTGGTCCTAACACGCTGCCTTGAGGAACTCTGCCTCTGATGATGTAAGCACCGGACATGACAGCATTACATCTTACTGAGAATTTCCTGTTGTAAGGTATGACTTCAGAAGTTTGTGTTGGTTGGGAGCATTTCTGTTATTTTGTGCATGAAACCTTCTAACCTTACTCTGTCGGAAGCTTGTGACACGTCGAGAATTATCGCAGTACAGTACTCCCTTTGTTCGAATGCATTTCGGATTTCTGAAGTTATGCGGTTGACTTGCTCGATGGAACCATGTTTTTCTCGAAATCCAAATTGATGAGTCGGGATTTTGTTGTGTGTTCTGAGATATAGGGATTTAGATTTTCGAGATTTTCTGAGATTTTCGAAGAGTTTTGATAGACACGATAGTAAACTAATTGGTCTATATGATGAAGCAATTGTGCGGTCTTTGCAAGGTTTTGGTATCAGAATGATGATCGATTTTTTCCATCTCTCTGGGAAGTGTCCATGTCTCGTTGACAAATAGCTCGAACTGCACAGAGAGGAAGTTCAATAATCATTTTTGGTGATATTAGGTCGCATCCAGGAGATTTTTTGGAGTTGAGTTGTTCATTTATGATTTTGTGTAACTCATGTGATCTAAATACAATTGCTTCACACGTAGATGTGTCGATATCTGATGTTGGTGGCAGTGAGATTCCGTTTGATGCTGTATTGGGCTGAATACATTTTGGAAATGTTCGGCAAATCTGTGGGCTCTTTCTCCGTCTTTGTACATCTATATATGTAGCTTGAATGTAGTTAGTGGCGAAACTATTGTGGAAGCAGTGTTTATTGCGATATCTAATCATAATCCCAGTGGCACTGTGTCCTTTACCGTCTGGGTGATTCGTGTTATAGTTGAAGTAGTCTCGAATTTAGAAATTGTATTTATTTGTAAGATGAGTTTCTGCGAGTAGCATTACATCGATATGGTTATTATTAAGGAATTGAGTTAACTCGAGTTTGCGCTGTGAGACGCCGTTGGCGTTCCACAGTGCTATACGGAGTGGAGCCATTGATTACTTATTCTGTTTTTGAGCAACAAGCAGCTCAATCAAAACGTTCTGGTTTCGCATAAGAACTTGCATAGTTGTCTGCATGAATGACATGATATCCATCATACTTCGGAAACTGATGATCGTGGCTTGGTGGGAGTGGTACTTTCCAGACCCATTTTTAGAGGAGATGCAGAGCCTACGGGTTTGTCGGTGAACTCATTATTAGCTGAAGATTTCACAGCTGTAGTGGGGAAGACAGACAGGACAGCCCCTGTAGTTAGCCGTATGGTTACTTCCACCGTATGGTTAGCTATGCGGCTCTTCTACGGTATTTCTGCGATGTAGTAGGAACTGGAGAGTAAAAGAGAGTTGGGTGCACTTCGTCCCTCATTTCAGAGGCTTGGATTTGGTTTAATGTACAAGTTCTACCTTGAAAAGAGGTTGAGACTTTCTTTATCTATTCAACATTTTTTGAACATTTTTTTACATATAAAACTTGTTCCTTCAGTGCGCCAGTAATTTAAGCTGGTGTAACTTCCGGTTCAATACCTTTAAGTACTACTTGCTGGCCTTTACTGCTTTTTAATTGGTACGTGTAGAAGTGTTTATGGTTTTCGTTTAAATACTTCGACAAAATTTTATTGTTTTCTTCTGTATTGGTCTGAACTTTTGTTTCGTGAGTATTTCCCTGGTTAATGGAATTATGTGGAATTATGTGGTTTGGTCCGATTAGATTCAGTATTGAGTTTACGAGAGCATTAGAACTTTTCTCTAGAATGTAAATCGGCGGCGGCATAGGTTTTTTATTGATGCCTACGATGTTTTCAGGAGGTATTATTGAATGGGCTTCTCTCTTGTAGATTGTTAAGAGGAGCCGCGAGTTATTTTAGCAAAATTACCAAGTCTAATGTTCTGCGGAATGAGCTTACGTTTTATTTGTATGTACCGATCCATACCAGTCTGTACGGCCGAACATTGTTTTGAAAGGAGCGCGATGGTGTATGGTACTGCATTATTTTCTCGTACAGCAGTTTTCGTTGTTGCAGTAGATGCTATTGCGCGAACAGCCGATACTATTGTAGTTGCTGTAGAAGTTGCCGTTGCAGTTGATGGGTATGGGGTTTAGTCCAACTAGAGCGCTGGTAAGCAAAAGCCCTGCCTAGCGATGTTGGATTGAGTTCATTACTCGGGCGTGGGGTTATTGATCACGGTTGTTTAGTTTTTGATGGGTTTGCGATCGCGTTGTCTTTCGTTGACACGATTGAGTAGTATAAGTTGTTACATTACAGAGGGAGCCGACGGTCGTCTTGCTGGCGTTGGAGCACCGTATGAGTGTCGAATTGACTCATAGCTTAATGTTTTAGATTTTCTTCTTGTTATTTACAAAAAAAGTACGAAGTTCATCGTACTCAGCGTATTTTTCCCCACTGAGTGTTGTTGTGTAGAGACTGCACTGCTTCTATTTAAATTTTTCGTTGACGATAAGACAGGAAAAAAAAAAAAAGCGTCTGCACTCGACGACATTCGCGACCCAACTCCTTTACGAAACTAAATAGGATAATTTTGGAATTGATTGGTCCGATTTAGACGCATTTGAAGATATAAATATTGCCTTAAACTAATTTTATTACACTTTGAATATATTTGTCGACGCTTGCATGGCATGCAAATATCCGTCGGTTTCAAATAATCCTCCTTGCTATACAGGGCAAGATATTTAGTAGCTTGGTCTAATTCACTGTGCCTAACGCCGAATGTTATCGTTATAGTTATTCTATCGCCGAGTTATATTCGCCGCTGCCGGATTCAGTTTACTTAGGACCTGAATCAATTCTATAATTTTGTAAACACTAAGCGCAAATCTGTATCTTTTCCTCCTTCTAGCTCCTTGCAAAGTTTTTGAAAACAACGTATTCACACTTATAATATCCAATCAGCCACCCTTATATTTTGCCCATTTTTGATGAAAGTGGTGTGTTATCGGATCTTCTTAAGGGCAAGCCCTATTATTCGCCAGGACCTGATGGAGTACCAGGCTATGTTCTGAAGAACTGCGCCGAGGCACTGTGCGAACCGCTCCTTAAACTCTTTAATTTATCGCTGGAGAGCTCGATTTTTCCCCTTATGTCCTTCCACATTCCAAAATTCCTTAATTTTACATAATTCCTCTTCATAAAAAAGGGAAAAAATCCGATGCTACAAATTATAGAGGCATTGTCAGCAATTCCAAAGCTTTTCGAAAAACTTATCTTTTCACATAAGCAACTCCAATGTAGTTCATTAATATCCCCGTGCCAACATGGCTTTATGAAGAGCCGCTCCACCACCACCAACTTATTGGAGGTAACATCTTTTGTCGCGGATGAGTTCCGGAATGGTTTACAGACAGACGTCATTTCTACTGACATCAGCAAAGCATTTGACTCTGTTAATCATTCGCATCTTATAAGTAAACTCAGTCTTTTGCGATTCCCAACTGATCTCCTTACCTGGATTTCGAATGACTTATCTGAAAAAATGCAACGCGTCTTCTTTAAAGATGTTAAATCGCGTTAAGTCCGGGTTTGTCAATAAATTCATCCGATTTGGATACATTTCAAAATTGGTGTTTAGCAAATAACCTAAAGCTTAATGGATCGAAATGTAACCTCATGTCGTTTTATCGATCCGGCCCTCACCAGGCTACGTACTTTCTCTGTGGGACCGCCTTAGAAATTTTAAACTCAAGTTATCGATCTGGGAGCCCTATTAGATTTTAAACTTAAATTTACCGACCATATATCTAGCATGGTTAAAAAAGCCATTGGATATTTAAACCAAGTGTTTTTTTAAAAAATGGTCAAAATAATTCAACCCATAAGTCCCATTAAAAACCAAAGTCCCTCCCAAGTAAGTCAAAAAACCCATTACTAAAACTCTATACACATCATTGGTCCATCCGATTCTTGATAATGGATCGTATTTCTGGAGTCCTCAATACGGAGTACACCGAGATCACATAGAATATGTACAAAAAAACTTCCTTATTTTCGCACTTTGGGGACTTAATTGGGATTCAAGTCTTCACCTTCCCTCCTATCATAGTAGACTTTTATAGATCAACTTGACATCATTCACAAACCGTAGAACGATGCTGGGTTTCTATTTAATCTTATTATTGGTAATGTAGACAGCCAGCATTAACTTACACGCTTAAATTTTAACGTTCCTAGTAGAAGGACTAGAAACTTTCGTGCTCTACTCCTTAGCCATTGTAGTTAGACTTATGCCCAACACGATCCGTTCAGTGTACTCTGTCGTGATTTCATACTCTTATTCTTTTCGATTACTTTCTCGAAGATATCCCCGCGAATCGAGCCGTCCGTTATGCGGCAGCGTCCCTCAATCGTTTGGACGGGAGGTGAGCTGTATGCAGTGGAAACCGCGCAAAAAGAAAGCCAAACAAAAAAAATAAGACACCCGATTCTGTTCAGAAGCGCCAGCCAATACGCTAGGGATATGGCTTTAACTCAGCCTTGGACAGAAGCACTAAAAAATGGAAACGACGTAGAGCCAGTGAGTATGAATCGCCCAGTACACTGGGTTATGCTTAAATTTTTCTTTTGATGCCTTCACACACGTATTGGTGCAGTATTTCATTTCCAAGAACTACTAGTTTAAAAACGAGTTTAAAAACGAATGCATTGCACAAATGCATCCGATGCTTCCGTACCAAACCTCGGTTGCTGGAGCACATTTTGGATGATCTCCCGGCGTACAAAGTCTGCGGCTGCCAGGTCTTTGGAGTTACTGGAGTGGATTTTTGCGTCCCATATTATTATAAAGAAGAAGTTCGAAATAAAGCTCCCGTAAAATGTTATGTGAGTGTCTTCATTTGTTT
Source organism: Drosophila atripex (assembly GCA_035045925.1). NCBI lineage: Eukaryota > Metazoa > Arthropoda > Insecta > Diptera > Drosophilidae > Drosophila > Drosophila atripex. The sequence continues at coordinate 456,549 of JAWNOP010000014.1, forward strand.
GGCTATCACAGCCGTCCACTTAAAACTTGTAAAGGCTTTAAAATGGTTTATATGCACTCGTCGAAAGCCGCAGCACATATGGTCTGACTGAAGTTTTGCTGCTGTCATAAACTCACGTCCTTTATTGTCTCTTTCAGAAGATCCTGCAGACCTTGATGTCTTCACGCCAGCCCATTTTTTAACTGGTGGTCCGTCAGTCAGTTTTCACCTGATGTCACATAGCGGATTTTATTTGGTCAAATTTGATGATGATTTAGGCGATACACAAATTGTTTGGGGTTCCATTACGTGATCTCTTGATCCTCATTGTTCGGGATCTTTGCTTTGCGAGAGTACACGCACCCAAAGCATTAAGCAAGGCATAAGTGAATCTGAAAAGAGGCTAGTGAAAACCCTGAAGGGCGAGGCCCGCGAGACAGTGAAGTCCTTGCTTATCCATCCCAGCAACGTAGAAGCTGTTATGGAGCAGCTTCGATTTCGGTATGGACGTCCGGAGTACTCATCCGAAGTCTACTGGATAGCGGGCGCGATGTGTAGCCAATTCAGGAGGCCAACTTCGCAAGGATCGTGCCGTTCGCGACGAAAGTGAGCTACCTGACAGCGTTCATTCAATCAGCACCTAGCGAACCCAACCCTAGTGGAGGAGCTGATCGCCAAGTTGCCGATGAGCAAGAAGTTGGACTGGGCGATGAACACGGTCACGATACAGCCGTATCCGACAGTGGTGCAAATGAGCGAATGGCTTCATGAATTTGCAAGAATGGTTTGCATTGACACGGACGCTGGAGCAAAGCAGCAAGCGAACCGAAGGATCCTGCACGCGAATAGTGTTCGCGAGGAGGAGCGGTATGGCGACCACTCCAGATGTTGCCCTATATGCGAGGGACCACATCAGATTAGGGACTGCAAGAAATTCAACAGAGTTTCTATAACGACGCGGATCGAATCCGCAAGAAAGTTGAGGCTATGCTTTTTGTGTCTGGAGCTCGGACACATTTCCGGTTCAGCAGGAAGAGCCGCGGATGCAACGTCTACGGAAGCCAACTGAGGCATCTCCACGAGTCACCTGGACATCGCAGACGGCCACTAGTCGCAGATAGAGGCAGCAGGAGGAATCAGAGAAGCAGTCAGGACGGACGGCTGTACAGACACAGCAGCAAACGTATTTGAATGCCACGACTCAAAGTGCCCTGAACGTGCACTGAACTTGCAGTGGTTTGGTGGGAAATCTGATCATTGCAGCGGGCAAGCCAAAGCGCCATGGGCTGAAGAACGTGTACGGAGTTGCCAATTTGGACTTTTCGATGCAGAGCCTGCGTCGGGATGGTGTAAAGGCAGTGAAGCCGAATGCGTGCCTGCTTGTGGAGCCGTACAAAAATGCGACGCCTAGGATCCTTATTGCACTAGATCATGCGCATCTTGAAATACCCTACAGAACAAGAAGCTATGGATCTGCAGGACTATTTGCAGCAGCCTCCATACTTGGATGGGTGTTGTATGAACCGGTGAACGGAAAGGCGAGCTCACCGCTCCAGAGTCCAGAGGCAGCACGTCTGCCTCCTAGCCGTGCCCTGCAGCTACAGCTGCACATCTTCGTAGATTCAGTCGTGGACTCTTCGTGGACTTCGTCGACTAGTCAGTCGACGTTCGCTGCAGTGGCCTATTGGCGGGCCTCTTACGAGAACGGAGACGTGCGGGCGCATTTCATAAACTCCAAGACAAAAAGCGCTCCGATGCCGATCAGCAGCTACGAATGAAGCTGAACGCGCACTGCTACGGCAATCGCAGCGGGAAGCGTTTGCTGAGGACAGCCAAGGAAAAGCTGCCAAGGTCAGCCGAGATGGGTTTCCTGCCAGAGGACCGGCTGGAGGCCAATAGATGGCCCTTTAAGTTTACCGGATTGAATATTTTGGACCGCTATTTGCAACGGTTGGACGTCGCACGGAGAAGAGGTGGGTGGCACTGTTCACGTGTCTGACCAAAAGAGCTATCCACTTAGGGATGATCCACCGTTCACGATTGGTCCACCGATCACGATTTGTCCACCGATTCCTACATATTAGCTATGAGGAACTTCATGAGCCGACGTGGACCCGTCGTCAGGACTAGAAGCACTAGAAAGAACTAGAAGGACTAGAAAGAACTTCGTTGGAGCTGACCGCGAAGCCAAGAGGTAAAGCGAAATGTTCGAGTCCGTACAAATTCAGGGCGAGCTGTCGTCAATTAGAGTCGAATGGATCTTCATTCATCCGATGGAGCACTCGATGTCCGATGATCTTCCCAATGATGACGGACAGGAGTCCGTGGGATGGGCTACAAGGAAGCAGTGGCGCATAGTGAGAATGATGCGGGATCGATTCTGGAAGAGATGGGTGCAGGAGTACCTGCCGTCCGCTTCACGGGCGTGGGGATGTCGCGTAACGGATGAAAGCTATCGATATTTAGTCAAGTCAAACTTAGCGCCGCTAGAAGTCAGTATTATAGGTAGCAGTAGCTTTGTGGTTTCTTTTTATGTTATTCGGTGTCCCTAAATCGGCTAAAAAGGAAAACAATATTTTAGCGAATCAATAATACCGATTTGGGCCATCACAAGGAGAGGGAAGAGAAACTGCGGTATGTTAGCGGAATTACAAATTAGCTATGTAATTCTTTCAGAATAAAACTAACCGGCTCCAACTATTGTCCAGCACTTGAGTTTTTATTTGAACGCATTCCCCGTGATCGGAGAAACGGCAACAAACATTCTAAAAAATTCGTTGTTTATTATATTTATAAAAAAAATGTTTACATTTCAATTAACCGTGTCGCTTTGCGTGTACAGTGGTATATTTGGAGGAAAAATAATTTATTTGGAGGACAGGACAGACAGACAGGACACACAGACAGGATAGACAGACAGGACAGACATACAGGACAGACAGACAGGACAGACAGACAGGACAGACAGACAGGACAAACAGACAGGACAGACAGACAGGACACACAGACAGGACAGACAGATAGGACAGACAGACAGGACAGACAGGACAGACAGGACAGACAGACAGGACAGACAGACAGGACAGGACAGACAGGACAGACAGGACAGACAGGACAGACAGACAGGACAGACAGGACAGACAGGACAGACAGGACAGACAGACAGGACAGACAAACAGGACAGACAGACAGGACAGACAGACAGGACAGACAGGCAGGACAGACAGACAGGACAGACAGACAGGACAGACAGACAGTACAGACAGACAGGACATACAGACAGGACAGACAGACAGGACAGACAGACAGGACAGACAGACAGGACAGACAGACAGACAGGACAGACAGACAGGACAGACAGGACAGACAGGACAGACAGGACAGACAGGACAGACAGACAGGACAGACAGACAGGACAGACAGACAGGACAGACAGACAGGACAGACAGACAGGACAGACAGACAGGACAGACAGACAGGACAGACAGACAGGACAGCCAGACAGGACAGACAGACAGGACAGGACAGACAGACAGGACAGACAGACAGGACAGACAGACAGGACAGACAGGACAGACAGGACAGACAGACAGGACAGACAGACAGGACAGACAGACAGGACAGACAGGACAGACAGGACAGACAGGACAGACAGACAGGACAGACAGGACAGACAGGACAGACAGGACAGACAGGACAGACAGACAGGACAGACAGACAGGACAGACAGGACAGACAGACAGGACAGACAGACAGGACAGACAGACAGGACAGACAGACAGGACAGACAGACAGGACAGACAGACAGACAGGACAGACAGACAGGACAGACAGACAGGACAGACAGACAGGACAGACAGACAGGACAGACAGACAGGACAGACAGACAGGAAAGACAGACAGGACAGACAGGACAGACAGGACAGACAGGACAGACAGGACAGACAGGACAGACAGACAGGACAGACAGACAGGACAGACAGACAGGACAGACAGACAGGACAGACAGACAGGACAGACAGACAGGACAGACAGACAGGACAGACAGACAGGGACAGACAGACAGGACAGACAGGACAGACAGACAGACAGACAGACAGGACAGACAGACAGACAGACAGACAGGACAGACAGACAGGACAGACAGACAGAAGACAGACAGACAGGACAGACAGACAGGACAGACAGACAGGACAGACAGACAGGACAGACAGACAGGACAGACAGACAGGACAGACAGACAGGACAGACAGACAGGACAGACAGATAGGACAGACAGACAGGACAGACAGCAGGACAGACAGACAGACAGGACAGACAGGACAGACAGGACAGACAGACAGGACAGACAGACAGGACAGACAGCAGGACAGACAGACAGACAGGACAGACAGACAGGACAGACAGACAGGACAGACAGACAGGACAGACAGACAGGACAGACAGAACAGACAGGACAGACAGACAGGACAGACAGACAGGACAGACAGGACAGACAGACAGACAGACAGGACAGACAGGACAGACAGACAGACAGACAGACAGACAGACAGACAGACAGACAGACAGACAGGACAGACAGACAGGACAGACAGACAGGACAGACAGACAGGACAGACAGACAGGACAGACAGACAGACAGACAGACAGGACAGACAGACAGGACAGACAGACAGGACAGACAGACAGACAGACAGACAGACAGACAGACAGGACAGACAGACAGGACAGACAGACAGGACAGACAGACAGGACAGACAGACAGGACAGACAGACAGGACAGACAGACAGGACAGACAGACAGGACAGACAGACAGGACAGACAGACAGACAGACAGACAGACAGACAGACAGGATAACAGGACAGACAGGACAGACAGACAGGACAGACAGACAGACAGACAGACAGACAGGACAGACAGACAGACAGACAGACAGACAGACAGGACAGACAGACAGCAGACAGACAGACAGACAGACAGCAGGACAGACAGGGACAGACAGACAGGACAGACAGACAGGACAGACAGACAGACAGACAGACAGACAGACAGACAGGACAGACAGACAGACAGACAGGACAGACAGCAGGACAGACAGACAGGACAGACAGCAGACAGACAGACAGGACAGACAGACAGGACAGACAGACAGGACAGACAGGACAGACAGACAGACAGACAGGACAGACAGGACAGACAGGACAGACAGGACAGACAGACAGACAGGACAGACAGGACAGACAGACAGACAGGACAGGACAGACAGACAGACAGGACAGAAACAAAGAAAGAAACAGATAGACAGAGGACAGACAGACAGACAGACAGACAGGATAGACAGACAGGACAGACAGACAGGACAGACAGACAGACAGGACAGACAGACAGACAGAAGACAGACAGCACAGACAGACAGACAGACAGACAGAAGGACAGACAGACAGACAGACAGACAGGACAGACAGACAGGACAGACAGACAGGACAGACAGACAGACAGACAGCAGGACAGACAGACAGGACAGACAGACAGGACAGACAGAGGACAGACAGACAGACAGACAGACAGGACAGACAGACAGGACAGACAGGACAGACAGGACAGACAGACAGGACAGACAGACAGGACAGCAGAGACAGACAAGACAGACAGACAGACAGACAGACAGGAAGACAGACAGACAGACAGAGGACAGACAGACAGACAGACAGCAGGACAGACAGACAGGACAGACAGACAGGACAGACAAACAAGACAGACAGACAGGACAGACAGACAGGACAGACAGGACAGACAGACAGGACAGACAGACAGACAGGACAACAGGACAGACAGACAGGACAGACAGACAGGACAGCACAGACAGACAGACAGACAGACAGACAGGACAGACAGACAGGACAGACAGACAGGACAGACAGACAGGACAGACAGACAGGACAGACAGACAGACAGACAAAGGACAGACAGA